>VZQC01001595.1:2296817-2483086 GCA_009823505.1 Rhizomys pruinosus | reverse complement strand
AGGAGTGGTGACAGGGGGCAGCCTTGCCGAGTTCCTACCTTTAAGGGAAATGCTTCTGTCATTTCCCCATTTAGGATGATATTGGCTGTGGGTTTCCTGTATATGGCTTTGATTACATTGAGGAATGATCCTTTCAGACCAATTCCCTCCAGGACTTTAAACATGAAAGGATGCTGGATTTTGTCAAAGGCTTTCTCCGCATCAATTGAGATGATGGTAACACCAGCTTCTTAACGCAGATTGTTAGCTAGGAAGGAAGAACATGGTGGGACTGTGTTCCCTTATTAGAGTTTGAAAGGCTAAAATCAAACATTGATTGGGTGACTGCTCTGATGGTACATTCAGAATTCTTGAGATTGGCAGGATTTAGTCTCTTAGTTTGGTAAAATCCAGGAATACATCCCCTTAGTGGCTAAGGGTCTTTCAGCTCCTATAAGTTGCTTTCATATTTTGTATCTGGCCTCTGTCATTACCAAGCCAACAACAGATACAGACTCTTATGTCAAACTCCTTAAGCTTTAAAAGCTTCCAACTTCTCTTCTCAGAGTCATGTTGTTATGTCATATCCACATAAATAACATTCCTGTTTAATCACAATGTGTCCATAATTACATTTCAAAGAACTTCCATACCAGTGGCTCTGATTAGTCCTTGTTGGGGCAGAATATATATACTTCAGAGGCTCAAAATCTTGAGGCCCAATAAGAATGCCTTCTACTACAAGTGCCAACTATGTTAAGTCCCTGTTCTTTGAACACAGGGCACATCAATGAGTGGAAATATCCCTGCCATCAAGAAAATTGGAAACATTTCAGTTTAAAAACATAGACAAATTAAAATAATAATAGTGATACTTCATCTTGCATCATAAAATGTTTTTTTTCATGTCATTATTTTTCTTTTTAAAAATTTTTTGTCTTGAATAAATGGACTTATTTCATTAAGAGGTATTGTTTATGATAATGTGTCATGGGTTCATCTGGTTATTTTTCTTTTTTCTATAAAATATTTTATTGATGTTTTGTGTATTTCATATAACATTTCTCAGTCCAATTTAGACATATTCCCCTTCCATGATCCCCACCCTACCCAGTTCATGCGTTCCGCATGTCTTTCATCTTTTTCTCAGTCATTTTAAAATTTTTCTATGCAGAGGTTTATTGTTTTGGGCAGAAGTTAACTGTTTCATTCAGTTCTTTGACCTAGCCCTTTTGTTGTTGTTCCCTCCCATTTGTATTGCTCCAAAATATGCATATATATATATATATGTCACACATATATCAAAATTATGACCTCTGAAAATAAACAGTATGTTAATTCCAAAACTTGTTTAAGAACTCACTTTTTCCATTTAATTTTATAGTACTCTAAAATATGAATAAAATATAAATACATACCTTCCACCCATATAATGAAATTACAAAGTCTGAAAATAAGTGATAAGTTATTTCTAGATCCCATTAAGAAATTCACATTATAATAGCACAGTTGCTTTCAGATAGAAAGATATATAACAGGCAGGCATGGTGATGTATGTCATTAATTCCAACACTCAGGAGGCAGAGGCAGGTGGATCTCTGTGAGTTCAACGCCAGCCTGGTCTACATAGCAAGCTCCAGGACACCTGTCTCAAAAAGATGAAGAAAGAAAGAAAGAAAGAAAGAAAGAAAGAAAGAAAGAAAGAAAGAAAGAAAGAAAACATTAACATTGCCCAGCTTGCCTTTGAACTAAGGATTTGTGCTAGCATCCACAAATGAGAAATACCATTCATCGTTTGTTTTTCTGGGACTGTGTTACTTCACTTAGCATAATGGCTTTTGAGTTCCATCCATTTACCTGCAAAGTTCCAGACAAGATCTCACTTGGTAAGATAGACTGGCCTCAAATTCATGGTATTGCCCAGGCTGGCTTTAAACGTGAGGTGATCCTTTTGAATCAGCGTCCCAAGTACTAGAAATGAAGGTGTGCACCCCTATCACCACCATGCCTAGTGTGCTAGTATGTGTTCACTTGACAGAAACTAGAGTCACCTGGGAACTTCAGCTGAGGAATTTCTTGCACTAGACTGGCATGTGGGCATATCTGTGAGGCATTTTCTTGATTGCTATTTCTATAGGATGACTAAGTGGATAGTGCCAGACAGGGGCAGTCATCCGTAGGCTGTATAAGAAAACAAGGTGAGCACTGCAGAAGAAGCAAAGCAATAATCAGCATTCCTCCACAGACTCTGCTTCAGTCTCACACTTAAGGTTCGTGCCTTGAGTACCTTCACTGGTTTCCCTGGATGATGGACTATGACTTGTAATCATTCCTCCTCTATTTGCCTTTAGTAAAGTGTTTTATCGCACCAACAAGGAACCAAACTAAAAAGCCTGGCTAGGAAATACTTTTATGATTCTTAGATTTCTTTTTTTTTTAATTTCTTTCAATGCTACTGATCAAATTCAAAGCTTCCTCACATGTTCTATGCAAGTAACCTATCCCTGAGCCATATCCTTAATCCCTACTATTAATTATTACTAAATACACTGCTGTTTAACAAATGAAATGTTAAATAAAACAGCAAAATTGTGTGAGAGCAGGGACCATTTCCGTGAGAAGCTAGAGTTTTAAATAAATTTGTTAGAGAAGGAAGGCCAAACTGAGAAAGTGAAATTTGAAGAAACAAATAAATAATACAAGCAAACAGCCCCTTAGGCAGAAGCAGATTCAAAAGGCTTGAGGCTCCCCCAAGAAGACCAGGAAAGAACATGTGGTTAATACAGATGAGCTGAGGTTAGGAACTTTGAAAACACAGGAAAAATTGGGGAGTGTTGAGGTGATGATCAGCAGATTGACTAAAGCCTTAAAAAATATAAAAAGGACACTGGTCTGTATTATAAGTGTATAGCAAGGGCATGGTGAGATCTGTGCCAAGGCTTCACATGATCAGCTTACAGATCATTCTGTTTTGTTGAGTCTGGGCTTAAAAGTTAAAAAGACAGTTTAGAGATGATGGTAATTTTTAAGGTGAAGTATGATGGTAAATCAGACTAAAATGCCAATGATATATTGAGGTGGGAAAAAGGAATATTAAAGATATATTTGAGGGGCTTGAGAGATGGCCTAGCGGTTAAGAGCCGATTGCTCTTGCAGAAGAGCTGGGTTCAATTTCCAGCATCTACATGGCAGCTGAGAACTCTCTTTAACTCCAGTTCCAGGGGAATCCCAACCCTTTGCTGACCTCCGCGATTGCACAACACAGGTACACAAACCTACATGCAGACACTACACTCATACACATAAAAACAATAAATAAAATAATTTTTAAAAGATACATTTGAATGAAGAGCCAACTAGACTTTGATTTGAGGGAATATGGGGTATAAGAAGAAAGTGGAGAATAAGGAAAAAAATTTGAGGGTTTTACATGAGCAACTTTTGAAAAGTATTTCATTTATTTAGTTTTTTAGGTATATGATTGCATGGACTGCATGTGTGTAAGTGGGCCCATGTCTACAATGCCCACGGAGTCAGAAGAAGGTGTCAGATTCCCCTGGAACTGGAGCAATAGACACTAGACAGTTGTTAGCTACTATTGACATGCTGGGAAATAAACCAGAAACCTCTGTAAGAGCAACTGGTACTCTTAAACACTGACTCATAGCTTCGACATCCTATATAAGTAACTAAAAAAAATAATTGAAATCCAACATACTACATGTGAAAAAGTAATAGTATTCAGGCAAAGCAAAACTTCAATTTTGAGAATATCTCTTTTTGTCTGTTTGGTTTTTGTCTTTATTTTTTTTTTCTTTGCACAGGAAAACAGAAACAATACAAAATGACAATAACAAAACAAAACAACAAGGACAAAAAAAGGGGGGAGGGGATTTCCATTTCTTATTCAGGTGAAATAAAGAATCTGCAGGGCTTGGTTTGCTCCTTTCTTTCTTTCTTTCTTTCTTTCTTTCTTTCTTTCTTTCTTTCTTTCTTTCTTTCTTTCTTTGTTTCTTTCTTACTTTTTAATTTTATTTGTTTTGTATGTGTATGAATGTACTGTCTGCATGTAGATCTGTGCACCCCTGTCAGGCAATACCGCGGAGGTCAGAAGAGGGTGTTGGATTCCCCTGGAACTGGAGTTCTCCTGGAATTGGAGTTACAGACGGTTCTCAGCCGCCATTTGGGTGCTGGGGATCGAACCCGGGTCCTCTGCAAGAGCAGTCGGTGCTCTTAACCGCTAGGTTATCTATCCAGCCCTCTTTCTTTCTTTCTTTCTTTCTTTTTCTTTCTTTCTTTCTCTTTCTTTCTTTCTTTCTTTCTTTCTTTCTTTCTTTCTTTCTTTCTTTCTTTCTTTCTTTCTTTCTTTCTTTCTTTCTTTCTTTTCTTTCTTTCTTTCTTTCTTCCTTTCTTCCTTTCTTCCTTTCTTCCTTTCTTCCTTTCTTCCTTTCTTTTCTTTATTCTTTTCCTGCTCTTTCAGAGATACCAGAAGGATATGTATTTACAGCCTAGTATAGGAAGCCTTGAGTTCTCAGCTAAGAAAGTGTCTGGTAATTTGGCTATCATCCCTAAACTGACTAATTAATTTCTAGCTCCTGTTTAGTTATGTTATCCTCTGAAAAGGGTCACCCCAATTGCCAGAAGATAATCAGGATGCCGACTGCTCTAACTTCTTCCATGCTGAGAAGAGATGTTGGATGTGGCAACTGGGGTATCCCCCATTCAGAGCTTCAATCTAAAAGACCCCAAGCATGACTATAGAGGGAAAACAATCCTTGACTGGTGCCTGTGAAAGAAAAATGGAGGTAAGAGTAGTAACTCTTGTTATAGGTACATGTTCTAGGCAGGACAACAAGAGAAGTACAGACAGGGTGAATTCAAAATGTCCAACTTAAAAGTCCATGAGAATTTCTTGACTAGAGGTTTCAAAGCATCCTTTTATTAGGTTTCTCCTTCTGTTCATTTGGTCATGATTTTTGGACTCAGGATCTGCTTTTCAGGTTTTTTAATGGTCAGGATATGAGTTTCAATTTAGATAGTTGCTAGAAAGAAAGAGGAAATATTATTGAACATTAACAACAATAGTGGACTTGTCCTTTGGCTGCAGGTGGCCCTACTCTGTTAATCAAGGCCAAGATCTAAGTTTCTATGCCTGTTTACCATTACTTCATATAACTTTAGAATTTTGAGAATATCTCTTAATATTAACAGGAGCTCTCTGGTGCAGTATTATTTACATGAGCCTGGACACATATGAGGGTTGTAAGTGGATTATTTTGGCCCTGCACTATGTATAATGGAATTTAAAACTATATAACACAAACTGTTTAAATGAAGAGTTAACCAAATGAATAAGTTTAGAATATAAAAATTAAAAGAATAACACTGTTCTATGGGACAATGATAAACATGACTGAGAATTGGAGCAGATCACAACAAAATATACTCAGGAGTTGTACTCAGTGAGTTAAAAAGCAAACAATGAGTATATGGTGCTTCAGATGCAAGTGAAACAGGTATTTCAAAAAAAGAAAAAGTGGAATGTCTGTCATAGGCTCAATATGCTCTCGTAATCTATTTTTCCTGCTATAACAGAATACCATGCTATGCAATTTATATCTAACAAAAATATTTTCTCACAATTCTGGAGACTAGAAGTCCAAGATCTAGGTACCGCTTTGTGTTTGGTCTTCTTGTTGAGTCCACAGAAGAAAGAAGAGTTAATTTGCAAAAAGTGTCTAAGCTAGGGTCTTCCTGGGCTATTATAAGGGACTAATCCATCCATATGTATGGAGCCATCATTATAAAACTAATTCCCTAAATACTCCCCATCTTAGCATCAACAGGAAAGGGAAAAAGTTGCCACATAAATTTTGGAAAGGATATATCGAAACCACAGCATAGGTCAAGAAAGATAAGAAGTGGGAATAGAACTTTGGCTTCAGCAGTGTGGAGATTCATATACACAATTTCGGTCCTGTTAGGTTATGCTTAAGATAGAAAAGAAGAAAAAAAAACTGACTACAAGGCCATTAGAAAACAATTCTGGAGAGGAATTTAGGTCTTGTTTTGGTTTGTATAAATTCTCTGTAGGAAATAAAAATGTTCTGTGTATATCACCTGGAAAACCAGATAATAACATTTCTCCTTTGCAATAACAGTTATAAAAGATACGCAAACAAATATACTTGACTGTAATGCAATTATAAAAAAAGAGCATGGATGCATTCCAGATTTTAGATATTACTACTATAATTGAATGATTTCAAATTGCCCCCCTCATCAAGCACTAAAAAGTTAAACCATTAACTTTATATATGTAATTATACAGATTAGGAAAACTTCCCTGCAACTCTGCCATAGATGGTTTTTTGAGACATTGACTTTATTTTATATTTAAAATTATAAATATCTGCCATTATATTTTAATTAAAATTAAGCATAAAATGGAAAAGAAAACAATTCAGAGTTTTTGTTGTAAAAAGAGTGAGTATTGAAGAAAACAGAACATGAGATCAGAATAAGTTGATTTTACCTCAGGAAAGTGACAGAATGTTTATGAGCTAATAGGAATGAGCTCCCCATAATGAATGATGGATGGTGCATTATATTTTGTGTTCTTGCAGTATTGGGGAAGGATCCCAGAATGTTGTGCACGCTAAATGATCATGGTACAACTAAGTTTAATCTGAGGCTTAAGAGTTACCTTTGAAGCACGGTAAGTGTTCTTGTTTGTCTTCCATTGCTGTGACAAAACACTCTGACGGACACCAACTTAGGGAGGAAAGGGTTTATTCAACTTACATCTCCTGGGTCACAGTTCTCAGGGAGCCCAAGGCAAGAACTTAGGGCAGGAACCAGGAGGCAGGAGCTGAAGCACAGGCCATGGAGGAGTACTGTTCACTGGTTTGCTCCCCTGGCTCATGCCCAGCCTGCCTTCTTATATGGTACACAACAACCTACCCAGGGTGGCACCACTCATTGTGGGCTGGGCCCTCCCACACTTCTCAACCATCAAGACAATACTCCACAGATGTGGCCACAGGCCAATCCAATGGAGCCAATTCCCCAATTGAGGCTCCCACAACCCAGGTGTGTCAAGTTGACACTAAGCTATCCAGCACAATTAACCCCTTGTCAACTTGACACAAAAAATACATCACTATTAAACCACCAGTTCACTTTCCAGTTCTTATCCCCAAAGTATGATGTTAACATTAATCACAACCTAAGACAGTACAACCTTAAAAGCCCCAAAGTCCTTACAATGTCTAAACACTTAAAAAGTTCATGGTCTGTTAAAAGTCTCTTAATTGTAGGCTGCTGTAAAATACAAAACAAGTACTGTCTTATTTCAAAGGAAAGAATAAGGCACACTCAAATAAAATCTAAGTCCAGCAAGTAGCTCAAGGCTGGACACCTGGGATTCACTCACAATCTTCTGAGCACCAAAGGGTTTCGGCAGCTCCCCCTCTCCAACTCTGTCAACTGTGGCACACACAGCTCATCTCAAAGGCCCAGGTCGACTCCATTCCACACCTGCCGCTGCTCTTGGTGGTCATTCCATGGTCCCGGCATCTCCAAAAAGCTGGGGTCGCCACTGAAACTGAGATTGCACCTTCACCAGTGGTGTCTTCTGATCTCTCCTGATGCAAAGCCTCAGCTTCTCTCCATGACCCCTGCAATCCTGGGTTCTTCACTGCAACCGAGGTGCACTTCCACCAATGGTCTTTCCTGACCTCTCAGTGCCAAGTCTCGGCTGCTCTCTGTGACCCCCTCAAATTTCAACACCGGAACCATATAGGAGACTCTTAAATGTTACCATGTCCTGCTTCTGTCTTGGGATGGAAGCTCAGTTCCCTTCTGGATCACAGCTTCTGTGTGCTGACCCTGAAGAAATTCTTCCCAGAAGATTTCACTATAGCGATGCTTGTCTCTTGTTACTTACAGCTGATTTATCAGCCCCAGCTAACCAGCATCAATTGTCCCAGTACAACAAAGATTTCACTTCAGGTCTGGTCTCTTGGTACTTACAGCTGATTCTTCAGCCCTAGCTGACCAGAACCCACAGATTTCATAGTCCTGATGATCTCTGCTCCCCTTTGAAACTAGAAACTTCACAAGCCAGGCGTCCATCTTCTACAACTCTTTCAGCAAAACTGTTCCAAGTTCCACAGTCAAGATCTTTAGGCATTCAATGATTTTTCTAGCCCAAAGTTCCAAATGGCTCCATAATCCTTCCCCTAAACTCCAAGGTGGTCTGTCACAAGCAATAACCCACTCTCTGGTACCAATTTCTGTTCTAATTTGTCTTCCATTGCTGTAGCAAAACACTCTGACTGACAACAACTTGAGGAAGAAAGGGTTTATTCAGCTTACATCTCCTGGGTCACAGTTCTCAGGGAGCCCAAGGCAAGAACTCAGGGCAGGAACCTGGAGGCAGGAGCTGCAGCACAGGCCATGGAGGAGTACTGTTCACTGGTTTTCTCCCCTGGCTCATGCCCAGCTTGCTTTCTTATACGGTACACAACCTGCCCAGGGTGGCACCATTCATTGTGGGCTGGGCCCTCCCACACTGCTCGACCATCAAAACAATACTCCACAGATGTGGCCACAGGCCAATCTAATGTAGCCAATTCCCCAATTGAGGCTCCCTCAACCCAGGTGTGTCAAGTTTACACTAAAGCTATCCAGCACAGTAAGAAAGAAAAAAGTACACACAATAGCACAAACTCTTGTGCACAATTGAAAGAAAAAGATGTGTCTGGAATGTTGAGAGTCCACCACAGCAGTAGAGGTGATGGCAAGTGCATCCTGATACAGATGCTTATAGCTGGGTCGAGGCAGAAGGTCTTGGGAAAGTTTGTTTCTTATTTTAATTTTCCCTGGAGTAATGTAAAAACATCTCTGAAATAATGCAGGCCTTCATTCAACATGTTGTTTGTCCTCTCTCTACCAAGGTAAATGCAATGGAGCAAAAACCACTCCAGGAGTGCAGCAGAGGGCAAAACTCAAAATTTTATCTTCAGGTATGGGGTATATAGGAAGGTTCTACCAATCAGCATAGAGAGCATTAGAATGTATCCAATCATTGCATTGAAAAGGTCAACCTAATCATGCAGTGACATATTCCTCAGCCTACATATGCTTCTAAAAGTGATCACATGTTGTTTACAGGTCCAATGTGGGTGGCAGCAACTACTCACTTTGAGGGGGATGCATGCAGCTGTTGCCAGGAAGGGTGCCATGTTGATGCCTCAGCAAGAAATTCAGCAACTTGACTTACTAATCAGGCCAGAGAGTGGCCTACAAAAGAGACTGGATTCTCACACTTTTTGCACTTAACAGTCAGGTATATATTTTGTTAATATGTTTTTCCATCCTCTATGGACAGAAAACCAGCCTGACAAATGACTGCACGAACTGACTGCCTGTCCTGCACTGGAGGCAGATACATTTATCTCAGAACTCACAGCCTAGCCAAAGACATCTGGTTTCTTATCTGCCACTTTGTAGATCTTTTGCCTTATCAAAACCCCTATGAGAACTCTCTATCTCTCTGTCTCTGATCCCAGGAAGGATCAGAACACCACCTAAGAAGGCACACCCCAACTTCTGGGATTCTGTGAAGACACATGTTCTTTTCTGTGATTTTCTGGGCCCACTTATAAATCCTAGAGTTCCCACAACTCAGATACCCCAAACACCCATGGGAAGGTTGCATGCCTTTCTAAGCTAATACAGGTATCTGCATCTGTTGAAAGTCAGATTGTGTTTCCACTTCCTTATCATGCCTCTTTCTCATCCCAAATTATAACACCTATTATTTTAGGAAATAAGCATTGTGGCTTTTGTTTGCTAATGTGACTATGTATCTTTCTGGGTTTGGATTATGCTTATACAGTTTAAATTTCTAGTAGTTTTGTTTATTACTGATTTAAAAAGTGAAGTTTAAGGCCAGGCGTGGAGGCGCACACCTTTAATTCAAGCACTTGGGAGCTAAAGGAAGGGGGATCTCTGTGAGTTCAAGGCCAGCCTGGTCTACAAAGTGAGTTCCAGGCCAACTGGAACTAAAGGGAGACACTTTCTCAAAAATACCCCCCGAAAAGTGTAGTTTATTTACACATTGACCAATCAACATTTATTTACTAAGACTCTCTGTTTCCTGAGCCTAACTCAAGATGGGAATTTTACAGTTTCCACTACGGATCACCTTCTGTCACCATTCCTCTGATGCTGGTGCTTCAGTTTAATGCTGTTGGGAGAACCCAGCAGTGTCAGTGATTGGAGGCTACATAGCCAAAACTGAGGAAGAAACCAACAGGAAGCAAACTGAGTGACCAACCAGTCCTCTATATTAACATTTGAGATTAGTAACAGAAGGAAAACGAATAAACAAAGGGGGGAAAACAACAACAATAACAAAAAATACAGATGCCAAAAACAGAAGAAAAACAACAATATGGGAAAATCTCAAAATAAATCCCCATGGAACTCAACCATTCTTGTAGAAGGTCCCAACATGGTGACCTCCCTGGAACGGAACCAAGATACCAAACTTAGAAGAATAATTGTAGACATATTCAAAGACTATAAAGAAAAAAATCAGAGAACTAAAGGGAGGGACAAAATCACATGAAGGAAATAGAACGAAAGAATGATAAGCTCCAGAAAGAACTAAAAGGAGAGATTGATAAACTCAGAAAAGAACTAGAGGAAGAGAAATACAAACTATGAAAAGAACCAGAGGAAGAGAAATACAAACTCTGTAAAGAACTAGAGAGAGAGAATGACAAACTCCAGAAAGAAGTGGAAACACTGAAAAGTTCTCAGGCTGAAAGGAAAAAAGAAAGTGACAAGCAAAATAAGGAGCTACAAGAAAAGAATGAAAAGCTCCAAAAGGAAGTGGAAATACTGAAGAAATCACAGGATGAAATAAAAAAGGAATTTGAACATTCATCCAATCAGCAGGAAAGAATGGGAAAAAGCCTCAGAAGCAGAATGGAAGAAACAGAAAAAGAATATCAGACCTAAAGGATAATGCAGCACAGCTAGAAACCTCAAGTAAAGATTACGAAAAATTTTTAAAAAACGCAAGAGTGGAAAAACCAGGAAATGTGGGACACTATGAAGAGACCAAACCCCCACATCATAGGGATAGAGGAAAGAGAAGAATCACAAGACAATGGTATTCATCAGATCTTCAACAGAATAATAGAAGATAACTTCCCCAAACTGAAAAAAGACAAACCCATACAAATACCAGAAGCACATAGAACACAAAATAGACAAGACCAGAAAAGAAATTCCCTACGTCATATCATAGTTAAAACACTAGATGTTCAAAACCAGGACAACAGGGGAAACCCATCAGAATAAGACTTGACTTCATAGTTAAAACACTAGATGTTCAAAACCAGGACAACCAGGGGAAACCCATCAGAATCAGACTTGACTTCTCGGTGAAAACCATGAAAGCCAGAAGAACATGGACCAAAGTATTCCCAGTAATAAATGACTTTAGATGCCAACCCAGATTACTATACCCAGGAAAAATGTCAATCATAGTTGAAGGAGAAAGAAAAATCTTTCATGACATAAACAAAATGAAAGAACATATGTCAAAAAAACCAACACTTCAGAAAATACTCAGTGCAATTCAAAGAACAGAAGAAAGGAGCAACTATCCTGAAGAAACCGAAGAAAGAAATTACCAAAAGCATAACAGAGTAAATAAATACCTAGACCAAGAATGCAAATAAAAATAAGTTGAAAGGAAACAACATACATCTCTCAATAATAACCTTAAATATTAATGGTCTAAACTTCCCAATTAAAAGACATAGTCTGGGAGAATGGATTAGGAAACAGGATCCATCTATATGCAACCTCCAAGAAACCCATCTCACTCTCAAGGACAGACAGCACCTTAGAGTGAAAGGATGGAAAAAAATATTCCAAGCAAATGGTACCAAAAAGCAAGCAAGAGTGGCTATTCTAATATCAGACAAAATAGACCTCAGAGTAAAATTAATCAGAAAAGACAAATAGGGCCATTATATCCTTCTCAATCAAACAATTAACCAAGAAGATTTCAAAATCTTAAATATTTATGCACCAAAATCTGGTGCACCAAACTTTATAAAAACAATCCTTCAGGACCTCAAGACACAGATTAATCCCAGCACACTAATAGTGGGGGACTTCAATACACCACTGAGCCACCTGGATAGGTCAAATGGACAAAAATAAACAGAGAGACATCAGAATTGAACAATACAATACACCAAATGGACCTCACAGATATCTACAGAATATTCCATCCAAACACCAGAGAACATACTTTCTACTCAGTGCCCCATGGAACATTCTCCAAAATTGACCACATACTGGAACACAAAAGAAACCTCAACAAATACAAAAGGTTGAAATTATCCCATGTATTTTGTCATAGCACAGTACAATAAAGCTCAATATTAACACCAGGGTAAGCCCTACTAACTACAAGAACACATGGAGACTAAACAACACAACACTGAACAATGAGTGGGTCAGAGAAGAAATAAAGAATGAAATAAAAGCATTCCTGGAACTAAACAAAAATGACAATACAACACAACAAAACCTGTGGGATACATTAAAGTCAGTCCTAAGAGGGAAATTTATAGCCCTAAGTACCCACATTAAAAAAGCAGAAAGAAAACAAACGATCTAACACTACAGCTAAAAACAGTTGAAAGACAACAAATGAACCCTAAACCCAACAGACAGGAAGAAATAACAAAAATCAGAGCAGAAATCAATGAAATAGAAACAAAGAAAACAATACAAAAAAATCAATGAATCCAAAATCTGGTTCTTTGCAAAGATAAACAAAATAGACAGACCTCTAGCCCAGTTAACCAAAAGAAAGAAAGAGCAACTCCAAATCAATAGCATTTGTGATGAAAGGGAAAACATCACAAGAGATGAAGAAAAAATCCAGACAATCATATGAGAATACTTCAAAAACCTATACTCTACTAAATTTGAAAACCTAAGAAAAATGTATGAATATCTGAAATCCTGGGATTTGCCAAAACTTAACCAAGAAGCGATTGGCAGCTTAAACAGATCCATAACACTTGACGAAATTGAAGATGTGATAAAAGCCTCCCAACTAAAAAAATCCCAGGCCCAGATGGTTTCACAGCAGAATTCTATAAAACATTTAAAAAGGTCTTACAACCATTACTACCCAAACTTTTCAGAAGGATACAGACTGAGGGAACTATCCCAAATTCCTTCTAAGAAGCTAGCAACAATCTAATACCAAAACCAAGCAAAGACACAAAGAAGAAAGAACACTATAGACCCATATCATTGATGAACACAGATGCAACTATTCTCAACAAAATACAAGGCGCATACAGACTGACATCAAAAAGATCAACCATCATGACCAGGTTGGATTCATACCAGAGATTCAGGGATGGTTCATCATACGTAAATCAATAAATATCATAAAACACATAAATGGACTTAGAGAAAAAAGCACACAATCATCTCAATTGATGCAGAAAAAGCCTTCGACAAAATCCAGCATCCCTTTGTGCTTAAATTCTTAGAGGGAATTGGACTGAAGGGATCATTCCTCAATGTAATCAAAGCCATAGACAAGAAACCGACAGCCAACATCATCCTAAATGGAGAAAAGTTAGAAACATTCCCCTTAAAGGCAGGAACACAGCAAGGCTATAACACTATCGCCACTCCTCTTCAACATAGCACTTGAAATGCTTGCTAGGTCATTATGGCAAGAAAGTGAAGTTAAAGGAGTACTAATTGGAAAAGAGGAAGTAAATCCATCCCTTTTTGCAGATGATATGATAGTTTACCTAAGGGATGCTAAAAACTCCACTAGAAAACTCTCAGAAATGATCAAAACTTTCAGTAAAGTGGTGGGATACAAAATAAACCAGGAAAAAAAAATCAGTAGCCTTCATTTACACCAACAATAAGCAACTGGAGAAGGACTACAAGGAGACCTTCCCAATCACAATAGCCTCAAAAAAAAAAAAATACCTAGGAATAAACCTAACCAAAGACACCAAAGACCTCTACAACAAAAATTTTAAAACCCTGAAGAAGGATATTGAAAATGACTTCAAAAGATGGAAAGATATTCCATGCTCATGGATTGGAAAAATTAATAGAGTGAAAATGTCCATTCTACCTAAATTAATATACAAACTGAATGCAATCCCAATCAAAATCCCCATGAGTTTTTCACAGACTTAGAAAAAAAATCCTTAAATTCATATGGAAAGACAAAAGACCCCAAATAGCTAAAGCAACCCTGAGTGAAAAATGCAATACTGGGGAGATTAGATTACCAGACGTCAAGATATATTACAGGGCTACAGTCATAAAGACAGCCTTGTACTGGCAAAAAACAAAAACAAAAACAAAAAAAAAATTGACCATCGGAACAAAATTGATGATCCAAACGAGCTCATATAACTTCAGCCACCTCATATTTGATAGCATCTTCAGCAAATGGGTGTTGGCAAAACTGGATGACCATTTGTAGAAGAACAAAATTAAACCCCTACCTCTCACCCTGTACAAAAATCAACTCCAAGTGGAACAACGATCTCAACCCAAAACCTGAAACCCTGAAGGTGATAGAAGAAAAAGTCAGCAGCAACCTACAAGACATAGGTGTAGGAAAAGATGTTCTAAATCAAACAGCAGCTGCACAGGAAAAAGGACAACAGCTGAGAAGTGGTACCTCATCAAACTCAAAAGTTTTTGTACAGTTAAAGAAACAATCAAGGAAGTGAAGAGAAAACCCAGAGTGGTAGGAAATCTTCACCACTGATACATCAGACAAAGCATTAACATCCAGAATATATAAGCTACTTAAAAATCAAAGAAGAAAACAAATGGCCTACTCAAAAGATGGAGTAAAGAGCTGAACAGAGACTTCACCAGTAAGGAAGTAAAGATGGCTGAGAAACATCTTAAAAAGTATTCAGTATAGCCAGACATGGTGGCACACGCCTTTAATCCTAGCACTTGGGGGGCAGAGGCAGTTGGATCTTTGTGAGTTCAAGGCCAGCCTGGTCTACAGAGTGAGTTCCAGGACAGCTGAGGCTCGAGGGGGACCTTGTCTCAAAAAGAAAAAAAAAAGTGTTCAATATCATTAATAATTAAGGAAATGCAAATTAAAACCACACTAAGGTATCATCTCACTCCAATAAGACTAGCTAAGAACAAGAAAACAAAAGACAGTAAATGCTGGAGAGGTTTGGGGGAAAGGGGAACTCTCATTCACTGCTGGTGTGAATGTAAACTGGTGCAACCACTGTGGAAAGCAGTGTGGAGAACCCTTAAAAAAGTCAAAAGGAGCCTACCATCTGACCCAACCATACTACTCCTAGGTATAGATCCACAAGATGCATCCTACCACAAAGATACAGGCACGGCTATGTTTATTGCAGTTCTCTTCACAATAGCAAAGACCTGGAACCAAACCAAATGTTCCTCAGCTGATGACTGGATAACAAAAATGTGGTACATCTACACAATGGAGTTCTATGCAGTAGTAAAGAAAGATGACATCATGAGCTTTGCTGGTAAATGGATGGAACTCGAAGCAATTATACTAAGTGAAGTAACACAGTCCCGGAAAAAAAAAAAAAAAAAGGAGAATGGTTTCCCTCATTTGCGGATGCTAACACCAAATCCCCAGTTGGCAGGCAAACCGAGCAACTGTATTATTATATTTCATTGTATCTGAAAGGAATTGTGCTATTACTTTTTTAAATTTTTAAAATATATTTTTGTATGTGTATGAATGTATTGTCTGAATGCAGGTTTGTGCACCCATGTCATGCAATGCTGCGGAGGTCAGAAGAGGGTCTCAGATTCCCCTGGATCTGGAGTTCTCCTGTAATTGGAGTTACAGACAGTTCTTAGCCTCCAATGTGGGTGCTGGGGATCAAACCCGGGTCCTCTGCATGAGCAGTCGGTGCTCTTAACCGCTAGGCTATCTCTCCAGCCCCGCAATTGTGCTATTACAATGTGTATCTATAAATGGGCTCTAGAATTATCCTAACACTTATACTCACACATTTTAATTATCATGTATAGATGGAGGATATGTAGTCAAATTCTAAAAAAAAATATAAAGTTTCACAACTTTATACCTGCATGCAAATTTACTGCTATAATGTGAATCTCTAAATGTGTTTAGGAATCAACGTATAGTTTATTTTCAGAATTTTCAATTTTGATTTATGTGTGGAGTGTATATATGCATATTTTGGAATAATATAAAATAAAAAAATAAAATGTAAAAAAAGAAGAGTATAATTTGTCCTTTGATTATACAGGAACTTAAAATTACGAGAGTGACTTGTGTCTCAGAAGAGACTTTGGACTCTTTACTTTCTTTATATCTTGTTTAGTGCATTTTGTTTATTTCATAACATCATTTACAATTCAGTTCAGGCATATATCCCCTTCCTTCCTCTCCCCATCCCACCCCTACCCATTCCCAATCATGCATTCTGCCGATACGTTCGGACATCTTTCTCTGCTTTTTTTTGTTGTTTATTTTCATTTTTTTAACAATAGTGATAATAAAATTGAGACTGGTAAAACCATGAAAACTTTTAAGGTTCTACTAAATGTGCTTTGCATTTATATGGTCATAAGCCTTTGGAGGTCAGGGAGTAGAATGTAATTGTTTGAATGAGAATATGCCAAACAACCTCTTAGTATTTAGACATTTCCTCCCTAGTGAGTTGTGCTGTTTCTGGAGGTCTTTGCAGAGATACATGCACAGCCATGTTTATTACAGCTCTCTTCACAATAGCAGAGTTGAAACCAACCCAAGTCGCCCTCAACCAATAATTATATATATATATATATATATATATATATATATATATATATAATCTTATGCTTTGGAAAACTTTGAAAAGACTCAGAAGGGGAAACAGGACATGTATGGCAGACTGCATGAACTTGGGAGGGGCAGGGGGAATGGAGGGGGAAATGAGTCTGGATTGAACTGAGAAGTGATGTATGAAATGCACAAAACTTCAATAAAAGATAAAAAGGTGTGGCCGTTCTGGAGGAAGCACGCCACTGCCTGGAGTCTTAGAGAGTTCTTAAGACTTACTAGATGTCCAGCCACTTTCTACTCCCTCTGCCTGTTTCAAGATGTGAGCACTCTGGTTGCCACACCGGCATCTCCTGCCACCATTCCTCTCCACCATGGTGGACTCTGATTCCTCTGGAAACTTAAACTCAAATAAACTTTTCCCTTTATAAGTTTCCCTAGTCACAGTGTATTATCAATTTATCAACAAAAAGTAGCTAAGACTCCCAAAGATGTGTTCCCTGACCATAGTGAAATTAAATAAAAATTTAATAACAGAATTAAATGAAATTTTAATGACAAACAGTAAAATTAAAATGTCCAAATGAATTATTTGTCCAAAAATAAAATCTGAAAACTAAGAAATAAATTTCTAAATTCCTTGCCATTAAAGAAGAAAATACAATAAAAATGCAATGTGTTTATGACAATAAGTCACACAAAAATAATTATTGACTAAATATTTAATTTCATTATGTATATCTAATACTTATTTTTATTTACTATTTTATTTGTGTGAGAGAGAGAGTGGGGGAGAGACTTTGTATATCAAAATGTGTGTATAGAAGCCAAAGAATAACTTTAAGAAGCCAGTTATTCCACCTTAGAAGCAGCTTCTCTCCTGTTGTTTCTGTCTGTGTCCTTAGTACTCCTGGCTATGTGGTTCAAGAGCTTCTGGGTGATGGCTCCTGTCTGCCTCATATTTCAATGTAAGTGTGGAGATTACAGATGCATGCTATAGTGTCAGAATTTTTACCTATGTTTGTGGATCCAATTTCTGGTCTTTGGGCACTGGAAGCAGGCCTTTCGCCAACTGAAACATCTTATCTGCACCTCTATTTTTGAATTACAGATGTATCAAAAATTCAAAATCATGTAATGAATCAATTCTTGTCAAAAACATAGTTACGATTCTCATTTGCTTCTCCACTCCTGTGATAAAACACTCTGACCAATACCAACTTGGGGAGGAAAGGGTTTATTTGACTTACATCTCCCAGGTCACATTCAGCACTGAGGGTGCCCAAGAGAGTGACTTAAGGCAGGAACCTGGGGATTGGATCTGGACCGTAGGCCATGAAGGAATACTGTGGATTGGCTTATTGGCTTACTGCCCTAGCTCATCCCCATCCTACTTTCTTATACAATACAGAACAACCTGCCCAGGGATGGCACCATCCACAGTGGGCACGGCCCTCCCACATCACTCAACAATCAAGAAAATACCCACAGACATGACCACAGGCCAGTCCAATGGAGCCAAGTCCCTGATTCTCCTTCAACCTAGGTATGTCAAATTTATACTAAAGCTATCTAGTACATGTACTGCCAGGAAACCCTCTTTGTTTTAATTCTCTCCTTGGTGGACATGGAGCATTAGTTTGTGAGGCTGATAATAGAAAGAAGGATAAGATGTGATCCCTTCTCTTGAAAATCTGTTAACATTATTAAAGCTGTAACAGAATAGAGCTGAACTTGTCATTGATAAATGCCCTTGAAAAAGGTGTGCAGATAGGAGACACCTGAATAGAGGCAAAAATGTCACAGAAGTCAAGCCAGACATGGTGGACCTTTACTTCCATCTGTCAGGAGGCTGAGGGAGGAAGATCGCTGTGAGATCAAGGCCAACCTTGTGGGCAGACGTGAGCTTGGGCATATATGGACTAACATATCAGTCAGCATGCTTCAGGGTCACAAATAAAGATCACATGACTTCCCTGTTTATGCCCCTTGAGTTGCGATAACATGTGATGGTGTGGAGGTCTTGGATTGGCCAGCAGAAGTTGATTTCAAGCAATGTGGGTGCTGTCTGTCCCAAACCTATGTATGTTTCCTGTTGCTTTGAAAAAGGTGAATTTCTACAATTTATACCACCTGACAAGATCTCTGAGTTGTTATTATGCAGATGTTTTTCTTGGCCAGATATATCATGTGGCTTTAAATCTTACAGCTAAATTTTCAGCCTCTCTCATCACGAGAGTTAGCAGTACCCTGGCTGATTGGTTGGTGGTGAAGGTCAGCAGACCCTGGCTGTGGCTTTGGCTTGGAATTACCAGTTCCAAGGTTGGGTGTTTGGCTGTGGAATCATTAGTTCTACAGCTGGAGTGTTTGGCTAAGAAACCATCAGTCTCACAGCTGTGTGATGCAGCAAGGCCATCAGCCCCAGTACAGGTTTGGCCTTGAGATCATCAGGCTCACAGTTGGCCAGGGAGCCCACAGACCCTCAACAGTAGGATTGTTCATAGACTAATCTTCCTAGCAAGTTCCAGGCCAGCTGGGGGAACAAGGGGATCTTGTATCAAAGACAAAATCAAAAACGAAACGAAAGACTAAGTCAAAAGGCACCTTAGCATAACTGAGGTCTTTGTCTTACAGGATCAAGGATGTATGAAGGATCTAACTTTCAGATGGTGTACAGCTAAGCAGCTTCTCTAGTCCAGTGTAAAAGCAAAGGAGATTTGGTAGAACTCTAAGAAATGCAAGATTTCTGTACAAGTATCACACTATACACAGAAAAAAGACACTATTTCAATATAGGTTTCAGAAGTTCTTACAAAAGTACTGGTGGAATACTGTGCATTAGACTTTTCATGCTACTAATCACTTATTTATTATAAAACTCTCCTATCAACTTAATTACTTCAGATCCATTTGCTAAGAAAGGAAAAATGGGAGTGATCAGTAAGAAAGCACTTTATACTCTATGGCATACAAGAAACAAATTTCATTCAGGTGTAAAACTATAGTATAAAGCGGTTGCTTATTTTTAAATCCACTTGAGTTTGGAAGTTTAAGACTATCTTAGGCGACATAGCAGGGTCTTATTTCTTTATGAAAATAAATAAGCAGTAGTGTGATTTGAATGAAGGTCTTTGTAAATTCAGAAGACAGAGATTTTCATTATACCACACATCAGTATAAATTTTACTTAAGTTACATGTTTTTTAAATTTATTTAGTCTTGATTCCATATATTTTTAATTGATGGCAAGGGAAAATGCTGATTGGTGATTTTCTTTTCTTTTTTTAGCAGGGGATGGGCATGATTAAAATTTGAACTTTTTATTTTGAAGTAGATTGGCAATATCCTGGATTATGGAAGAATGCAACTGTTCTTTATTGTCTGTTGCTATGACAAATAACCTGACCAAAAAGAACTTTGGAGGAGAATAGGTTTATTTGACTTATATAACTCCATGTCACAGTCCAGATAAGCTTTAAGGGACATGAAGATGGAATTTGAGGGCAAGCCTGATGGTTAATTTACCCAGCATTACATCTAATATAGGTAATCATTTCAGAGTCAAAAGATTATGGCAGGAACCATGAAAGATGCTTTTGCTAGCTAGGTCACAGGCCTGCTTATACAATTCAGGACCATGTGACCAGGGAATGGTGCCTCCAACAGTGGGCTGGGCACTCCTACTACACCAATTAACAATTAAGACAGTTTCACACAGACATGGTCATAGTTCAATCTCATCTAAGCAATCACCAATTGATATTAATTCCTGATAATTCTAGGTTGTATTGAATTGACAGTTAAAACTAACCAAGACTTGGGGCTGGAGAGATAGCCTAGCGGTTAAGAGCACCGACTGCTCTTGCAGAGGACCCGGGTTCGATCCCCAGCACCCACATGGCGGCAGAAAACCGTCTGTAACTCCAATTCCAGGAGAACTCCAGTTCCAGGGGAATCTGACACACTCTTCTGACCTCTGCAGCATTGCACGACACGGGTGCACAAACCTACATGCAGACAGTACATTCATACACATAAAAATAAATAAATAATAAAAAATTAAAAAAAAAATAAAAAAAATAAAAAACAACTAACCAAGACTTGCTGGGCATGGTGGCGCATGCCTTTAATCCCATCACTCGGGAGGCAGAGACAGGCAGATCTCTGTGAGTTCAAGGCCAGTCTGGTCTACATAGTGAGTTCCAGGACAGCTGGGGCTACAGAGAAACTGTGTCTCGAAAAGACAAAAAAAAAAAAAAAACTAGCCAAGACACTTCTTGTCAACCTAGCTCACAGACGAATCTTTTTTTTTTTACTCCTTTTTCTTTTTTTTTATTACTTCTTTATTTTTTTCATTTTTTTTAACAATAAGTAATCACTTATGAGTACAAGCGTTCTTCATGTAAAACCAATTTGTAAGCAGTTGTGCCAAAACCCACACAGCCCATGGGTCCCACCACCTTCCAGCTGGGGGGGCTTGTATGTTCAATCAAGTTGATCAGATGAGTGTTCAGACTATATTGCTGTAGTTTCATCATTCACCCCAATCGCAGCCCTTACATTCTATCATGCCCCTTCTTCTGCAGATTGTTCCCTAGGCTTAGAAAAGGGGCACGGGTGGACGAGAAGCAAAACAGTCTACTTTCTCTGGAGCTGTTGTCTTGGACTCTGGTCAATTCTGGCTGTTTCCTTGCATGGGCTGACAGTTTGTCCATGAATAACCTTTCAATCCTACTAATGAAACACAAGCAATTAGTTATATAGGTATTTAAATAGTACTAATTGTTATTGTAGGTTACTTTGGTATAGACACAGATGTTTGGATGGTATGTTAATCCATGAATTACATTTTTTCTGTAAAATATGACAGGGTCTTATTGTGGCTTATAACCTCTCCTAACCACTAGAGGATGTAAGCTTGTGGCATCAGCCGTGGGCTATTCCTCCAAGGAGAGAGCTAATAGCCAATTAGATTTGGGATATACAGACATATGGCTGCCACTGCTGCACAGTATTTCCAGGCAGGTGAGGTGTAGCTGGTGCTGACTAAGGAGTCTTGCTTGACTCAAGGAGACCTATATTTGCTTTATTGGTTTAGTGGCCTTTGGTAACACTCTCTGGTATTCCAGAGACCAACTGTACACTTGCAAGTGTGGTCTCAATCAGATGCATCTCTTTTAAACTCTAATCTTTCTTCCTTCATCCCCCATGTCTTATGTTAATATCATAATATAAAGAACAGTAAAATTAAATAGCAAACAATATTTTAAAATTCCACCTTGAGATTTCATCTTACCCCACTCAAAATGATTACATATATATATATATATATATATATATATATATATATATATTCCAATCCAACGGCAATATTGTCAGAAATATGGTGTGTGAGGGTGCAACCACTATGAAAGTCAGTATGAAGATTACTCAAAAAGCTACAAATTGCTTTCTCATAATACCCTGACATTACCACTCTTTGTCATATACCTCCAAAACTCTATACCCTACTACAGAGATATCTGTATATCCATGAACAATGCCACCTTTTTCATAATAGCCAGGAAATGGAAACAACTTAGATATCAATTAACTGATGAATGGGTAATGAGAGTATAGTACATTTACAAAATGTTATTGGATGTTATTTTGGAATACTATTCAGATGTCAAAAACAAAATTATGAAATTCATAGGTAAATGGACAGACCTGGAAACAAAAATCCTGAGTGAGGTAACCCAGCCCCAGAAAGACAAACATCACAGCTGGACATTGGATTTGAATTCTTAGATATACGTGTTTCAGTTAGAAAATCCAAAGAGCCCAGGAAACAAATAAACAGCCAAGGATTCACAGGAGAGAACAGAACATGAAGTGATATAAAGGGGGAATGGAAATAATTGAGTAGGAAGAATTAATGGTTTGGGGGAATGGAAGGGCAGGGCAGAGGAAGTAGTATGAGGAGGGATAGCTAACAGTATAGGTCTTTAGATAAAGCTATATGGAAATCTACTACTACAGAAGGTGTTTAAAGTATATACTTATACATTATAATAACAGATTAAAAGATGTTACCTTTTAACAGGAGGATATTGCCCCTAGTAGACACTGTAGGCTAGCAAAAGTAAAGAGCAAATTACAAGTCTCTTTAAAATTCCAAAATCTCTATTTCCATAGGGTCATTTCCTCTCTGGCTTTGACTATCTTTCTTCCCAAACTTCTCCAATGGTTCCTGAGCCCTGGATGAATCAACCTCACTACAGGAGTCTTGTCTGACATATGAACCTACAGCAATGGTGTCAGCACACACAAGACCCATGCAAACTCAAGCAGAAAAAAAAAAACCCAGATTAGAACTGTGGAAATAGGCAGCAGGCCAATCTTAGTAGAAGAAATATTGAGAGCTGATTACCACTAAGTGAGGAAGAGCTGATCTTAAATCAAGGGACTAGATTGGGCTGGATGGGCTGACTAGACCTCAGTGGATGGGCTGACTAGACCTCAGTGGATGAACTTACCCTGAGGAATGCCTGGGGACATCAATTGACACAGTGGGTCTTGGCACAAATGACAGATTGTATGAATTCCAGTAGGTGGGTGGGTGGAGCTTTGTGTAGGTGCCAATGAAGAAGGGGGCATAAAGGAGATTAAGAGTGATTGAGATGTTCTGTATGAAATAAAAATTCAATTTTTTTTTAATTTCCAAAAACTTAACTTTGGGCTCCTATAAAAAACAAAAGCAACTTAAATAGTTATTATTCCAAAAGAGAAAAACCAGTGCATAAAATAATCAAATTAAAGCAAAACTAAAATCCAGAACTGTAAATACAAATCCTGTAGCTCCCGTGTCCAGCATCCAGAACTCACTCCATGTGTAGTCATCTATGTTCAGCCTTACTTCTCTAACTCTACCATAGGCAGTTCACATAGCTTCTCTCTTAGGCTTAAGCTAACTCCACTCAACATTTGCAGTTATTGTTGGTGATGCCCTTCAATTTTGGCCCCTCGAATATCCTAGATTCTCCATTTGTCCCTGAGGCTATGCCTTCTCTTGTGGCCTTTACTGATGTCTCCCAGGGACAATGACCCAGACACAAGTGCCCATCCTCAACAACTTTCCATGTCCCTCTGTCTTCACAGAGTCCTTGTTACTTTCTGAAATCTCACTAGCCAGTCTTCCACTGTATGCATTTCTCTCACTGTTCTTATTTTGCAGGCTCATTAAGCAAAGCACATTCCATAGATTTTACAATCCAAATTTCAAAAATCTTCCACATTCCTCCCCTCAAAATAATCCAAAGCATAAAAAAGCCTCATGATCAGGTCTTCCACAGTACGCCCCACTTCTCTGATTCCAGATTCTGTTCTAGTTCATTTTTTGTTGCTGTGACAAATATCCTGACCTGAAGCAACTTAACGGAGAAGGGATTTATTTACTTTATAATTTCAGTCACAGTCCATTGTTGAGGAAAGTCAAGGCATAAACTCAAGAGCTGAACAGAAGGCCCAGTCACATGACACAAAGAGCATACATATGGGAAAGAAAGTCACAGGAGGCTGGGATAAGAATCGATGCACTTGTACAGAGTAAGATTTGCTGCATTGGTAGCATCCACCAACAAGAAGAGAACATGAAGCAGACGTCTCTGACCACCTGCTAAAGGACCCTCACCTGAAAAAACCTTAATTTCAGTCTTCACTATACCTAAATTGCCACAGAATTTCTGCTGCTTAAAACCTCAAAAGGAGTTCTTACAGCATACTGAAAATACTCTTGGTTCAAGCAACATATACAGCACGGGAAGGAAATTACATTAATTTAGATTATTCCCATCATAATTTCTTCAAGCTATTTTGGAGAAATCCAGGAAGAAGTGGAAATATTTTGGAGAAATCAGAATTAAATGAAAATACAAAATTAGAAGATTAAGAGAAAGATCTGAATTAAATACAGAAACCTCATTGTACAGCTGTTTGCACTACTGGGTACATAGCTGGCCCATAATTTCATTTAGTTCTCAGATTAAATATTTCATCAAATAGGCATAACTGATCATCTAATCCAAAGTCACTCCAAAATTATACCTTAATGTTCCATTTCCTTATTCACTTTATAGAAGACATTATTCTACATTTTTACTCTCTTAAAGCTTTATTGATATTTATTAAAAGTCTAGATTGAGAGATTCCATTAGTTAACTATACTTTATCAGAGTCCCTATAGGAAAATTCTTCACCTAGGTTGAGGAGAAGATCTAGCCATGATGAGAGAGCATCAAGATACCATGTGGAAGTGTTCCTCTGGAGGCTGGCAGTGATGCAGAGACTGCTACTGTCCAGTTCCAGATTGGAATGGTGAAGAACAGGACAAGCTGAAACACACAACTGTATGCCACAGACAGATATGACTCCTTTCTGAGGCAGTAAAAGTTAAGTGATGGGATGCATTGACTCAAAAATGTCAGAATGGGAAGATTAGATCTAGATGGTAAGATAGATGGAGAGTTAGTTCCTGTTTTTATACAATCAGAATAAATCATGTTTAATCAACTGAAGCGAAGAGACAAGATTTCATTTTAAAGTTCAGATTGTAGCATAACGCAGTTGAAGAATTAACATGGTTTTAAACTTCAAAGAACAAGAAAAAGTCAAGAAGATTCATTTCTGGAACAGGCCTTTTTGGTGCACAATAGTGACCAGAATATTTGAAATTATTCCGTATTATTAAATGTTTCATTTAAACAGTGTAATCTGTTGTGAGAAATTAAAGCTTACCCTAAATATTTTGTTTCTTCTCTCATTGACATATAGAAACGGATTCACTGATATCTGAATCATTGTGCATGTTCCTCACCCAGACAATATAATGGAAATGATGCCTGGGCCTTCCAAGGCCATTAGAGACAGCACTGACACTTCAGATCAGGGGCTTCAGAATGATCATTCTTGCCTTCATTTTGGCCTTCTCCATCACAAAATTCAGCTGTCATTTCATGAGCAGCCTGTGTCTCGTGGAGAGTCTAGAGGCAAGTTACTCCAGCCGATTTTTCAGCTAGAGGCCATCCTCTGTAGTCTGCAGGGCCAGTGAGCCACCCTGGAGGTTAGTCAAGCCTTTGCTTAAAGTCAGCCAAATCAATCTGAGCACTACCTTATGAAACATCACAGTCAAGAGCTGCTAAATGAACCCTTCAATCCATGGACAGTGGAAAGAAAATGCATTTAGGACATTGCATATTATCCTGGGGTTTATAATGAATTTGTGAAAGCTGAGTGGGTGGGTTTCCTTTCTTATGTTAAAATTTATATTATTTTTTGTCATATTTTTCAACTTTTCTGTGTCAACACGTGAAGGCTGGCTTAATGTGAAGTCTAGTCGTTGTCTTTGAATGTCTGTAATAGGAGCAATATAATTCTTATGGATCAGTTACCGACAAGTCATTCAAATGAGGGCTATGCGGAGTAATAATTAGAGTAGCCACTTACCTTGATTCTATGGTCACTGTGGGATAATTTCATTCTCATTTGTCTCTCTAGTCTTCAAACAATGTTCTTCCAGTTGTTCTTTGATAGCACCACCAAGGAATAATTTGCAAAGTGAGTCTCTCTCTCTCTCTCTCTCTCTCTCTCTCTCTCTCTCTCTCTCTCTCGCTGTCTCTCTCTCCCCTTCTTCCCTTCCCTCTCCAATTTATTTAATGTCGTTCTGTCATTCTCAGTAACTAAATAAATCTTTGTTTTATTATTTAAATTATGTTCCTTCTTTAACCTTCCTTTTTATCTCTAGGAAATTTTGCAATAGCGTTATTTTTTGCAGTCTGCTTTGAAAATCTCTTCTTCCTCATCAAGTAGTGACGCCTGCTGCTCTTTTTTTTTTTTCTTTTTTTTTTTTTTGTCTTTTCGAGACAGGGTCTCCCTGTAGCCCCAGCTGTCCTGGAACTCACTCTGTAGACCAGGCTGGCCTTGAACTCACAAAGATCCGCCTGCCTCTGCCTCCCGAGTGCTAGGATTAAAGGCGTGTGCCACCACACCTGGCGCTGCTCTTTCTAAATAGATTTGATGACTACTGGATTTATGGACTAAATGATACATGTAATTACCTTTCATTTATTCAGAACATATAATTAACCTTAGATTTCTTCTGATAAACTGAGACAGAAAAGCATGGGATTTCAATATTAAAATATTATAAATATTTATGTGTACTTCTGTTTATATGATAAAATGTTTCCCTTCTGTGAACAAAGTCTTGGGTTTTATCCCTAGCACAGTATAACTTGAGCGTGATGACACACACTTGGCCTCTAATTCCAGCACTTGGGAGATGGAAGAAGGAGTATAAGAAGTTCATCGTCCTTCTCTGCTATATAGTGAATTCAAGGCCAGCATTGAATATATTAGACTCTGTCTCAAAACAAAAACAAAATCAGTGAAATAAAACCACTTCATAAAATGGCAAGATCTTTTAATCTGTCTATGTATGTATGTATGTATGTATGTATCTATCTATCTATCTATCATCTATCTATCTATTATCTATCTATCATGTACCTAATCTATCACATCTAATCTATCTATATATCATCTATCATACCCATCTGTTCTATCTATCTATCTATCTATCTATCTATTCTATCATCTATCACCTATCTATCTCTCTAGAGAAAAGAGAAATAGAGTTTTATTTATACCATTTTTATCATCTTCGCAGTTTAGAATATCCTCAGATAAACTGAAGAAAAATAATTGTTATTTTCCAGTTCTAGGGCCTAATGAATTTAGGAAAGAAAGGCTGACAGGTTTTAGTTAGAAAAATGTGTTCAAAGAGCACTGGCTGCTCTTGCAGAGGACCTGGATTTGATTCCCAGCACATACAAGGAGGCTAGCAAGTATCTGTAACTCCAGTTTCAGGAGAATTCAGCTCCCCTCTTCCCACCTCCATGGGCATTGCAAGAAATAGGTGCACTTACATAAATCAAAGGAATACACTCATACATACAAAAAAGAAACAAGAAGATTATGAAGGATATGATTTATCTCATATTGGAATAAGAAGGGTCAGTAAATAATAATAAGATTTTGAGTATAATAATATGGAAGCACAGTTTAGAGTTATGCAGTACTTCTCTGAAAGATCAAGTCTAAATGGCCTTACATGAAAATTTGTCTACTCATTGTTTGTAAAAAAATCCTCAAGATTAGTGCCGGTAACTTCAGAAGTCAAATGAGAACTAAGATGCAATCAATTCCATTATAATCTTCTGTATGAACAAAATCTTTTCACTCTCAAAGCAAATTGAAACCTTATGTGAATATTGTAAGTCCAGGAAGAATAATTGCTGGGGAAACCAAAGGTAAGGACAGGGCCATAAAATTATTTACTGGATCTGACTGCCACACCAAATTTAGACCTCACATCTACATTTCTGTTCAATACCCTGCAACATAATGGTTTGTAGGAACAACTGACTTTATACAAGACTGTGGATGACTAAATGAGTACTATTTAAATCATAAGACCTTTATGCATTTGTCAATTGCAGACTGAAGGGCAGGTAATAGTTGTCCTGACTAGGGCATTTAATTACACTAAAAATATGCTGTTTTCTTGCTTCAGATGTGACAGTACAATATTAAAAATCACAAATTTGATGTCAACATTTTTAAAGTAATTTTAATAGAGACATCATGAATTTATATTTTATTATTTTCAACTTCCTATCAAATCCTATATAGATAGAGACCCCAAAAAAAGAAATTCTAAAAAGCAGTAAGAAGGAACAGAATTCTAGAACAAAACCCAATCCATTGCTGGTATACAGGTGTCAAAATTTGTCTACAATTTGGAAGTCAATGAGCCTTGCATGACACAGAGTTGCTGGTCATCCTATATTTTTGTATTTAGATGTTTTCCCTTACCCATGGACGGCTTGTCCCCAAACGAAAAGGAGATCATTGAAGTCTCTATAGTATCATAAAATATATATGCTATATTTTCTACATAAACACATACCACTGTCAAAGTACAATATAATACAGTAAGAAAATACCCAAAATAGATAATAATAAAATTGAAAACTATAACTATACATCAGTGTAATGCAGATTTTTAAAAGAAAATAATTATTTCTAAAATTTTTCAGTTCATAGTTTTACACCAAGATTGGCCATGGAAATTGAAACCACAGGTATGGAAGATATTACTGAATTGCTAAAATATTGGGAGAGATATATAACAAGGTGCATTAGGCCTGAAACTACACCTAATTCCTAATATGATAATAGCATGATCACTTATCCTACTGTGTTCTAGTTACTTCATCTGTAAAATTAGGAAGCATTTTCAGATAATGACGTTAGTTGAGAAATCTTAAAATATGATCAGTAAATATTCATTAGTCAGCATCATCTAACACTGTATTTTTAAATGCCATTGCACTTAGTATTGCTAATTATTAAAAAATTAATTTAAGTATAATATGTAGATTTATATGCATTAAGACAACTTAGCAAACAAATTGTTTCTTTTTTTTTTTCTTTTTTTATTTTGTATGTGTATGAATGTACTGTCTGCATGCAGGCCTGTGCACCCGTGTCGTGCAATGCCGCGGAGGTCAGAAGAGGGTGTCGGATTCCCCTGGAACTGGAGTTCTCCTGGAACTGGAGTTACAGACGGCTCTCAGCCGCCATGTGGGTGCTGGGGATCGAACCCGGGTCCTCTGCAAGAGCAGTCGGCGCTCCTAACCGCTAGGCCATCTCTCCAGCCCCCAGGGTTGTGTTTATTGATGTTCTTATTGCTCTGCAGGTCCAGTCAAGAGCTGTCCAAGCCCCTCAGAGACAAAAGATCATAAGTGAGTCCCAGATGCTGGACTTTGCTTTTGCTTTTATTAGATTGTAACTGTTCCCTGTTATTTTCCCTCTTTGAAGAAGAAAGTATGTAATTTATTTTGGATTTTATAGGAGCCCATACTTAAGATATTTTGGATTTTAAACCGAGGATCCCCTCCCACTTGCAACTATGGGGGGCAGGGGGGCACCCAGCTGGGCAGCCACGCTCTGGTGGGATTTAGGAGTCCAGTCTAGGTCCGCCAGCCACTGGCCCCTTTGCCACAACTCAGCAAATCAATCGTCCTGCACCCGTGGGTCAGTGCCCTAAGTTTACCTTCCTGGAGCAGTGGTGGGCTGCTCCTAATGGAATTCTATGCAGCGGTAAAGAAAGACAACATCATGAACTTTGCAGGCAAATGGATGGAGCTAGAAGACATCATGTTAAGTGAACTAATACAGTCCCAGAAAAACAAACAACAAATGGTATCTCTCATATGTGAATGTTAGTACCAATAACAAAGTTATAAATATTTCTTGTGGAGAGGGATGCATATTAAAAGAACAACAACAGCAAGATTGCATCAGAAAACTGACTGAAATGGTGACTCAGGAAGGGTGGGAGGGGTGGGAGAGGGACACGGGTGTATATTCGATTGGTGCATATTTAATTGACGTGAGTTCAGTAAGTATCCAGTTTTGCCCAGACTCTATCTACAGGATACATGGTGTTTTAGAACTTAGTAAAAGTAAATATGTGTATATTAAACAACATTGATTTAAAGGCTGATAAAAACCGTAATGCATCTGAGTTAATTGGTGATATAAATTGCTGTTGTCCACATTAGCTTTAATTAAAAACTGTATAACAATTACTTTGGGATGGGTATAAACAAATGTTCTCTATAAATTTGCTGTCATATAGTATCACCTGGTAGCAATCTCTTTCATCTATAGGATGATTTAATTTAAAAATAAAGTTTGTTTCCCACGTAAATCACATACAGTAACCCAAAACAGCATGGGTGAACTTGATGAAATCTGTGCCTTGATTCCATCCTATAGGTATGTATAATACAACTGCTTTTTTGAGACTCATGGGTCAAAAATAAAAACCTAAAATAAAAAAGGGAGATATAGATAGATACGAAAACTTTTTGTCAAAAAACCTTGCAATCCAAATCTTAAAACTAACTACGGGAAAGGATTTGTATGTTCCAACAGGCCAGAGTGTCACCAACTTAATGGCTGAGAAAGAAAATGCAGCTTTGCAGTGAGTAGGATGTACCAGAAGGTTCCAGCAGAAGGATTGACTCCTCTGGGCATTGAAGGGAAGAAAAGCCTCAGATTGCTGCAGATGTCAGGCCCCTCTCTGGATCCTACTAGTAGCAACGATTTTTAATGAATCCTAACGAAGCTTACCTTCTAGCTGCCGCAAAGGTTTTAATACAAGAGACTTTCTTAACTCCCCACCCCATAGAATAAGGAGAAATATGAGGATGATGAGGTCATTCTCCAGCTGTAGATTGGAGCCAGCTGTTATAGAGGTATACTCTTGTAAAATCGGTAAAACTGCCTTCTTTAATTGACTAATGGACACAGAAACTCTGAAAAGGATTATTCTCTATTCAGAACCAAATATAATGCTAAAGTCTCCTTAAGCTATGCACTTAAGCAAAATATATTAATACAGGAGCTCTGACATGAACAATGGATTATTCTTCCAAGGAGATGTTGGCCAGGGGATCCAAGCCCCCACAAAAGGTAAAGGCTCCTTGCCTCCAAACTGGGATATCTGCAGGAAGAGAGGCAATAAGGCCCTGCTGTTGAAGACCTGATATAAACATGGGAAAGATGTATGGAGACCACACTTGCAAGTATACAGATGGTCTCTGGAATGCCAGAGAGTGTTACCAAAGGCCACTAGCCAATAAAGCAAATATAGGTCTCCTTGAGTCAAGCAAGACTCCTCCATCAGCACCAGCTACACCTCACCTGCCTGGAAATACTGTGCAGCAGTGGCAGCCATATGTCTGTATATCCTAAGTCTAATTGGCTATTAGCTCTCTCCTTGGAGGAATATCCCACAGCTGATGCCACAAGCTTACATCCTCTAATGGTTAGGAGATGTTATAAGCCACACGAAGACCCTGTCATACTTAACAGAAGAAAATGTAATTCATGGATTAACATACCATCCAAACATCTGTGTCTATACCAAAGTAACGTACCATAACAATTAGTACATTTTAAATACCTATATATCTAATTGCGTATGCTTCATTAGTAGGATCACAAGGCTATATATTATACTGTTTAAATACCTATATATCTAATTGCATGTGCTTCATTAGTAGGATCGAAAGGTTATGCCTGGACAAGCTGGCAGTCCATGAAAGAAAACAGCCACAACTGACTAGAGACCAAGACAACAGCTCCAGAGAAAGTAGACTGTTTTGCTTCTCATCCACCTGTGCCCCTTTTCTATGCCTAGGGAACAGTCTGCGGAATAGGGGGCGCAGTAGAATGTAAGGGCTGTGATTGGGGTGAATGGTGAAACTACAACAATATAGACTGGACACTCATTTGATCAACTTGATTGAACATACAAGCCCTCCCTGCTGGATGGTGGGACCCATGAGCTGTGTGGATTTGGGCACAACTGCTCGTAAATTGGTTTTACATGAAGGCTGCTTCTACTCACAGATTATCACTTATTGTTAAAAAAAAATGAAAAGAAAACAAAACAGAAAAACAGAGAAAGATGCAGAAAAGTTACGGCAGAATGCATGATCTGGGATGGGTAGGGGTGGGGTGGGGGGAAGGGAAGGGGATATATGCCTGAACTGAATTGGAAAATGATGTATGAAATACACAAAGCATCAGTAAAAAAAAAGATATTTTGGATTTTAAAGGGTTGAAATTCATAAAGATTATGGAGTTTTAAAAAGTTAAGGTGCGCACCTTTAATCCTAGCACTTGGGAGGCAGAGGCAGGTAGATCTTTGTGAGTTCAAGGCCAGCCTGGTCTACAGAGTACATTTCCGGCCAGCTGGAGTTACAGGGAGACCCTGTCTTGACAAAATCAACACCCCCCAAAAAAGTTAAAATATGTTTTATATTATAACATTACCATAAGATCTTGGGAATAAGGAAATGTTAAACTGAGATATTTGTGAATCATGTTGAAAAGACTTTTAATGATTAACCCTGTTGCCAGCTTGACAAACTGGGAAGAGGTTAACTCAATTGAAAAACTACTTCTATCAGACAGGCCTGTAGGCATGTGTGTGGGGACTTCATTTCATTGGTAATTACAGTAGTAGGGCCCAGCCACTGTAGGCATGCCAGCTCTGGACAGATAGGTGGGCCTGGGCTGTATAAGAAAAGTAGCGGGGCTGGAGAGATGGCCTAGCGGTTAAGAGCGCCGACCGCTCTTGCAGAGGACCCGGGTTCAATCCCCAGCACCCACATGGCGGCCTAGAGCCGTCTGAAACTCCAATTCCAGGAGAACTCCAGTTCCAGGGGAGTCCAACACCCTCTTCTGACCTCCGCGGCGTTGTACGTCACGGGTGCACAGACTTCCATGCAAACAATACATTCATACACATACGGAAATAAATAAAATTAAAAAAAAAAAAAAGAAAAGTAGCTGTGCCAGAGGGAACAAGGCAATACGCAGCATGTCTCCATAGTCTCTACTGACGTTTCTGCCTCCAGGGTCCTGCCAGGAGTTTCTGTCCTGGCTTCCCATGATGATATACTGTAAACTGAGAGATGAAATGAATCCTTTCCTCTCCCAAGTTGCTGTTGGTTAGGGTTTTATCACAGTGCATTATCATAGCAACAGAAAAGCAAACTAGAACAGATACCTAAATCCTGGCTGGTTTCCTAACAGAACATACCTACAGAGCTTTGCAGCTTCTGTCATTTCAATTCCACTGCTTCTTGTTCAACAAAGTGGACAGTTTAGTCATAATAATACAATCAGATTTTTCATAACCTTATTTTTTGTGTGTGTCTTTTTTCTTAACCTTATTTTAACATACTTTATGCTGATATAAATGGCATATAATGTTTCATGTATCTAAATTCCATTGTATGATGTACTTCAATATAGGAATACACTTATAAAATCACTAAGTCAATGAACAGATAAAGGTAGTACATATTTGTTAGTCAACAGAGTTTCCTTAAGCTTTGTTGAAACCTCTCTTGTGCTTCTCTCATTTGATTTTGTTTTTCATTATGAAATGGTGTATGTTATTCAGAAGTTTATACAAAGTCTGTACTCCTTTGTGTATAAACTTTCTTATTCATTAACAAGATATTTTAAGCTAGTTTCACATGGTATATGCGTAGTCTACTTACATTTTTTATTAACCATGGATTACTATAAAACATTTTAGTTCAGCAAATGTATTCTGTCATCCTGCCTTATCAATCACAAACAAAACTGGGAGTGGTGACTACTTTTCATTTCCATTGGAACATTTGGATTTGATGTCCAATTCCACATATACAAAAAGAGAAGTTATAGACCCTATCTGATGAATGAGACAGAGTTGATGTTTTCCATACTAGAAGAAAAATAGGACCAGTAATCGAATCCTTTATTCAGAGTCACTGTATGGCTTTTAATGGTAAAGAATTTTTCTTGGATTCACCAAGTATATTCTAATATAATATGATATCTGCAATAGTATAAATGTAATGTAAAATTTAGTAATGGAATCATTACATATATTATTCCTAGAAAAATAAAAACCTATTAACATTTTGAGGATAAATGAACATTTACCTGTTTAACTATTATGCTTTATTACATCTTTTTTTAAAAGACAATTCAAGGTAAATTAATTTATAAAAGAAATTAATTTGTGAAGAATTCCTGTTACTATAGATGAAATGAAACACTGAATGTTTTGATAAGCAAAATTTGTAAAAATAATGAAGTTTGAATAGTAGAAATATATTCTTATATTCTTTTTTATTGACTTATTTTTATTTTATGTTTATCAGTGTTATGCCTGCATGTATACAAGTGCACTTAGATAGTGCCATGTCCACTGATGGCAGAAAAAGGTGTCAGATTCCCTGAAAGACTAATACAGACTGTTGTTAGCCACCATGCAGGTGCTGAGATTCAAACTTGGGTGGTCTGGAAGAACAGCCAGTGCTCTTAACTGCTGAGTCATGTTTCTAGCCCTCCTTTATTACATTCTTATTTAGTGTGTTTTGAAACTTGATTTTACAATTAAATGAAAGCAATTGACTTTATGTTTTTTTCTGTGGCTGCTTTGTATTCTTTTGTTTGCATTAAGGACTAGGGAAAACCTCTTCACAGCCTGAAGAATCAGACATTGTCCTTCTCAATGCTTCTCTTATTAAAGTAGTATAATCCTTTCACTAGTTAACCCAGAGTATTCCTGATAGTTACTTCCAATAATCTTAAAAATTTCCATTTATTTCCTTTTTTGATTATAAATGGCTATTAATATGACCATAGATCTTATTGCAAATGTGGGCTATGACTCTCAATTTTCATTTATTACTTTTTCTGTGGAGGAATGGAAGCAGTTATTATTTATAAACTACTAGTAATATACTTGCTTTGTTTTTTTACCATATACTATATAAAGACTTTAATAAGATATGTTAATTATGTTACAATAGATGAGTATACTAATTTTCAATAAAAATTAAATGTTTGAGTAAGTACAGAACTTAAGAATAGAACTGGGGAAATGGGCAGCAGGATCCATCCTTAGCCAAATAACTATTGGCAGCTGATTACTACTGGGTGACGGACAGTTCATTTTTTTTTAATTAAAATTTGTTTATACTTTTTATTTTATGTGTATGTATGTACTGCTTGCCTGCATGTAAGTGCACGTGTGTTGTGCAGTAGAAAGACAGAAGAAGACATCTGATGCCCTGAACCTGGAGTAAAAGGATGGTTTTTAGCTGCCATTGAAGGTGCTGAGATTCAAACTGGGTTTATCTACCAGATAATATTCAATTCAATAGCTTTTAACTATTGAGCCAATTCTCCAGCTTGAGTTTATCTACTTTAAGGGAGAGGCTCTAGATGGGATGACTAGACTTGAGTTGATGAACCTGCACTGAGGGACATTTGGGTACACAAACTTGATGTGATAAATCTTAACATATAGGGCAGAATGCATGGCATCCAGTGGTGGTGAGATGGGGGTGTGGATGGTAAAGGGGTGATAAAGATGATTATCATGTTTTGCATAAAATGCACAAACATTCAGTAAAATAATACTTTGAGAAAAAAAATTCTTACTTTAAGGAATTTTCATAAACCAAACACCAAATTCTACCTCTTACCCTATACAAAAATCAATTCCAAATGGATAAAAGATCTCAATGTGAAGGCCAAAACCCTAGCTGATAGAAGAAAAAGTTGGCAACAACCTACAAGACATAGGTGTAGGAAAATACTTTCTAAATCAGACAGCAGCTGCATAGGAAGTAAGGTCACCAATCAACAAATGGGACCTCATAAAACTCAAAAGCTTCTGTACAGCAAAAGAAACAATCAAGGAGGTGAAAAGAAAACCCACAGAGTGGGAGGAAATATTTACCAGTGATACATCTGACAGAGCATTGACATTAAGAATATATAAAGTACTCAAAAAACAAAGAAGTAAAAAGACAAATGACTTACTCAAAAGATGGAGTAAAGAACTGAACAGAGACTTCACAAGTAAGGAAGTAAACATGGCTGAGAAACATCTTCAAAAGTGTTCATCATCATTAATAATTAGGGAAATGCAAATTAAAACCATTCTCAGATATCATCTCACTCCAATACGACTAGCTAAGATCAAAAAACAAAAGACAACAGACGTTGGAGAGGTTGTGGGGAAAAGGGAACACTCATCCGCTGCTGGTGGGAATGCAAACTTGTACAACCACTATGGAAAGCAGTGTGGAGAACTTTTAAAAGACTCAGAATGAGCCTAACACCTGACCCAGTCATACCACTCCTGGGTATATACTCCAAAGACTCATCCTACTGCTAAGATACATGCACATCCATGTTTGTTGCAGCTCTCTTCACAGTAGCAAAGATCTGGAACCAACCCAAATGCCCCTCTACAGACTAGTGGATGGCAAAAATGTGGTACATCTACACAATGGAGTACTATTCAGCAGGAAAGAGAGATAGCATTATGAAATTTGCAGGTAAATGGATGGAGCTCAAAGCCATTATGCTGAGTGAAGTAACACAGTGCCAGAAAGATAAATGGAAAATGGTTTCTCTCATTTGTGGATGCTAGTACCAAATCCCCCAGGTGAAAGGCAAGCTGAATGATATTATTGGTATATTTTTGTCTATCTGAAGGCAACTATGTTGATATAATGTGAATCTCTCAATAGGCTCTAGAATCCACCCACAAATTACTCTCAAACTCTATAATTACTGTATATGGGTGAAGACTATGTGTCCGTATTTTAGAGTAATATAAAATTAATGGAGGAAAATGTGAATTCCTAAGCATAAAGAAAAGACTGAGAGAAAGATACAGGACAGTTATGGCAGACTGCATGGACTGGGGTGGGGTGGGGTGGGGCAGTGGGAAGGGAAAGGGGAATATTCCTGAACTGAATTGAGAAATGATGTATGAAATACACAAAACATCAATAAAAAAATTCAAAAAAAAAGTAATAACATAAAAAAGCAATGTAAGAATAAACTACTTGTAAGTATCTGAGGTTGTCTAGATCAAATCACAAACTGTTTATGATAATTCAGTAACTGCAATATAATGGCCTAACTATAACCTACTTCTAAGTGAACTTTATTTCACATTCTGAGTGGTTATATAAACCTAGGGGTATTTTATTTTGTTTGATCTTGATTCTAAGTTTCATTTTTGTATTCACCCCAACATTCAACATATCTATCAGTAGTCAATCATAATTTCCATCCAGAGCACTTTCTCCTAACTAGGAAAGTCAGGATGGAAATTTATGTAGTTCTCAATTTTAAAGTGTTATTAAATCTTCAGAATTAGACCTGTAAATCAGTAGCTACTTTGTTACTTTAACCATTGTATACATGGATAAATCTCTTTTATATTTCTGAAAAACAAGCATTTCTTTTCTAGGAGAAGTTCTTAAAAGGACTTTCATCTTCACAAAGAAACTTCGTTCATTAGCAAAATGTAAAGGGAATTGAAGCAAAAAATGAATTAAAGCAGTATCAACTTCCTGTTGCTGGCTCACAGACAATACTGAGTAATGTTCAAAGCCTCTTTTTACTAACAAGGGAAATATGCTGTTCAAGGTTACACATACCTTGGAGAATACAATGATGTTTTCCTTTACTCTATTCAAAAGTCATAATGGATAGTGCTTTTGAGAGAAATATTTCTAATAAATGAAATAGAAGAAAGAGTATTGTCAAGAGTATTACAAAAGTTATACTGGCACGATTAACATTAACAGTGCAGGTTTTCTTCTTCTTTTTTTTTTTCTTTCTTTTTTTTTCAGGTTTTCTTCTACAAGTAAGAAATCGCCAAACTTTGAACATGCACATACAACCAAATCATAATACATTCAAACCATGGAAGAACTATACACAGTCTCCTGGGAAGAGCTATTAGGATTAGCTCTGCTTGAAATGTTAAGGATTCCATGTGAGGTAAAATATATTGATGTTTTCAGGTTAAATCATGTGTTGCATTGGTATTTTAGTCTGCTGAAAGCATTGAATATGTTAAAACAAATTATTATTCAATGAAGATACAAACTCTTAGCATTATTGAAGTATTTTTAGTTAACCAAAAATCAGTATATAGAATTTACTATTAAAAACTCAAGCCTTATAAAATTAATCTAGTGTAGAAAACTATATCTGAAATGTAATTTTCTTTAGGTCAATATCAAGTGTTTGAACAATTTATATCCTTAACTGAGTTTTGGCAAAACTGTGACTAATGGGTTTTTATGTACACTGAAATTATTTAAAATAATTATTGGTACAGTGAGAAATATCTGAAATGTGTTTTATTTTGTTTTGTTTCAATATTTAGTATCATATGTTCACAAAATATTTGAACCTTGAAGCTTCATATGTCTATTGTCATAAATGATAAGTATAAACAACTAAAAATAGCTTATCATCAAGTGTACACAAATTCCAACTTAAAGTTATTAAAATAGGTAAATTAAATAAATGTTACACTATATGAATCAAATGTAAATATCTAATTTTAAGTTTACAGGCTATGTACAATAAAAATCAATGTTTTTTACAAATGATAGATAAATTTATGGATGGTAAGGCTTTCATTTATGCCAATATAAAACAAATACTGAAGAAGCCAAGATGAGAATAGAGGAGTATATCAAAAACCTCCAGAGGAGAGTACAATAATTAGAAAATGAGGGAATAACCTTTTAAGTAAGCCTCTCCACTCTTATATTTCTTATCACTTGTCTCATCATATAATATATTGGATTGTTCTTCAATCCCCATTGTACAAAGTTAAAACCAAAATTCAGGGAGATTCAACCCTTGCCTCACATCTGTGTATAGTCATCTGCACTGTAATACCCACAGCTCTCATCATGGGCTCCAGGATCATTCTATGGAGAAAGGGTTTAGTCTCTTATTCTAAGTATATAATAAATTTTAGCAAATTGTCATTTCATATAATTTGCCTTTATTTTTCTCTGATCTAGCAACTTTAAGATCTATATTAGACAACCTTCAAATATTCTCTTTTTAGGTATTCAAATATTTAATTGTTAGTCCACATGGAAAAACCCTAAATTTCCTGTATCTCCGTAATTTCATGTCCATTATAAAATTATTACTTCTCCTCTCCAACTGAAGTGTGTTGTATAATGGGTTTATGTTCCTTAGTCCCATAGTTTGTGATGAATTTAGTTCTAGGTAATGACAGATCTGTTTGTCTTAGTCATCAGGCAATCAATTTTAACTCTTCCTGTAGGTATGTTGGCAGAGATGTTAAGAGATCAGTATCATGGAATATTGGAATAGAATTGTTGTTGTTGTTGTTTCATTTGTTTTGTCTCTAAGAAGGCTGATACTCTTATCATAGCAAATTCTGTGCTCTTATCTCTCTAGCCCCTGTCCAACCCCTTGAAAGAAAAATAATTAGAAATTCAATCCCTTCTGAAAACCTAGACCTTCACAAAATTGTCTTCAAGCCTGTGAGATGGCTCCATGAGTAAAGGTGCTGCCTACCAAACCTGAAAACCAGAGTTTAATCCCTGGATCCCACATGGTAAAAGGGGAAATTCAATTCCTTTTTTTTTTATTAATCTGTGTTTTTATTTCTTTTTTTTTAATTTTTTATTTTTAAGGGATTCTACAATATAATGACACAGTTGTTTGCAGATAACATTGATGTTACTCAGTATGTCTTACAATTAGGTAATTGGTGCATTTTGCAAGTATCTATGTCCAAATTTTGAACAACCCAAGGTTCCCATAGTCCAGTTGGAGAAGCTTGTATGCACAGGCATGTTGATCAATCAGGAGTCCAGACTATATTCCTATAGTCTCATGATTCACCCCTATCTCTCCACAGCCCTTACAATCTACCACGCCTCCTCTTCCGCAGTTTGTTCCCTAGGCTTTGGGAAAGGGGCACAAGTGGGTGAGAAGAAAACAGTCTAATTTCTTTGGAGTTGTCATTTTGGACTCCGGTCTGTTCAGTTTGTTTCCCTTCACGGATTGACAGCTTTCACAGTGATACCCTTTTCAGTCATACTAACAAAGCTCAAGCTATTGGATGTACAGGCATTTAAGCAGTACCACTTATTGTGTCAAGCTAAGCTGTGAGCATAGACACAGATGCTTGGATGGTATGCTAATCCGCAAACTGTGGTTTCTCTATAAAGGGTGACAAGTTCTTATTGTGGCTTATAACATCGCCTAACCACTAGAGGACATAAGCTTGTGGCATCCGCTGTGAGTTATTCCTCCAAGGAGAGAGCTAATAGCCAAATAGTTTTGGGATATAATATAGACACTTGGCTGCCACTGTTGCACTGTATCTCCAGGCTGTTGAGGTGTAGCTGATATTTTCGGAGGAGTCTTGTTTGTCTCAGGGAGACCAATATTTTGCTGTATTGCTGTAGTGGCCTTTGGTAACGCTCTCTAGCATTTCAGAGGCCAGTTGTACGCTAGCAAGTGACGTCTCATAACATTTTTCATGCTCACACCAGGTCTTCGACAACAGGGACTTACTGCCTTTCTCCTTGCATATATCCCACTTATAGGCAAAAGGCCTTTATAATTTGGGGGGGGCGGGTTTGAATCCCCTAGCCAACATCTCCTAGGCAGAATAATTCATTGCTGATGTCAGAGCTTTCCTGTAGTAATATATTTGGCTTAATTACACAACTTATAAACACTTTACTATTGAATTTGGCTCTAGTTAGGGAAATATCCTTTCACAGTTCCTATGCCTATCAATCAGTTAATACGTTATGCCTGTTTTATAGGAAATTACCACTGTAACAATTGGCTCTAGTTTACAGTTAGGGAGTGGTTTCATTACCATCATGTTTTTCTTTTTCCTAAAAAAGGGGAGAGGTAGGAAGGTTTCTCAGCATCTGGAAGGTAAACTTCATTAGGGTCCATTATAAACAGTCAACCCCAATATTATTCAGAGAGATGCTCAGTGTCCGTGACTCAGGCAGTCTGAGGTTCCTCATTCCTTAATGTTCAGATGGGTCAACCTCTCTGCTGGCATTCCCCAGTTCATCCTGCACAGCCATAAGTTGTATGTTTTCAGGCATTTAGATTGGTGATTTTTACCTGTGGGAACATAAAATTCTCCTCCCATTGTTAGTTTCAAGATCAGAAAAATTGAAAATTTATCAATAGGATTGGAACACAGAGTTTTCCATTTGTATCCCAGAAAGGATAGTACCCCACCTCCCACCTCCTCTTTTTTTTTTTTTTTTTAGGTTTTTATGTTTTGACCTATAGATGCCTAAGTTGTATTACACATACCCATAAACAGGAGCCAAGGCATAAGCTTTCATTAAATTTACCCAAACTGTTTCTCATTGACTGTATGCTACTTATTTGGGAAGGAAATTTAAGCTTAGTTCCTTTAAATTGTCCTACAAGTAAAAGAAAGTGTTATAATGTGATGTTGTATAATTCAGAAAAAATATAGAGGCCATTTGTGTACCTTAACCCAATACAAATTATAAATAAAACAATTAACATTTTATATTCCCAATTAGTTCAATTGTATTACCATTTCCACCAAAACCTACACCTAAATTTAACTAATCTAAACAATTCACTAAGCCTTAAAATATCCTATACTTTGTGGATAAAGCTTGGGCAGAGTTGAGTACCTGCTAAATAAATTTTACCCAATAAACACTTTGCTCTTTAATGCTATATGACTGGACTAAGACTTCTACTTATTTGGGAAGTAAAAATTTAAGCTTAATTCCTTTAAATTGTCCTACAAGTAAAAGAAAGTGTTACACTGTGATGTTGTGTATTTCAGAAAAATATAGAGACCAACCCAATACAAACTATAAATAAAACAACTAGCATTTTATATTCCCAGTTAGTTCAAATGTCAGTATCTACCTTCTTTTTTTTTTAGCACAAGAATCCTTCATATAAAACCAATTTGCAAGCAGTTGTGCCCCAGCCCACACAGCCCAAGGCTCCCACCATCCAGCTGGAGGGGCTTGAATGTTCAATCAAGTTGATCAAATAAGTGTCCAGACTATATTGTCATAGTTTTACCATTCACCCCAATCGCAGCTCCTACAATATACCACTCCCCCTCTTCCACAGATTGTTCCTTAGGCTTAGAGATGGGGCACAGGTGGACAAGAAGCACAACAGTCTACTTTGTCTGGAGATGTCGTCTTGGACTCTAATCAGTTCTGGCTGTTTCCTTTCATGGGCTGCCCGATTGCCCAGGGACCGGCTTCCAATCCTACTAATGAAGCACAAGCGGTTAGATATATATGTATTTAAACATTGCTAGTTATTATGGTAGGTTACTTTGGTATAGACACATATGTCTGGATGGTGTCTTAATCCCTGAATTACTTTTCTTTTTCCCCCTGAGAGAGATGACAAGGCCTTACTGTGGCATATATATCTCCTAATCGCTAGAAGGTATAAGCTTGTGGCAACATCCTCGAGTTATTTGTCCAAGGAGAGAGCTAATAATCAAATAAAGTTGGGATATACAGACATATGGCTGCCTCTGCTGCACAGTATCACCAAGCAGTTGGGGTGTAGCTGATGTTGGTGGCGGAGTTTTGCTTGACTCAAGGAGACTAACATTTGCTTTATTAGTTCAGTGGCCTTTGGTAACACTCTCTGGTATTCCAGAGACCAACTGTATACTTGTAAGTGTGATCTCGATACAATCCTCCCATGGTTACATCAGGTCATTGACAGCAGGGCGGACCTTACCACCTCTTTTCTTGCAGATATCCCAGTTTACAGGCAATAAGCCTTAACCTTTTTTTTGGGGGGGGGGCTTGGGGCCCCTGGCTAGCATCTTCTTGGCAGAATAATCCATTGCTGCTATCAGTGCTCTCTTGTATTAATTATATGAACTACTTAAAGAGACTTTAGTATTATATTTGTTTCTGAATAGACAATAATCCTTTTTACAGTTCCTATGTATATTAATCAATTAGAGCTGACTGTTATAGAAGTAATCTCTTATAAAACTGGAAATACTGCTTTCTTTATTTCTTTTTTTATACTTTCTTTTGTTTCATTTTTTAACAAGTAATAAGTCGTGAGTACAAGCATCTTTCATGTAAAACCAATTTGCAAGCAGTTGTGCCCAAATCCACACAGTCCAAGGCTGCCACCATCCAGCCATAGGGGATTGTATGTACATTCAAGTTGATCAAATAAGTGTCCAGTCTATATTGCTGTAGTTTCACCATTCACTCTAATGCCAGCCCTTACATTCTACCACACCCCCTATTCCACAGATTGTTCCCTAGGCTTAGAAAGGGGGCACAGGTGGACAAGAAGCAAAACAGTCTACTTTCTCTGGAGATGTAGCTTTGGACTCTGGTCACTTCTGGCTGTTTCCTTTCATGAGCTGACAGTTTGTCCAGGAATAACCTTTCAATCCTACTAATAATGAAGCACAAGAAATTAGATATATAGGTATTTAAACAGTACTAATTATTATGGTAGGTTACTTTGGTATAGACACAGATGTTTGGAAGGTATGCTAATCCATGAATTACATTTTTTCTGTAAAAGATGATAAGGTTTTACTATGGATTATAACATCTCTTAACCACTAGAGATGTAAGTTTGTGTCATCAGCCATGGGCTATTCCTTCAAGGAGAGAGCTAATAGCCAATTAGATTTGGGATATACAGACATATATGGCTGCCACTGCTGCACAGTATTTCCAGGCAGGTGAGGTGTAGCTGATGCTGACAGAGGAGTCTCGTTGACTCAAGGAGACCAATATTTGCTTTATTGGTTTAGTGGCCTTTGGTAACACTCTCTGGTATTCCAGAGACCAACTCTACACTTGTAAGTGTGGTCTGAAAACAACTTTTCTATCCTTACATTAGGTCTTTGACAGCAGGGCCTTACCGCCTCTCTTCTTGCAGGTATCCCAGTTTACAGGCAAGATGATTTTACCTTTTGGGGGTGGGGCTTGGATCAACTGGCCACCAACTCCTTGGCAGAATAATCCATTGCTGATATCAGAGTTCTCCTGTATTAATATATTTTGCTTAAGTGCATAGCTTAACGAGACTTTAGTATTATATTTGGTTCTGAATAGAGAATAATCCTTTTCACAGTCCCTATGTCGATTAGTCAATTAAAGAAAGCAGTTTTATTGGTTTTATAAGAGATTACCTCTATAATGGTCAGCTCTAATTTACAGTCATGGAATGACTTCATTACCATCATATTTTTCTTTGTTCTATGAAAAGGAGGTTAGAAAATTTCTCATATTAAAAATTTGCAGCACCTAGAAGGTAAGGTTCATTAGGACTCATTATAAACAGTTGTTACAAATAGGATCCACAGAGATGTTTGATGTCTGTAGTAGTATGAGGCATTTCTTCCTTTTATTGTTTATATGGGCCAACTTCTCTGCTGGTATTTCTTGGTACATCCTACACAATGCAAGGCTGTATCTTTTCTTTCTCAGCCACTAAGTTGGTGACGTTTTGACCTGTGGGAACATACAAATCTTTTCCTGTAGTTAGTTTTAAGATTTAAATTGAAAAAAAATTGACAAAAAGGTTTAATATATAACTGTATCCCCCATTTTTTATTTTAGGTTTTTATTTTTTGACCAATGAGTCTCAAAAAAAGCAGTTGTAGTACGCATACCTACAGGCAAGGTGTAAATTTCATCAAATTTACCCAAGCTGTTTTGGGTGACTGGATGTTGTTAATTGGGAAAGCAAACTTACTTCCTTAAGTTAAATTTTAGGTAAGAGAGAATGTAACAAGATGATACTGTATAACACAAAAATTATAGAGAACATTCATATATGTTAATTCCAAAGTTATTGTTAAGCAGATTTTAAGTAAAACAAATGTGTACAACAACAATTTGTATTTCCAATTAACTTAGATGTATTAACATTTTTGTTAAAACCTTTATACCAATGTTGTTTATTGTAGACATTTTTACTTTTACTAAGTCCTAAAATACCATGTAATTTGTAGATAGAGTTTCGGCAAAATTGGATACTTGTTAAGCTCACATCAATAAAATATACGCTAATCGAATATAGATCCATGTCCCTCTCCCAACCCTCCCACCGCTCCAGATTCAACATTTCAGTCAGTTTTCTGATGCAATCTTTCTGTTGTTGTTCTTTCAATATGCATCCCTCTCCACAAGAAATATTTACAACTGGGTTATTGACGCTAGCATCCACAGATGATCAATACCATTCATCATTTGTTTTCCTGGGGCTGTGTTACTTCACTTAACATAATATCTTATAGCTTCATCCATTTGCCTGCAAAGTTCATGATGTTGTCTTTCTTTACTTCTGCATAGAACTCCATCATGTACATGTACTACATTTTCTCTATCCACTCGTCAGTTGAGGAGCATTTGGATTGATTCCAGCTTTTTGCTATTGTGAAAAGAGCTGTAATAAATATAGTTGTGCAAGTATATCTGCAGTAAGATGACTCTTGTGGGTATATACCCAGGAGTGGTATGACTGGGTCAAATGGAAAGCTCATTTTGAGTCTTCCAAGGGTCTCCAAATTGCTTTCCATAGTGGCTGTACAAGTTTACATTCCCACTAGCAGTGGATGAGTGTTCCCCTTTCCCCACAACCTCTCCAGCACTTGGTGTTCATTTGTTTTCTTGATCCTGGCCAGTCTTATTGGAGTGAGATGATATCATAAAGTGGTCTTAATTTGCCTTTCCCTAATTATTAGTGGGACTGAACAGTTTTTAAGATGTTTCTCAGACATCTCTAATTCCTCCTCTGTGAAGTCTTTATTCAGTTCTTTGCTCCATCCTTTGAGTGATTCATTTGTTTTATTTCTTGTTTTTTGAGTAGTTTGTGTATTCTGGAAATCAATGCTTTGTCAGATGTATCTGCAGTGAAGGTTTCCTCCTACTCTGTGGGTTTTCTCTTCACATCCTTTATAGTTTCTTTTGTTGTACAGAAGATTTTGAGTTTAATGAGGTCCCATTTGTCAATTGTCAATCTTATTTCTTGTGCATCTCCTGTCTGATTTAGGAAGACTTTTCCTATGCCTATGTCTTGTAGTCTGCTGCCAACTTTTTCTTCTATACCCTCCAGAGTTTTGGGTTTCACGTTGAGGTCTTTGATCCATCTGGAATTGACTTTTGTCCAGGGCAAGAGGTAGGGGTTTAATTTTATTCTTCTACAGGTGGTGATCCAGTTTTGCCAACACCACTTGCTGAAGATGCTGTCTTTCATCCATTGTGTTTTCATGGCCCACTTGTCAAATATGAGGTAGCTGAAATTGTGTGTGCTCAGGTTTGGATCTTCAATTTTGTCCCATTGGTCAACTGGTCTGTTTTTGTGCTAGTAACAAGCTATTTTTATGACTATAGTCCTATAGTATAGTTTGTAGTCTGGTATAGAGATGCCCCCTGTATTGCTCTTTTCACTAAGGGTTACTTTGGCTATTTGGGGTCTTTTTTTTTTTTCCAAATGAAATCAAGGATTTTTTTCCAAGCCTGTGAAGAAACTCTTGGGGATTCTGATTGGGATTACATTAAATCTGTACAAGAGTTTGGGTAGAATGGACATTTTTACTATATTTATTTTCCCAATACATGAGCATGGGAGGTTTGTCTATCTTTTGGTATCTTCTTCAATTTCCTTCTTCAGGGGTTTAAAATTTGTGTTGTAGAGATCATTGGCGTCTTTGGTTAGGTTTGTTCCTAGGTATTTTATTGTTTTTGAGGCTATTGTGAGTGGGAAGGTCTTCTTGTATTCCTTCAGTTGTTTGTTGTTGGTACTGATTTTTCTAGATTTATTTTGTATCCTACCACTTTACTGAAGCACTTAATCATTTCTAGGAGTTTTTTGGTGGGGTTCTTATCATTCCCTAAGTAAACAATCATATAATCAGCAAAAAGCGATAGCTTGACTTCCTCTTTTCCAATTAGAACTGCTTTAATTTCCTTTTCTTGCTTTATTACCCTAGCAAGGGTTTCAAGCACTATATTGAAAAGAAGTGGTGACAGGGGGCAGTCTTGCCGTCTTCCTACCTTTAAAGGGAATGCTTCAGTCATTTCCCCATTTATGATGATATTGGCTGTGGGTTTCCTGTATATGGCTTTGATTATATTGAGGAATGATCCCTCCAATCCAATTCCGTCTAGGACTTTAAGCATGAACGGATGCTGGATTTTGTCAAAGGCTTTCTCTGCATCAATTGAGATGATGGTGTGGTTTTTGTCCTTCAGTCCCTTTGTATGTTTGATGATATTTATTGATTTTCATATGTTGAACCATCCCTGCATTTCTGGTATGAATCCTACTTGGTCATGGTGGATGATCATCTTGTTGTGGGTCTGTATGCGATTTGCAAGTATTTTATTTAGAATTTTTGCATCTGTGTTCATTAAGGAAATGGATCTATAATTCTCCTTTTTTGTTGTGTCTTTGCCTGGTTTTGGCAATAGCGTGATGCTGGCTTCATAGAAGGAATCTGGGAGAACTCCCTCCATTTGTATCCTTCTAAACAACTTGAGTAGTAATGGTTGTAAGTCTTTTTTAAATATTTTATAGAATTCTGCCATGAAATCATCTGGGCCTGAGCATTTTTTGGTTGGGAGACTTCTTATTACATCTTCAATTTCTTCATATATTATTGGTTTGTTTAGATTGTCAATCTCTTCTTGGGTGAGCTTTGGTGATTCCCAGGATTTCAGATATTCATCCATTTCTTCTAGGTTTGCAAAATTAGTAGAGTATAGGTTTTTTTAAGTATTCCCGTATAATTGTCTGGATCTTTTCATTGTCTGTTGTGATATTTCCCCTTTCATCACAGATTTTATTGATTTGGAATCATTCCTTCTTTCTTTTGGATAACTGGGCTAGAGGTCTGTCTATCTTGTTTCTTCTTTCAAAGAACTAACTTTTTCATTCATTGATTTTTTGTATGGTTTTCTTTGTTTCTATTTCATTGATCTCTGCTCCGATTTTTGTTATTTCTTCTTGTCTGCTGCGTTTAAGGTTCATTTCTTGTTGTCTCTCAAGTATTTTTAGCTACAGTGTTAGATCGTTCACCTGTGCTCTTTCTGTTTGTTTGTTTTTTTAATGTAGGCACTTAGAGCTATAAACTTCCCTCTTAAGTCTGCTTTTAAAATGTCCCATAGATTTTGTTGTGTTGTATTATCATTGTCATTCAGTTCCAGGAAAGTTTTCATTTCTTTTTTTATTTCTTCCTTGACCCATTCATTATTCAGGAGAGTGTTGTTTAGTCTCCATGTGTTCTTGTACGTGTACGGATTATCCTGGTGGTGATATTGAGTTTTATTGCACTGTGGTCTGATAGAATGCATGAGATTATTTCAATCTTTTTTGTATTTTTTGAGTTTTTTCCTGTGTCCCAGTATATGGTCTATTTTGGAGAATGTTCTGTGGGGTGCTGAGTAGAAGGTGTATTCTCTGCTGTGTGGGCGGAATATTCGATAGATGTCTGTTAGGTCCATTTGGTGTATTGTATCATTCAGTTCAGATGTCTCTCTGTTTATGCTTTGTCCTGTTGATCTGTCTAAAGGACTTAGTGGGGTATTGAAGTCCCCTACTATTAGTGTGCTGGGGTTAATTTGAGCCTTGAGATCCTGAAGAAATATCTTTATAAAGTTTGGTGCATAAGTGTTTGGTGCATATATATTCATGACTGTGAGATCTTCATCATCAATTATTCCTGTAATAAAGATGTAATGGCCCTCTTTGTCTCTCTTGATTTCTTTTGCTTTGAAGTCTGTTTTGTTTGATATTAGAATAGCAACACCTGCTTTCTTTTTGGTACCATTTGCTTGGAATAGTTTCTTGCATCCCTTCACCTTAAGTTGGTGCCTATCCTTGAAATTGAGATGAGTTTCTTGTATATAGATGGATTTTGTTTCCTAATCCATTCTCCCAGACTATGTCTTTTGATTGGGGAGTTTAGTCCATTAATATTTAATGTTATAATTGAAAGTTGGATGTTGCTTCCTTTCATATTATTATCCATTTGGGCTTTTAGTCTCTGATTCTACTCCTACAGTTATGTTTTTATTAGTTTCCTTTCCTAGGTGCTTGGGGATAGTTGCTCCTCTCTTCTGCCCTTTGAATTGCTTCAAGTATTTTCTGAAGAGTTTGTTTTCTGCACATGTATTCTATCATCTTGTTTATGTCTTGGAAGATTTTTCTCTCTCCTTCAACTCTAATCAACATTTTTGCTAGATGGGGTGGGGTGGGGCCGGGGGAAGGGAAAGGGAAATATGCCTGAACTGAATTGGAAAATGATGTATGAAATACACAGAGCATCAATAAAAAAAATGAAAAAAAAAGTAAATGCACAAGTAAAAAAAAAAAAAAAGAAAAGGCCAAACCTAGTCAACATAGGTATAGAAGAAGGAGAATAATCCCAAGAGAACTGTATTGATCAGATCTTCGATCTTCAACAGAATAATAGTTCAAAATTTCCTCAAACTGAAAAGGGGCAAACCCATACAAATACAAGAAGGAAATAGAACAAAAAATAGACAAGACCAAAAAAGAAATTTCCCATACCATATCATAATTAAAATACTAGATACTCAAAACAAAGACAAAATACTGAAAGCCACAGAGAAAAACAAGTTACATATAAGGGGAACCCCATCAGAATTACAGCTGACTTCTCAATGCAAATGATAAAAGAACATGGACCGAAATATTCCTAGTGCTAAATGACTTTAGATGCCAACCCAGATTACTATAACCAGCAAAAATGTCAATTATATTTGAAGGAGAAAGAAAAATCTTTCATGACATAAACAAAACAAAAGAACACATAAAAGAAACACCCAACATTTCAGAAAATACTCCAAGCAATTCAAAGAACAGAGGAAATGAGCAACTATCCACAAACAACCCAAGAGAGCAATTAACAAAAGCATAACAGAATAAATAAATACATAGACAAAGAATGTAAATGAAAAATAAATTGAAAGGAAACAACATACATCTCTCAATAATAACCTTAAATATTAATGGTCTAAACTCCCCAATAAAAAGACATAGACTGGGAGAATGGTTTAGGAAACAGAATCCATCTACATGCTCCCTACAAGAAACCCATATCAAACTCAAGGACAGATACCACCTTAGAGTGAATGGATGGAAAAAATATTCCAAGCAAATGGCACCAAAAAGCAAGCAGGACAAAATAGACCTCAGATTGAATTAATCAGACAAAACAGAGGACCGTTATATCCTTATCAATGGAACAATTAACCAGGAAGATTTCACAATCTTAAATGTTTATAGGCACCAAACTCTGGTGTGCCAAACTTTATAAACAAAATCTGCACCTCCAGACACAGATTAATCCCAGCACGCTAATAGTGGAAGACATTAATACCCCACTGAGTCTCTTGGATAGGTCAACTGGACAAACAACAACAACAACAACAACAACAACAAAACAACCAGAGAGACATCAGAACTGAACAATACAAGACACCAAATTGACCTCACAGATATCTACAGAATATTCCACCCAAACACCAGAGAATATACTTTCTAATCAGTGACCCACAGAACATTCTCCAAAATGGACAACAAACTGGGACACAAAATAAATCTCAATGCATATAAAAGGATTGAAATTATTTCATGATTCTATCAGACCACAGTGCAATAAAGCTCAATATAAACACCAGGATAAGCCTTACTAACTGTAAGAACACATGGAGACTAAACACAATCCTGAATAATGAGTAGGTCAGAGAAGAAATAAAAAATGAAATAATGGGGACTGGAGAGATGGCCTAGTGGTTAAGTGTGCCGACCGCTCTTACAGAGGACCCGGGTTCGATCCCCAGCACCCACATGGCGGCCGAGAATCGTCTGAAACTCCAATTCCAGGAGAACTCCAGTTCCAGGGGAATCTGAGACCCTCTTCTGACCTCTGCGGCATTGCACAACACAGGTGCACAGACCTGCATGCAGACAGTACATCCATACACATAGAGAAATAAATAAAATTAAAAACAAAAAAAAAAAATATCTATATCTATATCTATTATTATATATATATATCTCTAATATAGATATAAACGCCTTACTGGTTACTAAATGAAAGTGACAATTACAAAACACAACAAAACCCTGTGGCATACAACACAATCAGTCATTAAGAGGGAAATTTATACCCTAAAGTGCCCACATAAAAAAAAAAAAAAAAAAAAAAAACACAGAAACTGGAAAAAATAAATATTCTAGACTGCGATAAAGGAGAAAAACAACTGAGAGACAACAAACAATGAAATCCTCACAAAAGACAGGAAAGAAGAAAATACAAAAATCAGAGCAGAAATACATGAAATGAAACATATAGAAATTAAACAAAAACTACCAGTGAACGCAAAAGCTGTGTCTTTGAAAAGATATAAACAATAACCTTCGATCTTACTAATGAAGCACAAGCATCTTAAGAAAAAATCTTTAGGGGGGGGGGGGGGCGGGGGGGAAAAAAAAAAAAAAACTATTTATATGCTATTAAACAGTATTAATTTGTTATCGGATGTGTTACTTTGTTATATACACAGATGTTTTGATGGTACGTTAATCCATGATTACATTTTTTTTTTTTTTTTTTTTTTTTTTTTTCTGAGTTGTTTATAACAACTCCTTTTTTAGAGGATGTAAGCTTGTGAAATCAGCCGTGGGTTATTCCTCCAAGGAAAGAGAGCAATAGCCAATTAGACTTTGGATATACAGACATATGGCTGCCTTTCTGAGGCCACAGAATTTACAGGCAGGTGAGGTGTAGCTGGTGCTGTCGGAGGGGTCTTGCTTGACTCAAGGATACCCATATTTGCTTTATTAGTTTAATAAAGTGGCCTTTGCGTTTACACACTCTCGGTGGACAGAGTGACCACTCTCGGACACGGGCATGGGGGCGCAAATACCACTCTTCCCATGTTTAATATCATTGTGTCTTCAACAGTAGGGCCTTTCCGCTTCTCTTCTTGCAGGTCTCCCCGTTTAGAGGCAAGGGAGGCCTTTACCTTTTGTGGGGGCTTGGATCCCTGGCCAACATCTCATTGTACGAATATATCCATTGCTGATGTCAGAGCTCCCGCATTAATATATTTTGTTAGTGCATAGCTTGAGGAGATTTAGTATTTATTTGGTTCCTGAGTAGAGAATAATCCTTTTCAACAGTTCCTATGTCTATTAGTCAATTCAAGAGCAGTTTACCGGTTTTATAAGGAGATTACCTCTATACTAGTTGTCTCCAATTTACACTGGAAAACGGGGGACAGCATTCATCATATTTCTCCTTGTTCTATGGCGGGGAAGGTAAGAAAGTCTTTCATATCAAAAAAACACTTGCGGCTCTCTTAAGCGGTAAGTTTTGTTATGACTCATTATACATAGTTGTAACAAGTAGGATCCACAGAGGGTGTTGATGTTTGTAGGCAATCAGTCTGATGTTTTTCTTCTTTTCAATGTTCGGACAGGCCAACCTTTCTTGTGGCCCTTTCTGGTCCATCCTACTCAATGCAAGCTGTATCTTTTCTTTCTCAGCCCATTAAGTTGGTGACACATTTTGACCTGTTGGAACATAGAAATATTTTCCCGTTGTTCGTTTAGGATTTGACTTGCAAGGTTTTTGACAAATACACACGTTTCCTTTCTATCTGTATCCGAAAGAAAACAGCCAGAATTGACCAGAATCCAAGACAACAGCTCCAGAGAAAGTGGACTGTTTGCTTCTCATCCACCTGTGCCCCTTTTCTAAGCCTAGGGAACAATCTGCGGAAGAGGGGGCATGGTAGGATGTAAGGGCTGTGATTGGGGTGAATGGTGAACCTACAGCAATATAGCCTGGACACTCATTTGATCAACTTGATTGAACATACAAGCCCCCCCCCCCCCCGCTGGATGGTGGGACCAAGGGGCTGTGTGGGTTTGGACACAACTGCTTGCAAATTGATTTTACATGAAGGATGCTTGTACTCATAAATTATCACTTATTGCTAAAAAATGGAAAAAAAAACTGAGAGAAAGATGCAGGACAGTTATGGCAGAATGCATGATCTGGGATGGGGTGGGGTGGGATGGGGGGAAGGGAGGGAGAAATATGCCTGAACTGAATTGGAAAATGATGTATGAAATCCTCAAAGCATCAATAAAAAAAAAGAAAAGATAAACAAAATAGACAAACCTCTATCCCAGTTAACCAAAAGAAAGAAAGAGCAACTCCAAATGAATAGCATTCATGATGAAAGGGGAAACATCACAACAGACAAATAAAAGATCCAGACAATCATGGGAGAACACTTCAAAAACCTATACTCTACTAAATTTGAAAACCTAAGAGAAATGGGTGAATATCTGAAATTCTGGGATACACCAAAGCTTAAACAAGAAGAGACTGACAGCTTAAGCAGTTACATAATACATGAAGAAATTGACTACGTAATAAGACTTCCAACTAAAAAAGTCCAGTCCCAGATGGTTTCACAGCAAAATTCTATAAAATATTTAACGAGGTCTTATAACAAGTACTACTCAAACTTTTCAGAAAGTTACAAACAGAGAAATATCCCAAATTCCTTCTATGAAGCCAGCATCACTCTAATACAAAAACCAGGCAAAGACACAAACAAGAAAGAAAACTGTATACCCATATCATTAATGAAAACAGATGCAAAAATTCTCAAAAAATACTTGCAAATCTCATACAGATCCATATCAAAAAGACAACCCATCATGACCAAGTTGGATTCAGAGCAGAGATGCAAGGATGGTTCAACATATGTAAATCAATAATTATCATAAAACATACAAATGGATTGAAAGACAAAAGCACAGGATCATCTCAATTAATGCAGAAAAACCCTTCAACAAAATCCAGCATCCTTTCATGCTTAAAGTCCTAGAGAGAATTTGACTGGAGGGATCATTCCTCAATGTAATCAAAGCCATGTACAAGAAACCCATAGCTAACAGCATCCTAAATGGAGAAAAATTATAAGCATTCCCTTTAAAGGCAGGAACATGTCAAGGCTGCCCACTATCACCACTCCTCGTTAATATAGAGCTTGAAATGCATACTAGGAAAATAAGCTGAGAAAGTGAAATTAATGGAGTACTAATCAGAAAAGAGGAAGTAAAACTATCCCTTTTGCAGATGATATAATAATTTACTTAAGGGATGATAAAAACTCCACCAGAAATCTCCTAGAAATGATTAAAAGTTTCAGTAAAGTGGTGGGATACAAAATAAACCTAGAAAAATCAGTACACTTTCTTTACAACACAATAATCAACTGGAGAAGGAATGATTCCCAATCATGATAGCCTCAAAAAAAATAAACCTGGAAATAAACTTACCCAAAGACACCAAAGACCTCTACATCACAAATTTTAAAACCCTGAAGAAGGAGATTAAAGATGACATCAAAAGATGGAAAGACCTCCTATGCTCATGGATTAGAAAAATTAATATAGTAAAAATGTCCATTCTACCAAAATTAATATACAGATTCAATGCAATACCAATCAAAATCCCCATGAACTTTTTTACAGACTTGGAAAAAAAGTCCTTAAATTCATATGGAAAAGCAAAAACCCTGAATAGCTAAAGCAAACCTGACCGAAAAGTGCAATACAGGGGGAATTACTTTACCAGACTTCAAGCTATATTACAGGGCTATAGTCATAAAGAGAGCCTGGTACTGGCACAAAAACTGAACCATTGACCAATAGAACAAGATTGAAGATCCAAACTTGAACTCATATAACTTCAACGACCTCATATTTGACAAAGGGGCCAAAAAAGCTCAGTGGAGGAATGATAGCATGTTTAGCAAATGGTGTTGGCAAAACTGGATCACTATTTGTAGAAGAACAAAATTAACCCCCTACATCTCACCCTGTATAAAATTCCAAGTAGATCAAAGATCTCAACCTGAAACCTAAAACCCTGAAGGTGATAGAAGAAAACGTTGGCAGCAACCTACAAGACATAGGCATAGGAAAAAAACTTTCTAAATCAGCAACTGCAGAGCAAGTAAGGACATCAGCTGCTAAGTGGGACCTCATCAAACTCGAAAGCTTTTTTTTTTTTTTGATATTTTTTTGTATTGATGTTTTGTGTATTTCATACATCATTTTCCAATTCAGTTCAGGCATATATCCCCTTCCCTTCCCCCCACCCCACCCCTACCCATCCCAGATCATGCATTCTGCCATAACTTTTCTGCGTCTTTCTCTGTTTTTATTTTTTTTTTTAAACAGTAGGTGATAGTCTGTGAGTACAAGCATCCTTCATGTAAAATCAATTTCCGAGCAGTTGTGCCCAAACCCACACAGCTCATGGGTCCCACCATAAAGCGGGGGGGGGGGGCTTGTATGTCTCAATCAAGTTGATCAAATGAGTTGTCCAGTCTTATTGTTGTAGTTCCACCATTCACCCCAATGTAAGCCCTTACATTCTACCAATGCTCCCCTCTTCTGTCAGATTGTCCCTAGCTTGAGAAAGGGGCCACTGGTGCATGAGGAAACGCAAAAGCAGTCTTACTTTCTGGAAGGTTGTTGTCTGTTTGTCTCTAGTCAATTCTGTGCGTTTTTCTTTCATTGTGCTGCAAAGCTGTCAGGTCATAACCTTTCAATCCTATTAAATGACGCAATGCTAATAGATTATCTAGGTACTTAACATGTATAGATATGTAAGCCTCTCAAGCCTACAAAGGAAGCACAAGCAATTAGAGTATAGATGGAGTTGTTAACAACAGTATAACGTTTTATGGTTTATGTTCCTCGGTTACTAGCACACGATGTTTGGGATGGTATTTTAATCCTACTTAACATGCAGAATAAAATGTAATTAATCACTGGGTTAACTACCATCTCCAAACTTCTGTCAAAAGCTGTGTCTTGACAGCAAAGAATCACAAGAAGAAAACGTGAAAGAAAAGGCAAGAAATGGACCACGATCAACATGTCCCGACAGCCGATAATTCCGTCAAATCATAAAATTCCTAGATATATATTATATATTAGTATATTATATATTTTGTTATATAGTAAAACAAAAACACAAGTAAGAAGCAGATGCTCACTGAAAATATACTATAAGACCGAACAGAGATTGCAAGTAGTTAAAGAAGTTAAGATGGTTGAGAAATCATCTTTAAAGTGTTCAACATCCATTAATAATTAAAGAATGAACATTCAAACCACTCTAAGATATATCTCACTCCAAAGGACTGGCTAAGATCAAGAAAACAAAGACTATGGGAAATGCTGGAGAGGTGTGGGGAAACGGGAAACTCACCTACCGTGGTGGGAAGTAACCTTATACAAACACTGTGGAATGCATTGTGGAGAACCCTTAAAGGACTCAAAGTGAGCCTACCCCCTGACCCATCCATACCACTCCGGAGATATATATTATCTATATATATATATAATAGTATATATATATATATATATATATATATATATGTATGTATGTATATGACGCATCCTACCACAAAGATTCATGCACAGCTGTGTTTATTGCCGCTGAAACCAGCCCAAATGCCCTTCAACTGATGACTAGATAATAAAATGTGGTAAATCTACACAATGGAGTTCTATGCAGTGGTAAAGAAAGAGAACATCATGAATTTTGCAGATAAATGGATGGAACTCAAAGCCATTATGCTAAATGAAATAACACAGTCCCAGAAAAAAAAAAAAAAGGTGAATGGTTTCCCTCATTTGTGGATGATAACAACAAATCTCCTGTTGGCAGGCAAACTGAGCAACTTTATTATTGTATTTCTTTGTATCTGAAAGCAACTGTACTATTATAATGTGAATCTCTTAATGGGCTCTAGAATTGACCTACCACTTATTATCACACATTATAATTACCATATATGGATGGAAGATATATATTCATATTCTAGAGAATATAAAATTAAAGGGAAAAATGTGAATCCCAATATATATTTAGGAATTAACATACAGTTTATTTCCAGAGGTCTTAATTTTGATATATATGTGTTGTTTATATGGGCATAATTTGGAGTAATACAAAGGGGAGGGAACAAAAAATTGATAACTTTATAGAATAATTTCAGTATAATCCCTGAGTTATTGAAATATTATAATAATGTATAGTTTACATTTTAAAATTATTATAAAATTTATATTAAATTCTTATAGAACCTTTTTAAAAAGTACATTAAAACATTGTAATTTAGAATGTAAAGTTATATTTCTTTTTACCTGCATGTAACTTTACTGTTAAAATGTGAATCCCTAAACATGTTTTGGAATTAACCTATAATTTATTTTCAGACTTTATAATTTTGATTTATGTGTGGAATATATATATGCATAATTTTGAGTAATATAAAATTAAAGGGAACAAAAAAGAGACAGAAAACCCTGTTCAAAGAACTGACCAAAACAGTAAACTACTGCATTTAAAAGGTTAAAAAAGACTGAGAAAAAGAGGTAAGACAGTGCTTAACATGTATGGCAGAATCCATGAGCTCTGGCGGGGGTAGGGGGGAATGGATGGGAAAATGAGTCTAAATTTGATTAAGAAATGTTGTATGAAATACACTAAATAAAAATTAACATAAAAAAGAAAAAAGTCTACCTATCTATGTAATAGTTCACAGATTCTCTGATCATTATTAATCACTGATGATAGGTCTTAAAATTGATTTTCAGGAACATTTTACTTACTCCAACTCCTGTGCCTCAGACAAAACTAGTGCTTGAATAATCAAAAATTTAATTTACACTTTGGATTATTTGGACAACTCTATTTTTAATGAAATTCCTTGTTCAGAATCAGTTTTGTTTCTCTGTGTTCTATAGCATTTTCCCTGTGTTTTAACTAATGAAAAGATGAAAAAGGATGCATTTTCTTTTGATATTTCTGAATAATTAATTTCTATGCTGAAAACTATTTTTCTAAATATAATGAGTCTAGACTTTCATTCTTTGTGTTATTTCTTCTAGAGTTGTCTTAGAAACAACATTGCTAGCCCCAATATAAGGTCGGTTTTTAAGTAACAAATAGAATTTGGCAGAGTACACTTTATATAAGGGGAAAGACAGTTATTACTTTAAAGAGTTTAGTGATGTGATGTTTACAATGAATTTTGATTTAAAATTAGATTAGAATGTAAGGTACAATAATACAATGAGTGAGTTATAATCTCATGGTTGACTATATTCAAAGACGCATGCTTTGCTTTATAAAAGAATAATTTAATATTAGTATGCTCCTTTATCTTTTTAAAAATTTAAATACTGTTATCATAAAAATCTACTATAAAATTAAAACATTTAGACAGAGTAAATTATTTGCTCATCATACACTGCTATATTTTTATTTCAAAACTATTCATGAAAAAAAGTGCACTGTCATTATACAATCACTTGTTGAAGCTTTTATATTTGTTCAATCACAGATATGGTTAAAAGATTGTACTTTGGAAAATGGGTCAAAGGCAGTTTAGACAAATTGGTATAAATTGAATTTAATAAGACCACTTTCGGCTGGAGAGATGGCTCAGTGGTTAAGAGCACTGACCGCTCTTGCAGTGGACCCGGATTTGATTCCCAGCACCCACATTGTGGCTAAGAACCATCTTTAACTCCAGTTCCAGGGGAATACAACACCCTCTTCTGACCTCCGCAGCATTGCATGGCATGAGTGCACCAACTTACATGCACACAGTACATTCATACACATAAGAAATAATAAATAAATTTTTAAAAAGACCACTTTTAATGAAAATGAGAGATGAAATAATAGCTCAAAAGAGATTTATGAACAAAGAATAAATTTTTTCAGAGTCACCTCAAGCATCTATTTACTCAATACATTTCTTAGTGACACTATTTTTGGCATTATTCCCCACAGGGAAAAAAATAAGTAAATACTGAGTTAACCTCTTCAAATGAATTACTTCTTAAAGAATAAAAACGTAATATTAAAACATTATTAATCTAGTATTCTCAAGGATATTAATATTTGGAAATGTGTTTGTTGACTTATTTATTTAAGCTTTCCAGAAATGGGTCTCTTGTTGTCTAGGCTGTCATTATCTCATGATCCTCCTGCCTCTGCCTACCAATTTGTCATGATTTGAAAAGGAAATGTACCTCACAAGCTCATGTATTTGAACACTGGATCCCCAGTTGGTTGTTCTGTTTGATCATATTTTGGAACCCTTAGGAAGTGGGACCTTATTGTAGGAAGTATGTCACCAGCAGCTTAGAATCTTGCCCAACATCATATTCTGTCTCTTTGCTTCCTCTATGGATGGAAGTGTGATCTCATGGTCCTCCAGTCTTGCCTCCCAGCTTGTTGCTGTTCCTTCTCCACCATGATGGACTCTGTTCCTCTGAAACCTTAAATCAAAATAAGCCCCTTATTACCAAATTTTCTTTTGATTTTAGTGTTTTATTACAGCAACAGAAAAATAAACTACACATATCTTAAAATTAAGTATGATCCATCACATCTGGCCTCTGCATTTGCTGAATACTAGATTTTAGTACACTTTTCATAATCAATTTTAAAACTTTTCATAACAAGTGAGAAACATCTAAAAATTACCACCAAAATTTGTGCTGCAAGATTTGGACAAATGAAAATTAAGATATAGCCAAGATCATGAATGTGTTCTCCAGTAAACTATTTTTTAACATTCAAAACTGTTTTTTGTTTAGTACCTTTATTTTATGTTTATACATGGATGTTAGTGGACCCATGTCTTGCAATGCCTGTGAGGGACAGAAGAGTGTTACAGATCCCTTGTAAATGTAGTTATGAATGGTTGTTAGCTGTCATGTGGGATTTGAACCTGAGTCTTCTACCAGAACAGCCAGTGCTTTTAACTGTTGAACCATCTCTCTAGCCCCACAAAAGTATTATTGAAATGAGATTAATTATTGAGATTTTGAAATGAATTGTATGTAAACAATCCTGAAAATATCTCAGAAAGTATTTCTCTCTTCCTTTTCATTTTATAGAGCTCAGTATTCTCAGAAAACCCATTTGTTTCCCAAGTTGCATCTTCCTGAAAATAAGTTAAATTTTCACATATAATATACATTGTAAGTTTTCAATTTCCCTGACATACAATATAATTGTGTGTTACACATATTTTGGGCCTTTACAGTATTGAGCATAGGCACTATATTTTCGTAACTAAATTATTTTTTCTTGTTTCCTGCCCAGCTTACGAAATGTATATTTCCAGGTTGGAGAGATGACCCAGCAGTTAAGAGCGCAGAATGCTCTTGAAGAGGACCCAGGTTCGATCCCCCGCACCCACATGGTGGCTGAGAACAGTCTTTAACTCCAGTTCCAGGGGCATCCGACACGCTCTTCTGAACTCTGTGGCATTGCATGACATGGTTGCACAAATCTACATACAGACAGTACACTCATACATATAAGAAAATAAATAAAATAAAAAATGGATATTTCTATGGTGTTACTTTGAGCCATTTGTTAGTAAAAAATAAGGAAACAGATTCTGAATAATAAAAGATAATATGCCAGAAAATTAATCAGACTATATCAATTTATACAAAGACAGGGAAATTTCACTGTGATATCCAGCAAGAAGTTATATATGGGAGGATGGCATTGAAATGAATAATGTTAGACAAGAGTGAATAAATACAAGTACAATGAGATAGGACAATTACATTCGTTGATCAACAAATGGAAAATTGGCAGCTATAAATCCTATAAGGTTTAATGAGGGGGTTGAAAATTGGAAATGGAAGATATGTGTGAAATATCTTAAGGAAAATCATAAATTAAAATATCTAAAAAGATGAAAAAATAACTCTTTAAAATCAGTCTAAAATGTATAACTTGGTGCCTAAATTCAAAAATATATACTGCAAGTTCAGCAAATTATTCTGAATGTAAATCAAGGCAAACTTTATCTAAAACACATTTGCATAAGTAAAATCCACATATACTCTTTGTTTCATTAAGGTTTATATACTGTAATAACTTTTGAAATTACATTCACTCAGAAGTATTTTGATATAAATTAGTTAGGATTTTACATTAAAGTTGATCTATTTAGAGTTGATTTTTTATGTGAAGTGAGGGATAGGGATAAAGTTTCCTTCGGCTCAGGAGATCCAATTTCACCAACATCATTGGCAGAAGAATCTGTTTTATACCAATATATATATTTGGCATATTTTTAAAAAAAAACAAGTAATGGAATATTCTGGGTTTATATCTGGTCCCTCTCTTTTTTTCCATTCATCTATGCATCTATTATGTGACTATACCATACAATTTTTGATACTATGACTCTGCAGCATAATTTAAAATTAGGCGAAACTCTGAAACTGTTAGAGCAAATAGTAAACACATTAAGATGTAGACACAGGCAAGTTCTTTCTGAACAAGAATCCAACTTCTAAGGAAGTAATGATAACTATTGACAGAATGGAAGGAAACTACTTTTTGACTTTATACCTCTGACAGAAGATTAATTGCTAGAATATCCAAAGAAATAAAAAAAAAACCCAGAAGTTAAATATCTATTCAATAAAAGGACTAATGAACACACAATTCCTAAAAGAGTGAATGCAAGTTGCCCAGGTGGGTTTCTAGCATACAGGCCTTTGTTGGCCCACCCCAGTAGCTGCCCCCCAATGCTAGAACCATAGAGACGAACTGCATTCATAGACAGAAGGACAGCCAGGGGTGCACAAACTCCATGTCCAGTTACCCAGTTGGGTATCTGGCCTGCAGGCCTTTGTCGGCCCACCCCAGCAGCCACCGCCCAATGTTAGAACCATAGAGAGGAACTGCATGTGTGGATAGAAGGACAAACAGGGGCACACATACTCTGTGCCAAGTTCCCCAGGTGGGTTTCTGGTATGCAGGCCTTTGGTGGACCACCCCTGCAGATGCCATAGAGATGAACTGCATGCATGGATAGAACAACAGCCAGGGTCGCACATACTCCTTACCCAGTTGCTCAGGTGGGTTTCTGGTGTGCAGGCCTTTGGCAGCTCACTCCGGCAGGCAGCTGGCACTCAATGCGAGAACCACAGAGAGGAACTGCACGCGAGGATAGAAGGACAGCCTAGGGCAGACACACTCGATCACCAGTTGCCCAGGAGGTGTCCAAGAGGCAGGCCAAAACATTCACCCCTCCTCCCCAAGCTACTGATACTGTGGTGGAAATTATAAACTGCTGATGCTGTGGTTTACTGTGGTTGGGAGGATCCATCAATGTCAGTGATTCCAGGCTGCATAGGCAAAACTGAGGAAGAAACCAGCAGGAAGCAAACTGAGTGGCCAACCAGTCCTTCATATTAACACTTAAGATTAGCAACATAAGGCAAACAAATAAACAAAGGGAGGGGCAGTAACAACAACAACAACAAAATACACATGCCAGAGACACAAAGGAAAAACAACAATATGGGAAAACCTCAAAATAAATACCCACCAAACTCAACTGATCCTGTAGAAGATCCCAACAATGAGATCTCCGTAGAAGGAAACCAAGACACCGACCTTAGAAGAACAAGTGTACACATATTCAAAGACTATAAAGAACAAATCAGAGAACTAGTGAGAGAATGAAAAACTCATGAAGGAACTAGAAGGAAAGAATGAACTAAAAGGAGAGATTGACAAACTCAGAAAATAACTAGAGGAAGAGAAATACAAACTCCAAAAAGAACTAGAGGAAGAGAAATACAAACTCCAATAAAGAAATAGAGGGAGAGAATGACAAACTCTGGAAGGAAGTGGAAACATTGAAAAGATCCTAGGGTGAAAGGAAAAAAGAAACTGACCAGTGAAGCAAGGAGCTACAAGAAGAGAAAGAAAAACTCCAAAAAAGAAGTGGAAATACTGAAGAAATCACAGGGTGAAATAAAAAAGGAAATTGAATATTCAACCAATCAGCAGGAAAGGATGGGAAAAAGCCTCAGAAGCAGAATGGATGAAGCAGAGAAAAGAATATCAGACCTACAGGATAATACAGCACAGCTAGAAACCTCAAGTAAAGATGATGAAAAAAATTTTTTTAAAAAAGACAAGAGTGGAACAACCAGGAAATGTGGGACACTATGAAAAGACCAAATCTCTGCATCATAGAGATAGAGGAAGGAGAAGAATCCCAAGAGAATGGTATTGATCAGATCTTCAACAGAATAATAGAAGAAAATTTCCACAAGCTGAAAAAAGACAAACCCATACAAATACAAGAAGCACATAGAACACCAAATAGATAAGACCAGAAAAGAAATTTCCCATGCCATATCATAGTTAAAACACTAGATGCTTAAAACAAGGACAACATATTGAAAGCCACAAGAGAAAAACAAGTCACATATAAGGGGAAACCCATCAGAATCACAGCTAACTTCTCACTGCAAACTATGAAAGCCAGAAGAACATGGACCAAAGTATTCCCAGTGCTTAATGACTTTAGATGCCAACCCAGATTACTATACCCAGCAAAAATGGCAATCATAGTTGAAGGAGAAAGAAAAGTCTTTCAGGACACAAACAAAATGAAAGAACACATGTCAAAAAAACCAACACTTCAGAAAATACTTGAAGCAATTCAAAAAACAAAGGAAAGGAGCAACTATTCTTAAGCAACCTAAAAGAGAAATTACCAAAAGAATCACAAAGTAAATAAATACCTAGACCAAGAATGCAAACAAAAAATAAATTGAAAGGAAACAACACACATCTCTCAATAATAACTTTAAATATTAATGGTCTAAACTCCTCAATCAAAAGACATAGACTGGGAGAATGGATTAGGAAACAGAATCCATCTATATGCTGCCTACAAGAAACCCATCTCACCCTCAAGTACGGACACCAACTTAGAGTGAAAGGATGGAAAAAATATTCCAAGCAAATGGTACCAAAAAGCAAGCAGAGTTGGCTATTCTAATTACAGACAAACTAGACATCAGAGAAAAATTAACTAGAAAAGATAAAGAGGGCCATTATATCCTTATCAATGGAACGATTAACCAGGAAGATTTAACAATCTTAAATGTTTATGCAACAAGCTCTGGTGCACCAAACTTTATAAAAACAATCCTTCAGCACCTCAAGACTCAGATTAATCCCAGCAGGCTAATAGTGGGGAACTTCAATACCCACTGAGCCCCCTGGATAGGTCAACTGAACAAAATATAAAGATAGACATAATAACTGAACAATATAATACACCAAATGCACCTTACAGATTAGATATCTAGAATATTCCACCCAAACACCAGAGAATATACTTTCTACTCACTGTCCCAAGGAACATTCTCCAAAATCAACCACATACTGGGACACAAGTTAAATCTCAATGAATACAAAAGGATTGAAATTATTCCATGCATTCTATCAGACCACAGTGCAATAAAGCTCAATATTAACACCAGGGTAATCCCTACCAGCTATAAGAACACATGGACACTAAACAACACAATCCTGAACAATGAATGGGTCAAGGAAGAAATAAAGAATGAAATAAAAGCCTTCCTGGAACTAAACAAAAATTATAATACAACACAACGAAACCTGTGGGATACATTAAAGTCAGTCCTAACAGGGAAATTTATAGCCCTAAGTGACCACATTAAAAAATGTCTTTGGATGACAGAAGAAATTGGGGAAAAATAGATAAAATATATAATATTCAGAAAATAGACTTAAAATATACTATTACTAATGTTGTCATATAGATTTATTTCCTTTTCATTCCAAAGTTGATCCACTTTTTGAATTATTAAATTTTGTACTTGTAAATAAAGGTCAGACAGTGGAAATAAATAGGTTTTTTTTTCTTCTTTGTACTGGATTTCATGTGTTTTGTGAATTCTTTTCTTTCTCTGTAGTAAGTAGCTTCCTTAGACTTGGTCAACAGAGTAAATGATCTGAGGCCTCACCATTTAAAGACTATTGGACCAGTCCTTTTTCAACTACTCTTTTGTTATGAGATGAAGACCTTAGGAGGAAAAGAACAACACCACATAGAGTTTGTGATGTGGCTCTTCATTACACCATGCATGGAATTAGCATTCTGCAAATTCTATGCTTAGCAGCATAATTCTGTGTAGTGGTTTGAATGAGTGTCCTCCATAGGCTTTAAGTATTCAGACATTTTATCTCCAGTTTGTGGCACTGTTCTTGGAGGTCTTAGAAGGTGTGGCCATGCTGGAGGAATTATGTCATTGAGGGCAGGCTTAGTGACTTTAACAAGCCTTGTAGTCTCCAGTATCTCTCTCTGCTTCCTGTGCTCATTGTGAGATGTGACCCTCAGCTTGCTGCTCCAGCCCCGGCCACCATGTTTCCTGCTACAATGGACTCTAATTCCCTGGAACAGTCAATTGTAAACTAAAATAAACAATTCTTTTATTAGTTCCTTTGTTCATGGTGTTTGATCACAGCAACAGAAAAGTGACAAATACAATTAATTGGTACCAGAGAGTGGGCTGCTGGCTGTGAAGAACCTGACCATGTGGATGTTTGGAGAAATGTGGAAGACTTTGGAACTTTGGGCTAGAAAAGCTGTTGACTACTGTAAGCAGAGCTTAACAGGCCATTCTAGTAGAAGCCTGGAAGAAAGCATGGCTGCAAAAAATGTAGTTCCAGAGGAAAATAAAGACTTGGGCAGCAACTGGGATATTTTGACAGAGAGTCTGGCAGCAGTTTGCCCACAGCCCAAATGCTTGCCTGATGCTAAGTTGAAAAGCAATGGACTAATGTCTTTGGCAGAGGATATTTCAAGACAGCCTAATGTGGAAATGGCGGCATGGCTGTTAATGGTGAATATTGTACAGATCTACAGTGAAGAAGAGCAGATGGGGCAGAAAGAAATGCAGAATGTACAGTTTGGATCTGAAAACTGTACTAGGAAGATTGAAGGCGGGGCCAACGCATGTGAAGGAGAGGTTCCTTTTGATAAGGAGATTAAAGTGATTAGGAGAGGCCTAGATATTTACAAGTAAACAATGGAAAAAGTGAGATTAAAGTGACTAAGGAGGGGCCTCAAGATTTACAAGTAAGCAACAGAAATAGTACCTTCAGGGCAAGAACACACACAGCTAATCCTCCAACTTTTGAAAGGAAAATACTGAAAGGGTTTTCTACTCCAACAATCCAGGGCAGAGAAAAGTTGCAAATGTGGTTAAAGTAGGAGAGAGTCCATCCCGAATTTGCAGCCAAACTCAGCAATTTCATTCACATGGTGCTGGCTTTAGAGGCATGAAGTTTGAAAGAGTGAAGTGTTTATCAGTTCTTCCTCCTGGGTTTCAGAGAGCCACAGAGGCCAGGCAGAGTGTAGCAGGGGTGTCCCTGAATAAAGAAGGCCCTGATAGGCCATTGTGTGAAGCTGTGAATGTGAAGCCTGGTTGGCAGCAGAGACCCCAGGAAGACATTTGAGATGCCAGACCTGTGAGATATTTGCCAAGGAGAGCTGCATACAGGGAGTGGTACCAGCCTAAGAAAGAGATGTATGTTGCAAGCAAAGCTGGAAGAGCTGAGCCATCTAAGCCCTTTGGAAGTCAAGTCCCAGAAGTTGCACATGGAGTTACTGTACTTGGTGTTGGTGTTTGCCCTGCTGGTTTTCAATCTCGTTTTGGTCCAGTATTACCTCACTATGCCTCTATTCCTCCTTTTTGGAATGGGAATGTGTATTCAGTTCCACTGTATGTTGGGAGTATGCAATTTGCCTTTTGATTTTACAGGAGCTTATAGTTAAGAGATTGGCCTGTGTTTAAAAAGAGATTTTGGACTATAGACTTTTGAATAGAATTGAGACTGGTAAAGACTATGGGGACTTTTGAGGTTGTACTAAATGCATTTTGCATTTTATATGGTCAGGAGCCTATGGGGGGCCAGGGAGTGGAATGTGGTGGTTTGAATGAGTGTCCCCCATAGGCTTTAAGTATTCAGACATTTTGTCTCCAGTTGGTGGCACTGTTCTTGGAGGTCTTAGAAGGTGTGGATGTGCTGGAGGAAGTACATTATTGGGGGCAGGCTTAGTGAGTTTAACAAGCAGACTCCAGTTGCTCTCTCTGTTTCCTGTGTTCATTGCAAGATGTGACCCTTGGCTTGCTGCTCCAGCCCTGGTGGCCATGCCTCCCACCACAATGGACTCTAATTCCCTGAAACTGTCAATCATAAGCTCAAATAAACTCTTCTTTTTTTTTAATTTTTTTTTATTTATTTCCGTATGTGTATCAATGCTCTGTCTGCATGCAGGTCTGTGCACCCATGTCGTGCAATGCCGCGGAGGTCAGAAGAGGGTCTCGGATTCCCCTGGAACTGGAGTTCTCCTGGAATTGGAGTTTCAGACGGTTCTTGGCAGCCATGTGGGTGCTGGGGATCGAACCTGGGTCCTCTGTAAGAGCGGTTGGCGCTCTTAACCACTAGGCCAACTCTCCAGCCCCTAAACTCTTCTTTTTATAAGTTCCCTTGCTCATGGTGGTTTTATCACCACAACAAAAAAGTGACTAATACACTCTGATTCTGGAGCTTGAAAGAACTTTTCATTGAGTGTCTCCTGACCACACATGCATGTAAATTTTCTGCAGAACAGTGATCTTAGCTACCCCCAGCAGTAGGAAAATGTCAACATAATTTACTTTCGGATATCCACATATATGTTAGGCCTCCTGTGAAGAACAGCAGATCTAAAAATAGGAACAGAAATAAGAAATATGTTGGAAAAGAGATAAACATCTCATTCATGTATACATATGAATTCTAAAGAGAGATTAGGTGAAAATTAAGAAATATTGGTCAATATATTCTCAACTTAGAGAAATGGAAAAAAAAAAAACTAGAGTTAAAAGGGAGAATGCCCATCTTACATCCTTTACCCTGTTTTGATGTGCAAAAAGAGAGAAAGAAAGAAAATGAAAAAACAAAATCTCTCTAGAAGCAAACACGACAGAAACAAAACTTTAGATGACACGTCCACAACTACATACAGTTGGTCCCAGCTGTACCATGCTTCTTGGAACACTAGGGAAAGGAAGAAGTAGATCCAAAGGGAAACATCACAATAAAATTTCCCCATTGGGGAGAGTAAACAACCAAGGATGTCAAGGCTCAAAGAATCAGGTGAACATTTATAGGTGTTGTCCTAACAGAAATTCTGTGGAGTCAAACATAGTCAAGCTACGATTATGAGATAAAAACATTGTGAGATGTGGTAAGGCAAAAACACACAGCTGGATGATGAATTCAAGTGGAGATGCAGCACTCACAAAGTGTGGAACAGTGAAATCTTCACAGGGAAACTGTCACCACCCTGCGTGCATGGAAGACTATAGATGTCAGGGCAGCAGTTCTCCTAAGGGAGCATCATATGCTGTGAGCCTGGGAGAACTGATACTTGACAACTCTGCACAAACATTCCCCTCAACAAGAAAGAGGAGCAGAGATGTAGTCTGTTTGAAATCCACAAAATGTGTAACACTTTAATATATTGCATGATGAACATTCTGATGAAACTGGCTTCAATCAGACATGAACACTTGCTATCCCATCAGCAAAATTAGCTCCATAAGGCAACTTTATGGGTGAGGCCATAGTCTCTATCCTAATAAGGAAAAATTGTGGTCTAGGGAGAATTAATTCACCTCATTTCTTATTTTTTAATCTGAACATTGTAACATTGTTTTCTTAAATTTTGTCTTGTTTGATTAGGTTTAATGTATGGTTTTCTTTCATCTGGAATTTTATTCTTCTCTCTTTATGATTTCTCTCACCTCCAATCCGTAAACACCCGCTTAATTTTCTCTTTTCTTAAATTATAATTTTCTTCAGGATTAATGCTCTTGAAACTTCATTATCCTAACTATACATTACTACTTTTGTTTTCTAACTTCATTAGTAGATGTAACTGAAGAACCCAATTGCTTTTACTACATTATAGTATTGGGTTGGCTGTCAAATAATTTCTCCTCTAACTGCAGCCTAATTCTCCCTTCTAAAGATTAGCACAGAAAAGTCCAAGTGAAAACTAATCAAAATAAGAGCAAATATATACAATAAAGCAAAGAACTTGAAACATAATGACTCATCCATCCTAACCAATGCGTAAAGAGAAATACAAGAAATTAAAAATCAAGACAAAAACACTGCAGATAGCCTACAGCTCCTGAATAATCAAAACCAACTATGTTTAAATAACTGAGAAACCATGAAGAGTTCAATATATGCCTTTTGAAAAGTACAGCAGTGAATTCAAACAAGATTCATGGCCAGAGAGCTGGGACATAGCTTAAAGGCTCAGGCTCACAACTAAAAAGGCAAACAGCATTCAAATAAGCAGATGAATAAGGAAGGAGAATCAATACAGACATAGATAGGAGCATAAGGTAGATAATAAAACTAGCAAAATGGATCATCAACAACAAAATGGAAAATTCAGCAAGATTATTAGATACTGAAAAAAAATCAACAACTTATGAAAATGAATGTATCAATCACTACACAACACCAAGCAGAAGAAAGGATATGGTAAGTGGAAGGCACAAAGCAAGCCTGAAAAAAATCTTGCAAGGACTTTAGGCCATGAAAAAGTCAAAAACTACAAATTCATTGGATAGAAAAAGAGCTGACTTTGAAAACTTAAGCCTTAGGAAAGTTACCCAATAGCATTATAGTCAAACAATATGAGTGATTATATGGACTTGCAAGTAAAATGGACCTTTAGAACTCCAAGTATATATGACCTGAAGAAAAGCTCTCTACTACACATCATCCTTAAAATGTTAAAATCAGAGTAAAAGGAAATAATATTGAGAATACTTCTAGCCAGAGGGAGAGAACTTTGAGTTAATACTGCAGTATTTCACAGGATAGAAATATGGCTTAAGGCAAAGAACGGTGTGAGACTTGGTAATTTTCCTGAAGATCAATGAACGGTGCCAAATCATTAAAAATGCTGTGGTCTAAGACAAGTCATAAGAAAGCTTACCCACATCCGTATCCACTACCTCAACACAAGGACCACTTGCAGGGAAAATGACTGGAAAGCTCTCCTTGCAGAATAAACACAGAAAATGAAGTACCACAAATGTTCCATTCTCATTGGAACACACCAATCCAAACAGCAAGGGGAGGAAACACTGTATGAAATCAATAAGGCAGACCTTTAGAGTCATACAAGTCACCTCAAGTCAAGGAGCTCAATTTGGTATTTTCCTCAATTCTCTTCCCTTCATTTTTATACTTCCCATATTTAATACCTGGCTTTGACCAACGTCTATGTCCTTTCTCACCATTTCCCATTGAGATAGGCTGGTTTTTGCACAGGGCCTACGTGACTCAGAGTTCTGTGCACTGGGATTGTTTTAGGTTAAATGACTGCTTGATTTTCATCTTCTGTTTTTACTCTGCCCGTGTTATTTTTTTTTCTCATTCTCTGTTTCTTACATTCTCCACTCTTTACTTTTCCCTCTTTTAATTTTTTTCTGTTGTTAGTTACTAGTCATAGATTTAATTTCACTTATTTTCCCCATTCCTACCTCTAGTACTAATATATTAGACTATACTACTGTAGCCCTTTATTCCTACAAAGTTATTGGAATGGAAGTGGTAATGAGCTTTTAATTGGCTGTATTTCCAAGACTGTTTATACATCAGTGTGGGTGTTTCTTCAGTTAGGAATATACTCTTGGCATGATGCTGTCCAGTGCCCTGAAAATGTGAGCTGAGGTTTTAATTACTGAGATATACTCCTAGTGTATATGTACATTATATACTTAGATGAAAATATCTTTTGGGAACTCATCACTATGTAGAATAAATAAATGCAAATAAAATACATTTAAAAATATGTGATATAAAGGGATGTAGTAATATTTTAGGAGTCAAGAGCTTACTACTCTTGGAGAAGACCTGAGTTCAGTTCCCAGTACCCAGGCAAGATGGCTTACAGTCAACTGTAACTCCAGCTGAGAGGCTGTGAAGGACTGTGTTGCATGTTCTGAACTCTGCAGGCACCTGCAGTCACAGGTACACACACACACACACACACATATATATATATGCATATATATATACATATATATAAATTTAAAGATTGGTTTTGAAAACCTACTCATATTTGTTATTTATCATTATTATTATTTTAACCATACATATTTAGGACACAAAATGTTCAAATCATGTATATACTATAGATAACATTTAAAATCAAACTAATTGGCAATTCTAAATCTGTAAACATTTTTCTGAAATTTTTATTAACACATAATTGTGCATACTTATGAGGTAAAATCTGACATTTTAATACATGTATATTATCTATACTGATTATACTGAAGTATTTAACATTACCATCTTATAATTACCTTGGATTTGGAGTTTTTGAACATGATAGATTATTACTCTTCCTGCTAGGGAAGGAGAGGCAATTCCATTATGGAGCAATAATCACTGAAGTTCTCTGCAGAGCTGTTCTGCACAAAAATGAAGATCATATGAGACATCTTTCCTCATCCTCCTCACATAAATTCTAGAGCTTCCCTAAAGCAACTGGGAAGGATTTTGAAGTAGACATTAATGTCCTCAATTTACGAAAAATAAATAAACAGCCAGCAATCTTTTGGAGTTTATGTTTATGTGACTTCATTGCACCTACATCCTGAGAAGGCATAGAGGCATTTGATTTCACATCAGTTCTTGAATGTACATGCACAGTTCAATGGGCACTTGTTTCCTTTTCAAAGATGAATAAATGATTTTATTTAACTTTGAAATACAATTAGTAAATTGATTTAATAGAAGTCATGTGGATGAGAAAAATTCCTTATTTGCTACACTCAGTGTCATAAACTACATAATTTATTATTTCTAAGGTTGCCAGATAAATGTTTATGAACAGAGGAAGAATAAATAAGAAAACCTGAGACATTATGGTAAAATAAGAATGTGAAAAATTGGGGGAATTTAACAGAGTTTTCAAAAAAACTATAGAGGGAGAAGAATTTCATTTTAGTATTGGTAGTAAAATAATCATTTTCACTTATATCACCTTAAATATATTAAAGCATGATTGCTCCAAGATAGATTATCTTGATTCCATATTTTGTAGTGATACATGATTAAGTAATTTAAATTTATTATGCCACTTAATCCTCTCAAAAATCTTACAGAAGGACCATTTTTACAGTCTACTTCACAAATCTCTTCATTAAGATGCTGAAGAACTGTAGTTTCATTATTATTGGTGTAGCACCTGTCAATAACTTTGGAAGAAATGAGATGTTACCATTATTTCAAACTAATCTTTTATGCCATAATGTCATGGTTAAAAAACAAGACTTTATTATCATTGCAGAGTAAACAGCATGTCTTTCTGTTGCTGTATGCTCCTTGCCCTAAGTCTCGCAGGGAAAACATAGCAGGATCCATTTTGATGCAGCATTCACAGGAGTCTGTATCACAAAAGCAAGGCATCTGACCTGTGGAACCTGATGTTTTATGATGAAACATAAACCAAGCTGCTTCAGCTTTGCTCTGAAGAGAGACTTTGGTTTTATTTTACTGACTATATTTTACTTTATTTTAGCTTTCTCCAGAGGAACAAAATCCATAACCATTCACTGTATTGACATCAGTGAAAAGGGACTGTAATATAAGGGGAGTTGGTGGCCCATTTTCAGAATTGTTGAGACCCATGATTCTATCCTTCCTTTCAAAAAAAAAGTCCGCTTTTAATTTGTGTATCTTCTTGCCTTGTAGCAAACTCCTTTATGAGTAGAGCACTCCATCAGCTGGCTTATTAGCAACCAGTTCTTAATAACTGAATTATTTTCCCAAGAATTCTGACTAAGATGTACAGCAAAGGCTATCTGAGAATATTGAAGAAGACTTAAGGAAATCCTAGGCCTAGCATAAACAAACATGGAAGGAACTCAGATTTTTGGGTAAATGAAATTAGAGTAATTACCCAAGAAAAGAGAATTATTGTGTGAACTATAGAGCCAAAAGTTAAAGACTAAATTTTTGGCTATCTTGAATTTCAAAAAAAATTTTATCAGTTTTAGCATAGAATCATAACTGTAGCTTAATGTTAGATAAATTAGTTTAATAAGTATAAACTTCAATATGTTCCTTTATTAAGGTACTTATTCATTTAACCAATATATGTATGGCACACTTGCTTCTAAATACAGTAAGAAATTGAGAGTCTCCCTGTCACCCCAGCTGCCTTGGAACTTGCTACATAGAATGAGGCTGAGCTCAATCTCACAGAGATCCTCCTATCTCTACCTCCCGGAGTACTGGGATTAAAGGTGTATGCCACCATGCCAAGTCAGTTTTTCTTCTTTTAAATTCTCATTTAATCTCTGCTTGAAGCCCTATGGAACATTATTTTAATCTGCCTGTTGTAGAAATGACTTATGTTAGAGGCTCTAAGACATAGTGTTGTTGTTTTTCCAGAGCATTTGAAATTGCAACACTGTAGATATAAATGTAGATCTAGAAGCATGGGGGTAGAAATAAATATATAGATACTTATAGAAATATATTCAACTGTTTGACTTCCTAGTCCCACAAATAATCTTGCCCTGCAAGCTCAATCAATACTGCAGTATCAGGTCCCTGTGTATTCTGCAGGACAGCTGTGCTGTCCCTGTGTGGTTTAGAGGCATTGAACATGAAAGAACCTAAAGATGGGATGATCATTTTGATGGAAAATTTAAGTAAAAGAACTGGGAGAAGTAACTGGAAATTAACATGTACCCAGGAATAATCTTTTTTATGTTTTTTTATTTATTATTTTTATGTGTATGAGTGTACTGTCTGCATGCAGGTTGGTGAACCCGTCTCGTGCAATGCTTTGGAGGTCAGAAGAGGGCATTGGATTCCCCTGGAACTGGAGTCAAAGATGGTTCTTAGCCACCATGTGGGTGCTGGAAATCGAACTCGGGTCTTCTTTAAGAGCAGTCAGCACTATTAACCGCTGAGCCATCTCTCCAGCCCCACCCAGGAATAATCTTAAAAATTAGAAATACATTTTTGGACATGGACTCTCATATCTCCCAGGTTGTTCTTAAACTATGTAGCCAAAAGTTGACCTTAATCCTCTTGTATCTACTACATAAGTGCTGGCATTAGAGGCATGCACCACTATGCCTTGTTTTTTATGCAGTGCCAAGGACTGAACTCAGGGTAATTTGCATGTTAGGTAAGTGGCTGGCTATATCTCCATCCCTTTAATCTTGTATTTTTTTAAAGCAAAATGAGCACTGGAGAGATAGCTCAGCAATTCAAAGTGTGTGATGCTTTTGTGGAAGATTCAAGTTCAGTTCTCAGCACCCATGTATATGGCTCAAAACTGCCTGTAACTGCAGCTTCTGCAGCCCAATGACTCTCACGTTCATGGGCACATATACATAATTAAAAATAGTAAAATAGGGGCTGGAGAGATGGCCTAGCAGTTAAGAGTACCGACTGCTCTTGCAGAGGACCCGGGTTCGATCCCCAGCACCCACATGGCGCTGAGAACCATCTGTCACTCCAATTCCAGGAGAACTCCAGTTCCAGGGGAATCTGACACCCTCTTCTGACCTCCGCGGCATTGCACAACAAGGGTGCACAAACCTACATGCAGACAGTACATTCATACACATCGAAAATAAATAAATAAATAAATAAATAAATAAATATAGTAAAATAAAGTCAGAGGCAGGCAGTTCTATGTGACTTCAAAGCCAGCCTTGTCTACATAGTCATTTCCAAGACAGCTGGGGCTACAGTGAGACTCTGTCTCAAAAAGACCAAAAACAAATAAATAAAAAGAGTAAAATAAAATATGAAGATTTAATATGATAATATAAATAATATTCATGCTTGTAAATTATTATATACATACTAACATAACAAGTTAAGAGAACTTTGATAGAGAAAATATTTTAACATTCCTAATAAATAGACAAGATTTTAGTGCTTTGCCTTTCTTATGAGGGCTAGGGAAGAACGTTTTGCTCTTGAGAAAATTAACTCTCCAAGGATCTTTGGACAAAAAAGTAATAGCAGTTGAAGAAAAAATAGGGGTGAACTTTAAGAGGGTGATGCTGAGGAAAACTGTTTCTTCTATTCAAGAAGGCTTGGACTCTAGCAGCCTTCAGAGGCCTCACGTCTCTCCAGTGAACCCTCAGGAGTGTTCTGAAGCTGTTAAGATTTCTGAGTCTCTGGGTGTGAAGAAGGCTTTTCTCCCTACAGGACAACCATTTAAATAGAATCAAACAATTTTTATCTTTGGTTCCTGGGTTTTTATAAAGCTTTTTATCAAGAATAGAAAAGTACTCTGAACACAGCAGTCTCTTCCTTAATTCTTGAGAGTTAGAAGATGAAAGGACGTGTCATGCTTTTTTTTTTCCTCCCAGTATGTTGGAAATTCTTATTTTATCTCAAATTATATTGAGTTGTTTGGGGTTTTATGTAAGTTTTAAACCAACTAATGCATATTATGCTTATGTTTTAAATGTTTAATAAAATTCTTCTTTATTATCTTAATATATTTGATCATATACATGCATAAACTTAAATACATGTACATATACATGTCAAAAGATATATGTATTAAGATACAGTTAATAGAATCTAAAATGAAATACTTATTGTTGTACAGCAATTATTTTTATTTATTTATTTATTTATTTATTTATTTATTTATTTATTTTTGGTCTTTTTGAGTCAGGGTCTCCCTGTAGCCCCAGCTGTCCTGGAACTGGCTCTGTAGACCAGGCTGGCCTTGAACTCACAAAGATCCACCTGCCTATGCCTCCCAAGTGCTAAGATTAAAGGCGTGTGCCACCATGTCTGGCAGCAATTATTTTTTAAAGTGGCAGCACTAGAGGACTGTAATGAGTTAGAGTCTTAAGGTACTTTCTAAATGAGGTATATGCCAGACTTACTAATTTTCAGAAACAAAAAAAAAAGATCTATGTGGGAAAAATAGCAACAATATTGATCATGAAAACCAGGAGAAATAGTTCATTTTCATATGTCCATAGCATCTCTACTAGCTATGCCCATCATAACTAGTACATCATTTACTGCTTAACTGCTTTTCTGAATCTGGTAAGACATAACACACATAGCAAACTATGTAATGTATACTGATGAAGAGGAAGCACAGAGGAACAGGAAAACTCTTGAAACGATTGTGAGCCAGTCATCCAAGGTTCAATAACGCTGGCCAGTGCAGATGGGATCACAGCAATCTGTGCCCCATAACTGAGAGTCCCAAAAAGCAGTCAGTCTACCCTGAATGGAAGAACTTAGAGCCTATTGACTGCTTGGACAAAGTTTTGAAGAATAATCTGATTTCAGTGGTGGAAAGGAACAAAGTCTGAGCTGTCTAGGACATTTCCTCTCATAATTCAAGATGTCACACACCCTAGGACATAAATGAACAAAGTCTAAGCTCTTTCAGTGAGTTCCTCTTTATAGCAGGACATTGCATTCCAAAACATTCTTAAGTTATTCCTGAGAACTACAAGAAAAAAAGAAAGGATAGTGGGGCTGATTTGATCACCGTCAACTGGAATATTGTCCTGCAGAGGGATTGTTCTCTAGCTATACCCTTATTTACAATTATTTAAAATTTTCAAACGACAGAAGACCAGGTTTTAAGTTACAATTACTTTATTTTGCCATTTGTTGTTTTTGAGTCAGACTCTCACTAAGTTGCCTGTGTTGGTCTTGAATTTCTGTTCTCAACTTTTACTGCTATAGCAGACTCCTGAGTTGATGGTGCTGTAATCTCAGGCCACAGTGTTGGATTATTAAATTTGAAGTGTGAAGTACATTTGCATTTAATTAGGGCAATTAGAAGGGGCAAGTTTCTTAGCTCATTTACTGTTGTCATCACCAAATAAAGGAGATTGGGTAGTAAAAACTCCACACATATTTAGCTCACAGCTCCAGAGGCTGGGCATCCAAAACCATGTCACTGGCATCTAATGAGGGCATTCTTTCTACATAATAACCTTAAAGAGGCCATTTCACAGAGAGTTAGAGCAAGTATGCTAGCATCTTCTTTGCTTATAACAGCACTCTGTCATTAGAAGTTCCCATCCTCTAACTTCACCCAATTTTAATTACCTCTCAGAAGTCCCATGCCTAACCTTTAACATACACTTGGGGATTCCATTGCCAACAGTGAATTTGAGAGATATATTCAAACCATAGCTACTGTGAACAATATTCTCAATAATTTTCTTAAGAAGTAGAGAAAGTGGATTAAAGGTTTAAATAATAGAATATTCAAATAACGTCCAAATTAAATAATCCAATTTCCAGTGTTTTAAAAGCATGTAATATGAAACAATTTTTCTATCTTAAAGAAAGAAATAGAATTTATTCATAAAAGTGGGTACTTTAAAGAAATCTTTACATTTTAGCAAACCAGGACTTTAACTCATTTAACTCTTAACTCATTACTTTATTGAGAATCAATAAATGATTTCTCAAATATGTGTAGTCACTTCAATTATAACATTTTTACTAGAGAAAATTTTACTACCTTACTTGTATAAGTCTTTTTATGTTTCAATAGACTTTATTTCTTCCAGAAATTTTTAATTTCACCTGGCTTTCATGCATTACCCAAAAATGCCTGACTTTTTTTTAACTTTTAAAAACAGTTGCATGTTTTTGAAGGCTGCTTCAAATTGATTGGATATGGCAAATGAAACTAACATTGCATCTTACGATCTGTAATCTATTTTCTAGTATGGCATCTGTAACCTGTACATAAACAGTTTCTAAAGTTTGTAATGAGAAGACAGAAGATAAGATGCCATGCTAGACCCCTTGGCGAGGCACATGTATGGCATCATGGCTCTATACCACTGGATCTCCCCCAAATTGCTGACTTTGTAGTTATTCAGCATATGATTCTGAGCACTTGCATTTTGGAAAGACTATTCTAATGTAATAGAATTTCAAAACAAATTTAATAAAACTCTCAGAGAACCTTTAACTTTAGTTACTAACCTTAAAGAGAAAATGCATTGTCTATTTCCATACTTTCACTCCACAGTCAGCTCAGCCATGACACCAGTATACAAATACACAAGAAGTGCAGATTCTCAGAAGAGTTAAAACGTATCAGTATGTTTATTGACAATAAACATACTTAAAAGTTGATGCAGAAGTGAAATCAATTAATATTTAAAACAAAATGTAATAAGTGTTCCAATAGAAAACCTTCCTCCATTCATCTCCTGTCCTTTTTTCTTTCTAGAGACAACTATAGTTAGTTAGACCTTATGCTTGTACTATCCAGAAATATTATATATATGAACAAGGTAACTTCCTATTCAAATGTAAGCTATTTATTCATACAGTTAAGTAATATACCAGTTTGTTAAGAGCTTATTCACTCTTACTTCACTAGTGGCTATATCACAACGTAGTTATTTACTGATGGGCAGTTAGATAGTTGGTGGTGTTTCTCTAAGTTATATTTCAAGTAAGGATGAAAAATGTTTGGAAGTACCTCATTTCAAACATACTTTGAGATGTTAGGAATTACTGACACAGAGAACATGTGTGAAATTTCTAAAAACATCTTCAAATATAACTCAGTAAACACTAAATACATTTAAATTCCTATAAGTAATGTATTAAAATGATTTTCTTTTACCACATAGTCAAAAAGAGTTTATTATAAATTTCCTTTACTTTTAGAAATCAGGTAAATCAGGTATGTGAGAAATAGCTGTGGGGACCATTTGAATGTCCACTTAACTTGTGTGCCCTTGATATTGACAATTTGCTCTGGAGTTCTGCTTTTCTTGACAATGTCACACCCTCTGCCAATCTTTATTAACATCTATGCATAGGTCTAGTTGTAATGTCATATTGTCTAATGTAATCTTTAAATGTCAATGTACATCTGTACTTTGCATATTCATCAGGAAAGCTGAGCTCTATCCAACTTTATTTTTCAGATGCCTGCCCAGTTACAAGAAGATCATTTAAAACTCCTTGTTTCATAGTCACATCTTATATATGCTTAGGTATTTTTCAACATGTAGCTTGATCTAGTATATGTTCTGAAATCCTGACTTAATTATTGACAGTTTATTTATTTTGTGAATTGCTGACTCCATCCCTCTTCATTGGTTTTCTTGGTGGCGTTTTTACTGCTACTTTTTAATTTCCCTGGATGCTTCTGTTTTTAATATGAATTGTAGAATTTTTCAAATGATAAAATATTAAGATTTATGGAAATCCTTGTGAAATCCATAAGAACTTACACTGAATATCATAAAAATGTTGACAATCAAATATAAGTTTTAGTTTTTAAATATTCTTATGTCACAAATATGTTTTTAAAATTTATTCATTTTTTGAATTTCCATGTGTTTGTGTGTGTCTATATGCATATGTATGATATAATTCAGGTGTGGAAGTTTGAGAGCAACATCTTGTGAGAATTGATTCTGTTCTTCCACCATGAGGGTTCTGGGGATTAACTCAGATCATCAGGCTCAATAGCAGCCGCACTTACTCACTGAGCCTACTTGTCAACCCAGCTACTTACTATGTTTTAAATTTTTCTTAGATTCATTCTTGTACTGTGTTTTTTACATAACATATCATAACATCTACAAATAAGTACAGTTACATTCTTTATTCTTTTGAATTTTTAATGTCTTTACTGCTGTTTTCATGTTATTTAATGCTGTTTCCAGATAATGCTGGACAATACAGTTATAACAGCTATGCAAGCTAGGCATCATGGTAGTACATGCCTTTTATCACAGCACTTGACAGGCAGAGGCAAGCTAGCCTAGTTTACATAGCAAGTTCCAGGCCAGCTGGGATTAGATGGAGACACTGTCATTTGGGGGGGGGGCGATGACACTCTCTTAATAAAAGTCAAACAAACAAATGAAAATATATCCAAGTATTGTTATGGGTCTACATTTTGGAAGATGCGAGTTGCAAATCTACATTAGTAAAACTAAAGAAGAAAGTCTCAATGCTACTAATTAAAACAAATCAGAATAAAAAACAGAATGTGATATTATCTCACCAAGTGATAATGGTTATGAACAAAGCAACCCCAAATTGTCAGTGTTGACAAGAATTTGGAGAGAGCAACATACCCTACACCCATACACCATTGCTGCATATGGAACTTAATGCAGCTGTTATGGAAAACCATATGAAAATTCCTCAAAAAATGTAGAGACATACAATGTCATCCAGCTTTACCACCCTACATAGACACCTTAAGGAATCAGAGCCAGTATACAATAAAGATCCATTTTACAATACAGCATTTTATCTACAACAAAGAAAACTGTAATGAAGTTGGAAGACATAGGACTGAAGATCATTGTTAGGAGAAATAAGCCAGGCTCTGAATGTTTAATATTACTTATTTTATGTGATATGTGGAAATTGGATGAAAAAGAATATGTGAACATTGAAAGGGCCTATCAGAGAAGAGGAAAAGAACCACCAGGAATGGGTGGGAATGTAATAAAGGTGACTGGGTATGATCTATATATGTCACATGAGTTTGAAAATGTTACAATGAAGAATATGACTTTATACAATTAATATATACTAGTAAAAATGAAGTGAATACGATGAATAATGTTTAACCATACACACATACATGAATAATATGTGTAAAAATCCATGTGCTTAAATGAAGTGCAGCTCTGTTCCCTTTGTAGTAACTTGTATGAGTCTTTAGGCTATCAAGCTAAGTGAAGTAACCCATGCATGGAGAGACAAATATCATACATATGTATATGTATATCTTTAACTAGCCTCCTAAGAATATTTCTTAATATACTTTACAACTACAAATTTTGTAAATTAAAAAAAAAAAAAACTCCTTTAAATTAACAGGTGGTTTTTTGTTTTTTTGTTTTGTTTTGTTTTTTTAATTTTTTTTATTAATTTTATTTAGCTCTGTATGTGTGTGAATGTACTGCCTGCATGCAAGTCTGTGCACCCGTGTCGTGCAACGCCACGGAGGTCAGAAGAGGGCCTCAGATTCCCCTGGAGCTGGAGTTCTCCTGGAATTGGAGTTTCAGACGGCTCTCGGCCGCCATGTGGGTGCTGGGGATCGAACCCATGTCCTCTGTAAGAGCAGTCGGCGCTCTTAACCGCTAGGCTATCTCTCCAGCCCCAACAGGTGGTTTTAAAGAGTCATTTATGTCTCTGTTATACATACCAGGATAAAGTAGAAGGCAGAACGGAAATATTAAGAACACGGAGTAGTAATGAAAATCTTGTGCCTTAGATATGCAAAATTATAGAAATTTTGGGACAGCCATGGTAGTCCATGAATGTAATCCAGCACTTGGGAGTTGCAGGCAAGAGGATAAACAGTTCAAGTTTATCCTGATTTACACAATGAGTTTTAGCCCAGTCTTGGCCATGTGAGATTGTCTCTCAAAAACAAAACAAAAACAAAAAACCCCACAAAGCTATAGAAATATGAGAGCATAAATACTACCAGAGTAAAATAAACCAGTTTATTCAGTGTTCAAGATATTTTGAGCTCCATGAATCACTATTACATGTACCCTTTCTCTTATACTTGACTGAGAAACATGCTTGCATAGTTATCTTTATTGAATTATTATTTAGTCTGTAGCATAGAACATGCTATAAAAAATGTTCAGTAAAGACTTACCTGTTGACTTTTACAGCCAATCAAATATTAGGGTGGTGTTTTTAGACAATTGCGTTTTCAAATTAGGAGAAAAATTTACTTATAAAAAAAACATCAGCATCAATATATTTTTAAAATTTCTAGAGAAAATACTATAGCAGGTTTGAATTAGGAAAAGATGTATACGTTCAAGAGCAGTAATCAGACAAAGCAAATACTTAGCAGTATTCTCATGCACCTTGGTCAACTTTCTGTATCCACAAGTTGCTAATCTAGACTTTTATAGACCTGAGAATAAAGATACATTTTCATTTCCTTAACAAGTTCCTAAATATGTGAACAATCGCTTCATTTTAGGTTGTGTTTGTCTAGGAACCAAGGAAATTTTTATTGTCTCAAATCAATAAGATAAAGTATTTAATGGTCTTATTATATAAATGATATAAAGGAATCCACATCAAACATTATTTTGTTCTCCTAGGCAGCATACACAAGTGTTAGAGTTGATACAAAAGGAAAATTCAGAATAGGGATAAAAGTGAAATAAGGGTAGACCAGGACAGATAAGAAAAATCCCTTAGAAACAGACTTTAAGAAGAAACTGTAAAGGGGGGGGAGTAAGTGCTGTGGGGGCAACTTGAGAAATCTGTTTCTCACCCCAGACTTTCATGGAGGGGAGTACCCAGTGTAGTTATAAAGGCCCAATCTGGCAGGTACCTGAGTCAGCTACCAAAAAGGGAAGACATGGAGATAAAGAATAGTGAAAGGTTTGGTATTTTAGTTCACCTGAAAACTAAACGTCATACTTTAACAACAGCTCATGATGACTGTTATATGTCAACATAATCATACTCAGGATGCCTAGGTAGCTGCTAACAGTTATTTTTTTCAACTCATTGAGGGTTTAGAAAAAAGGCTGAGAACAAAAAACTTGCTTTTTTTTCTTGACATGGGAAAACCATCTTTTCTTGGTCTTTGAGCCACAGCAGGACTTACAAACCAGACTCTGTTGTTTCCAAGACTGAGTTTACATTGGAATCTTATCTCTGACTTTCCTAGTTGGCCAACTTTTAGACTAGAGAACATAGAACTTGTTTGATTCCATATTGGTAGGACCAGATCTTAAGTCATTCATGTGTATATATATATATATATAATATAGTTATATGTCTTATGTATAATATATTTATTCTAATCAGTAGAATAAATGTTTTCATTTTTATGAATTCTAACATATTAGCAGAAGACTTAAGATGCCTAAGGATAGAAGATACATGTAAATCCAGATGATTGTCCTATAGGACAGTAACTTTGAACACAGGGGAACTGAAGCTTTTGTACGAGAATGTAAGGTTCCCTGCACTTTCCTCTGAGAGTTATACAATCTCTGTACTGGAAAGTTTTGTGGTATTAAAACATCCTTTAAAATATATTCTGTACAGTATACTGTGAGAGCTTCCCATGTAAAATGTCTAGAAATTCAGGAGCCTCAAGTAGAATTGTCCTCAAACACTCGATAATAATGAATGATGAATATATAACTTATTTACATATGTATATATATACACACAGAGTAGTGCTTAACACTGAACTCATATCCATTACACTTTTTAAAATATTACTTTATCATAGTCAACTTTTATTAACATATTGTATTTTCTTTTTATTTTCATACTATGTAAGGATAAGAGAATTTCCCAGTTCTTTTTCTGTATAATTTGTACCTGGTTTTCTTTTCCTGTTATTTTTTTCTGAATATAATCAATCAAGTATCTATATATTATTATATATTTTTTTTTTCAGAAAGGGTCTCCCTGTAGCCCCAGCTGTCCTGGAACTCACATGGTGGACCAAGCTGGCCTTGAACTCACAAAGATCTGCCTACCTCTGCCTCCCAAGTGCTAGGATTAAAGGCATGGGCCACCACACCCGGCTGTATTTTTATTTTTAATTATAGAAAACAGAAGGTTTCATTAAGATTTGTCCATACTTGAATACAATTCACTTTGATAAAATTCAACCTTGCATTCCGTTTTTGTTGTTGTTGGGTTTTTGTTGTTTTTCTTTTTTTTTTTTTTTATTTTTTTTTTTTCTCTTTTTTTTTTTGAGACAGGGTCTCCCTATAGCCCCAGCTGTCCTGGAACTTAGTCTGTAGACCAGGCTGGCCTTGAACTCACAGAGATCAGGACAGAGATGGGGTCTGCCTCTGCCTCTGGAGTGCTAGGATTAAAGGCATGCTCCACCACGCCCAGCTTAAAGATGGTTCTTAGCTGCCATGTGTGTGCTGGGACTGGAACCCGGGTTCTCTGCAGGAGCACCCAGCGCTCTTAACAGCTGAGTCATCTCTTCAGCCCCCACATTCCTATTTTTAAATATTTTATTTATTATCCTTACTTTATGTGTATGAGTTTATTGTCTGCATGTAGGTGGGTGTGCATGAGTTGTTGGAGGTCAGAAGGCATCAGATTCACCTGGAACTGGAATTAGAGTGGTTGTTAGCTGTCATGTGGGTGCTGGGAATTGAACCCAGGTCCTCTGCACGAGCAGCCACTACTCTTAAGCACCGGACCATCTGTTCAGGTATCCTAATTCAGATCTCTAATCACCTCCCTTACCACTGTTTTCTTCCTTCCACGTTTCTTTGTTTTTTTCAAGACAGGGTCCCCCTGTGTCCCCAGGTGGCATGTAACTCACTCTGTACACCAGGCTGACCTTGAACTGCCTCAGCCTCCAAAGTACTGGGATTAAAAGTGTGTGCCACCACGCCAGATTCCTTCCATGTTTCTTTTTTTTTGTTTTTTATTGTTTTGTGTATTTCATACATCATTTCTCAATTCAGTTCAAGTGTATTCCCCTTTTCCTTGCCCCACCCCACCCCACCCCAGACCATGCAGTCTGCCATAACTGTCCTGTATCTTTCAGTATTTTTTTTAATGATTAGGAATTCACATTTTCCTCCATTAAGTTTATAATACTCTAAAATACGGATACATATTCTTCACCCATGTAGAGTAATTACAGTCTGAGAATAATTGGTGGGTGTATTCTAGAGCCCATTGAGAGATTCACATTATACCAACATAGTTGCTTTCAGATAAACAAAAATATAACAATAATGTCAACAGAGACAGATGAGTGGATGACAAAAATGTGGTACATCTACACAATGGAGTACTATTCAGCAGTAAAGAAAGATGGCATTATGAACTTTGCAGGTAAATGGATGGAGCTGGAAGCCATTATGCTGAGTGAAGTAACACAGTCCCAGAAAGACAGAGAATGGTTTCCCTCATTTGTGGATGCTAGCACCAAATCCTCCAGACGAAAGGCAAGCTGAATGACATTATTGTTATATTTTTGTTTATCTGGAAGCAACTATGTTGGTATAATGTGAATCCTTCCATGTTTCTTAAATTCATTTTTTGAAGTATTTCGACTCTACATATGTGAGACAGCATCAATACTTGTCTTTGCAGAACTGGTCTGTTTCACTAACATGATGCTGCCCAGGTCCATCCATTCTCCTACCAAGGACATAATGCACAGTTAGTGAAGGTAAGGACAGAAGACAAAGATAGTGATGAAGCACCAGTGAAACATACACTGTAGCTTTCATTGAAGGTAGATTAGTATTTTAAAATGAATCCCTCTTATTCCTTATTCCTGAACAGAAAGAATTTCCCCCAACTAGAGACTACATCAGTCTGCTGTTTTGTTGTTGTTGTTGTTGTTGTTGTTGTTGTTTTTGTTGTTTTTGAGACAGGGCCTCTCCTATGTAACTTTCCCTAGCCTGGAAATTGATCTTTTCATGAAGCTAACCTACACAGAGATTTCCTCTTCATTCCAACTGCTGTAATTAAAGATGTGTACTACCTCACCCAGCTTACACAGTATATCAACCTATTTATAGAAGCTATTATAATTATGCTTCATGTTTTAAAGTTATTAAATTTAAGGCCATCTAAGCCATGAATTTTTCTGAATTCCTTCTCTAAGATAACAATTACTCATATTCCAAAATACTATAGTGAATACATGTAATGAAATTTTAAAATAAAACAGAAAGTATAGTCTTTGAATCTAAAAAAGGGTAAATTAAAGAAAATACATTCCATAAAAATTAACATGTGTATTTAACTCACTAAGTATTCAGACAGAAAACCATGTGCAATTTCACAAATAGTTAGATGAGTATACATTTGGATAGAGAGTGAGATTAACTGTATTCATACTCAGACTCTGAAACCAAGAACAGCTGAAGCAGTTTCCTCACATGAGGAGATAGCATTAGCAACAGTAACATATGTGCTCCATCATAGAATTTCTTGAAAACTAAGTAAGATAATCTCGATGGATTTAATTCATTGCTTACGAGTTAGTAAATACATAATAAATTTTACTTATTATTATAGAATGACGCAGGAAAGAACTGAGATCCCTTTGCTAACAAACAAATTGCACAACCTTCTAGACATTGCTATCATTATTCATAGAATTTGTAGTATCACATACTTGTTTTTTATGTGTGATATAACATGAAAAATATGTTTTGCTGTGACTATAGTTACACATGATCTAGGCTTCCAAATGTCACTAGTATAGTGAAGTTCAATCAAGAAGAACACAATCGGGCTGGAGAGATGGCCTAGCGGTTAAGAGCGCCGACCGCTCTTACAGAGGACCCGGGTACGATCCCCAGCACCCACATGGCGGCTGAGAACCGTCTGAAGCTCCAATTCCAGGAGAACTCCAGTTCCAGGGGAATCCGAGACCCTCTTCTGACCTCCGCGGCATTGCACGTCACGGGTGCACAGACTTGCATGCAGACAGTACATTCATACACATACAGAAATAAATAAAATTAATAAAAAAAAATTAAAAAAAAAAGAACACAATCATAAATTTACTACTGTCATTTTAACATTTTGATAAGTATTTTTCAGAAAAACACAATTATTTTTCTCATTACTATGCTTACTTATAACTGCCAGACAGTGGTGTTTTGTAATCATCTTAGTCTTCAAAATAATTCTTAAGTCCTGATATTATTTCTCTTTCATACAAGAACTTGAAGTTTTGATGAGTTAATGACATGATGAAGGTCATCTAACTGGGAAATGTAAAAAATAAATACAAGTTTTGAAGGGACAAAATGCAATTGAGAAAAGACCAGGACAATTTAAATGATGAGCATGATTTTAAAAATCAGTGCTTCATATGTACCCTAAATTATGTTACTGAGCAAAATTCCAAGCTTCCCAAAGACAAGGACTAATTACTGTTTCCTTCTTTCTCCTGTAGAAATAATAACTTTTCAACTAAAGCACACTGACTAAATTAATGAGTTAGAAATCCTATTCTAGAATTACCTTGATAATGATGTTTATTTTTATTGAGATGAGGTAAGCCTAAAAGGATAAATAGGAGAGAGAGAGAGAGAGAGAGAGAGAGAGAGAGAGAGAGAGAGAGAGAGAGAGAGAGAGAGAACTGAGTGACTATAGAATACTAAGTTTCCACTTTCCTAAGTATAGTGATGTTAGAAGTCCTAATCATAGTTTTGCATAAGGGAGAAGAAGGCACAGTGTTCACAGTGTTAACAGCTACCATTACCTTCCCATGTGAACATCAAGCAGTTGACAGAAGTACGACTGACATGGGTCAGCATTTAGTGCTGAAGGTCATGTAGACATCTGTTCTTGCTAAAGATGTATCATGTTATGATGACCTGCGGCAGAATGAGAATGTCAACAACAGCCCTCAGAGTTAAAAATCTGGCAAAATTTAGAGGATCTCTGTATTGCTTAGGAGAATATTTTTATTTTTAATGTGAAATGATGAATTCTAATTTGTCTGAAAACCTCAATAGCATGTACTTATTTCTCTCAGGCTTCTGATCAATAAGAAACACAAATATGACTAAAATAAAATGATCACAAATCAGGAGTGGGTCATGTTGACAAAATGTAATTTTTTTCTCCATCTCTTAATGTGAAGCTTTGAAATCATGCTCAGGTACTCCAAATTATAGAACTGATGTAAAATATTGCCAGTATAGGACCGGTACAATGACAGAACTTTCTTTCATCTGTTTAATGAAGAGCTCATTAGACCAATTTATCAGATCTTGTGTTCTTTTTCATACACCCTTGTCACATTTTCTTCTAATCTTCCATAAAGCAAGACTAAAAATGGAGGCAAAAACCTTTGCATAAATGGGAACAGAAAATGTAGGATTCCCATGTTCTAATAACAATATTGACCATTGTAATTTGTAACAGATAGCATGTATATCATTTTTCACATATCATTCTTAATTACCTAATATGATAGTTGATGAAACTATAGAAAATTAAATTCCAGTTTAACTAAAATGAATAACTCAAAGGTCCTCCCAGTGGGAAGTGTCTGGGCTACAGTAGGGCCTTTAATTTCTCTTACAAGCCTGTCTGTGCTAGATAGTGCCATGTGATGTTCTGCAAGTTTACAGTCACCTCAGGGAACTTTTATGAGGAATTCAGATTCAACAAATAAGACATTAAAACAGAAGCAATATTTTTTTGGAAAGAGGAAAGGGACCAGCAGGAAGTAGGGATTAAAGAGAACAAAGGGACTTAAGTAGGATTAAAGGATCAAAGTATATGACAGAGATGTTTGACATGTAATTGAAACCTATCATAATTACAATGACTATATACAAATAAAATAGGATAAAATTCAATTTATGAAAAAGGTCTTATGAAGGATCCTCCAATGTAAAAGGAGGACATGTTGATCTGCCACAGCGTTGAATAACTTCATAAAGACATGACTCCAAACTCGGTTCTGCATTTGATTTGGAAGACATGATATGTCACTCTCAAAAGATAAGCTAGAAGTTTCAGAATGTCAGGTCTTATACTGAGGTCATTGATCCATTTGTAGTTGACTTTTGTGCAAGGTGAAATGTAAGGATTCAGTTTCATTCTTCCACAGGTAGGTAGAGACCCAGTTTTGCCAGCATCATTTACTAAGGATGCTATTTTTCCACTACTGTGTGGCTGAAATTGCATGAACTCATGTTTGGGTTTTCCATTGTGTTCCATTGATCTGTGTGTCTATTTTTGTGCTAATATCATGCTGTTTTTCTGACTCTAGCTTTGTAATACAATCTGAGTTTTGGTATGGTGATCCCAATAACACTGTCCTTTTTACCCAAGATTGCTTTGGATGTCTTGAGATTTTCTGATTGAACATGAATGTTAGTATTTCTTTTTTCAAGCTCCGTGGAGAGTGTTGTGGATTTATTTATTTTTTTTATTGGCACTGCATTGAAACTCTAGATTGCTTTCAGTAAGATGTTCATTATCACAGTATTAATTCTACTAATCTATGGGTGTGATAGGTCCTTCCACTTCATGCTATTTTCCTCTATATCTTTCTTTAAATATTTAAAATTTTCATTGCAGAAATCTTTAATGTATGTCTTTGGTTAGGTTTATTCCTATGTAGATTCTTGAGGCTAATGTGAATAACAATGGTTTCCTTGAATGCTTATTCTGATTGTTATTGGCATATAGAAAGACTATTGATTTTTGTAAATTGATATTGTTAGCTGCCAACTGACTAAAAGTATTAATCATTTCTATCAGTTTCTGGTGGACTTTTCATGATCTTTTTTGTATATCACCTGCAAATAGTGACATTTTGACCTCTTCTTTTCTAATTAGTATTCCTTTAATTTCCATCTTTTGTCTTACTGCTTTTACAAGAGTTTCAAGCACTATACTGAAAAGGAGTAGAGATAGTGGAAAGCCTTGTGTGGTTCCTGATTTTAATGGTGATGTTTCCAGTTTTAATCCATTTACAATGAATCTGGCTGTGAGTTTGTTGTACATAGCTTGAATTACCTTGAGGCATGTTCCTCCCGAACCAGTTTCCTCTATGATTTTTAATATGGATGTATGTTGAATTTTGTCAAACACCTTTTCTCCATCTTCTGAGATGACCAAGTGATTTTTGTCTTCGAGTCAATTTTATTACATGTACTGACTAACATATATTGAATCATCCCTCCATCTCTGAAATAAAACAGACTTGGTCTTATTGGAAGATCTTTTTGATGAAATTCTGAAACTTCTACAAGAAAACTGAGGCAGTACCCTCTAAGATATAGGTGTAGGAAAGGACTTTCCTTTTTTTGATGCTAGAAACAGACTTATTTGCTGCATAGGGTTTAAATTTAGAAATTTCACAGGAATTGCCTTTAAAAAACTATCCAGAGTTGACAAAAGAACTTTGAAAAAGTAAAGTTGAAGATACTAAGGTCAAATTATCTTTACCATTTTTAAATTTTATTTATTTATTTATTTATTTATTTATTTATTTACTTGTACATCTCACACAATTGTTCCCAGCCAAATCAAGTCTACTCCATGTCCCAATCCCCCATCAGAACTCATACATCAAAACATCCACACTAACCCCTATCCAGTCAAGCTCCCAAACCCAGATGTCCTTGTGTGCAAATAGATCTGCCGAAGTGTGGGAAGATCCAGTTTGAATTAGGGGATAGTTATCAGACCCCCACCTGGGTAAGCTAGCATAAGATTGGTCAGTACCGTGGGGCTGGACAGAGACCTATCAGGTCACCAGCTATGAGGTGAATTGTGAGTGGGCGTAGGCTGAAGATAGTCCATCAGCCATTAGCCTGAAATTCCTGTCCAGAGACCAGAAGTCTTTGGGCAGGTGGGAAAGCATGGCCAGATGGGAAACATTGTTTTCCCAAGCTAAGGACCTAAGTTGGAAGTACCTCTCAGGTTAGTTTATGAAAGTAACCAACTGACCTCTGCACCGAGGTGTCAGTTCCCTACAGTGGCCTTCCCTTGGCAGGACTGCACTGTTCCTGCTCACAGCAAGAGAAGCTCACACAGTGAAGTCCAGTCAGCACATCTAGGAATCCAAGGCAAGGCATATTTTTCCTCACCCAATAGTACTCAGTCTCCTATAGTTTTCATTCCAGGGTCAGTCTTCCACTCATTTCTCTTGCTCTGCTTTGAGACCATGTCCCAGTTGGCATGGATCCCATGTCTGATGCCTACATTGCCCCAGGTTTATATGTAAAAGCTTACAGTTGATTATAAGTCATTGCTTGTCTATGTCATACATCAGCCCTGGCTCTTAAAATCTTCCCACACCCTGTTCCAAAATGATCCTGAGCCCTGGGTAGGTGAAGTTTAATATAGGGGTCTTATCAAGGGATAAACACTCTGGGGGCTCCCATTCTTTGGAACTTGACATGGTGGCTTTCTGTTTGCCTCACCCTATATATTTTGTATGTAAGCATTACTGGTGAGAATTGAAGGGAGTGCTCATTTTCTCCCTGCCTCTCATTCAGTGTGGAGAGGTTCAATTTTAGATGTGTCTTTTAGGAATGGGGATTTTTAGATGTACATCTTCTGTGTCTGGCCAATTGTGGCATTCTGGAATGATCTCCATCTTTTTCATAGAGTAGCTTTTCTGATGAATGTTAAACAATAGGCTTCTCTGTAAATGCAAGATTCTATAGTTAGTGTATGGTAAGAAATGTCATTTGTTTAGAGATATGACCCCATGGGTTTTTCACTAGTTTCTATGTCTTCTCCAGCCTTCTGCATTTGGCTGATTTTATAGTGGTTCTCGTGAGTTCACTCCCATTGAGAGGGTCCCAAGTTCAATTAGATAGTTTATGACTATCCCACAGAAAATAGTGCTTCTACTGCACCATACAGGTAGTTTACTGGTCAGCTCATCATGGTTGGTAGAGTTTGACACTAGGATACCAATGATTGACTCTCTCACCTAGCAGTGTGTACATTGTCTAGCATTGTGAGCACATTAATTCAGATAGAAAAGTTGCACGTCAATTCTTGTTCCATTAATCTAAGTCCCATCCTTAAAGCATGCCCTGCCCTGAACAGTAGGATCCCATCCCCTATAGCTGGTATATAATAAAGAACTTTGGAGATGGCTTGTTTTGTTTTGAGCATCACTTTGATTGCTCTAGGCAATCATTCAAAGGGAGGTATACTCTGTCTTGCACTGTTGTCCTTGCCACATAGCTACCAGTTTGCACAACCCATGAATTAATGTTCAGACAGTGAGGTGGATTTGTCATGGGGTCTGGGAGCATCATCACATTACACTCTGGGTTTTTAGACACTCAAGCTCCAATCGTCTATATTCTTTCTGCTTCCCTTACCACCCCTCTACTCCCTCCCCTGACCCAGAATTCCCACCATCCACACCCTTCCCCTCTACTGATCCCTCACACCTCCCATCAATTCCCCTTTTATCTCCTCCTCCTTCCTTCCTAACCCAACACCCCTATCCTCTTGACCTCCCAACTAGTAGCATCTGTTCCTTACCGTCCCGTCCCCCTGTTTGGGGATTTTTATTTTCCTTTATCTCCATGTATCAGGATAGGACTTTCTAACTCTGGTATCACTTTCTTAGGCATTAAGGCAAACAGTCAACAATTGGGATTTCATTAAGCTACAAAGCTTCTGTACAGAAAAAGAAACAATCAAGTAAGTGAAGAAACGCACTGAGTAAGAGAAAATCCTCGCTGGTTACACATGCAACAGAAAAATAAAATCCAGAATATCTAATAAATAAATAAATAAAGAAATAAATAAATAAATAAATAAGAAAATAACTTGATCAAAAGATAGCCTATAGATAAGAACAGAGAATTCTCAAACAAATAAATAAACATGGCTGAAAAACACCTTAAAATTATTCAGTATCCTTAGTAATTAGAGAAATGCGGATCAAATTACACAAGTCAGACTGGCTAAGATCAAGAGAACAAAAGACACCACATGCTGGTGAGGATTTGGAGATGGGAATACTCATTCACTGCTGGTGATAATGCAAACTCTGCCAACTATTATGGAAGGTACTGTGGAGAAGCCAGATGAGGAAAATCTGGTACATTTATATTCTTGGGTCCTACTCAGTAATGAGAAAATATTAAATTATGAAATTTGCAGGAAAATGAATAGAATTAGAGAGTGTTATACTAAGTAAAGTAATAAAACTCAGAAAAGCAAGAGGCATATGCTCTCCTTCACTTGCAGATCATAGTACTAGTCCTTACATGTGAGTATGTATCCTTATGTAAAATCAGGAACCATCAAAATGGAAAGGAAACAGAGACATAAAGGGAAAAAAGAACCCCAAAGAAGAGGATAACAAGGAACAGATCTTACCAGGTTGGAGCTGGGGAAAGTGAAACTGTCCTGATGGGAAGGGATAAGAGAGATACATTCAGCAGAACTTGAGAGTGGGGGATGAGGAAACACAGAAAAGGGGGGTGGTGGGAGGTAGGCATTATGGAGGGGATGGAGGGGATAATGGGGACCCTTGGATGGGGAGGGAGGAAGGAGGTTGGTCAGAGAGAGAGAGGAGAGATGAGTGGAAATTGAATGGATGGGACGCTGAAGAGAAATATGTTGGCTCAGGGGCCCCTGAGAAATGTCTATATAGTATAAGGACATTAGTGCATGTGTACACTTAGAAGTTGTGGAGCAAGGAGCACGGTGCCATACAGGAGAGATCTCCCGTTGAGTGGTTTGTGAGTACTCCAAGAGACTCTCAAGGTAACACAGGCTATTGCCACAGCCATTGGCAATCTCTCAGAACGTTAAGGCAAGTCCCTACTGCTGAAGACAGGCCATACATAGGCTAGAACTTGAAAAATGGAGCTGAAACAAACCTGGAAGCCTCCACCCTGAACACTAGCTCTCACAGTTCTAGAGGATACTATGCAAGCTGCTAAGGGAGAAAAATAATCCACAGCCCAACCTCATCCTAACACCTATGACTTGCACAGCAAAGTACTCCTATTGGTGCATGGTGTTATCTGGGTGAGTAATCAACAGTTGTCTAATTGGACTTAAAACCCTTGGAATGGGAGAGATCTCATGGGTGGCACTGCAATTATAGGCAAATAAACATGACTGGAGAGGTCATATACCCTAAAGAAAACCCTATCTCTCTCATATCTCTAGACAAATGAAATATCTTACCATATACGAAACATGAATCTTTATATGTATAGACAAGTGTACAGAATACCACTCATTAAAGAAACGTCTTTTTGCAACAAATGTAGGCTATTATAGAGTTCAACAACTGGTCACACACAGAGGATATCTACCTCAGAGATGCCCAGCCTTAGGTGACATATTTATAATGGAATCTTTTAGGTTCATAGAACATAGCCAAAGAGGTGTGGAGAGAATACCCATGCATCCCTCATCTCTCACCAGCAAGTTGCCTTATATAACAGTATGATGCACACAGAAGACCATGACCAGGTAAATTTTAAACAGTAAGACACTACAGAGTGTGTGTGTCTGAATGGGCTCCTGAGATTAAATGCACCCACCATTGCCTCAGAGACCATTGTGGAAGAGGGGGCAGAAAGAATGTAAGAACCATAGTTGGTCCATGAAAATAGGGAAACAGAGACTTTCAGGCCACTAAAAGCTTGTTCCCATGAACTTGTGGCAATGAGATAATTGAGCATAAGAGCCATGACAACTCAATCAGACAGGGCTCCAGAGTAGAGGTAGAGAAGTGAGCAATGGAGTGGCCCTATCCAAAGTACTGTTGGAGACTGATTACTGCTTAGGTGAATGAGAGTAGCCATTCCTTAATATCTCTAGAGAGGCTAACTAGACACCAGTGGACACCGAAGGACATCTGGTCACAAATGCTTGACTGGATAGAAGTTAATATGTTTGGTAGAATATGTGAAGTATAGTGGGTAGAGGGTTGTGGGGATGGAAGGGGAAGGGGTCTAAATTTAACTAAGAACTGTTTCATAAAATGCACAAAATTTCAATAAAGCATCTTAAAATTTAAAAGATAAGCTAATGGGAAAATAAATAAAAAGAAATGTGTAGAGAGTATAGTTCTGCTAAAGTTGCTATTCAAAATATTTAAGAGAAGATTTGAATTTGACTAATCTGCCCTTGTGTTCTGGGCTTTAGTGGAGCCCTCCATGTCTCTGAGGGTTGGTCACCTGTCTCTCAGAGCATGTTCAGCCAGTTTGCAGGCCTAGCCACAAGAGGAGGCAGGGAAAGGGAGGGGAAGAATTTGGAGTGGCAGGTGAGCCCAATTAGATCAAAGAAAGACCTGGGAGCCAACTTCAAGATGCCAAATAACTCATTTATTTTCAGGAGCTTAGGGTCTTACATAGTAGCTTTAGTGGGCTTCTGACAAGGTTGGGGGTGCGAGTACAGGGGAAGTTTTCATGCACCTTCTACAATGCACTTGTTTATGCTATCTGGCAAAGATGCCATTTGATTCCCCAAACCAAGGTGAGCTCTTAGAAGTGGCAGGTTCAGGAATGTGATACTCTATATCAAAACTCCCCAAGGGAGCAGGTGACCAACCATCTTTCTGGCGAGTAGGGGCAGGCTCTAATCCCCAGACCTTGCAAGTTGTCCAGGCAAAAGCCAGCTCTCATTGCTCAGCCAATATAGAATATCGGGCCCCACAGGCTTTAAGGAACAAGCAAGCAGGAAGTAACATTTAAAGTATATTTCATAAGCAGGAAGCTTGGAAGGACAGTTTGCCCATGAATATTAGAGAACATTTCCAAATTTTAATTAGCTATATATTACTAAACTATTAATGTGGAATTTGTGTTATAGCTGTCTTTTTATTTCAGCAGTTTTAATATTTATTCATTTTTGATGTTTGTTACAAAATGTATTTTCATTGATTATTGTACTAAAATATCTTAAATTATCCTAAAACTTTATTAAATTAAATAAGGAGACATCAGAATATTGAAAATACAAAATTCATGAATAAATTTGGAGCATCCAGACTGAACATTGTAAACATCTGTCATCTCTTTTGCTTTCTAACTAAAAGCATATTCACATGAAATTATTTTCTTTATATTTAACTAATAAGTTTAATTGACCAGTACCATTTCTGATTCAGAATAAACACATGACACAACAAATGCCTCCTCAGAAAATACTATCATATTTTTATGCCAAAAGTTTAAAATGCATCATGTTTCAGTGTATTTTATTGCTGTTTTTATTACATAAAAATGAGAGAATTTAATCTAAAGTCATGACATTTAGTAAATATTATGTATTTTCAAATATTGTATTATTTTACTTTATTAGCATAAAACTATTCTTATTCTGTTATATTGATGACATATTAATTTATGTTATCAATAAAGTATAAAATTATAAAACCATTAAAAAGTTTATGGTGTTATCTTCAATGAATAATATTGTTATATCAAGCACACTGCTCGAAAAGTATCATTTGCTTTATAACTCTATAGTAGCATACATTTCTCCTCGTGTGCTCCTTCTGTATATTACTATTTGAAAATAATCAACATTGCAATGACCCTAGGGAATTCCTATGTGTTGGGTATTCCCTTTAATTGTTGAAGGGCACAGTAAATTAGAGAATCCACTTCTATAATTTGTTTGTAAGGCTAAGCGAATAAATTTTGGATATATAAAAGGCCTTTAGATGGTATACTTTAATCTAAAGGAAGATCATGGCAGTGTTCATCATCTATTCTGATGAACTCAAAAGAGAAGTGTAGGTCAGATAAAGAAGAGAATTGAAATGGCTGAGTCACTTTCCTGCTGGTTTTGAAGAAAAGTAAACTTCTGTATTGTACAGAGTACCAAAAGACAGGACATCATGACAACCACTAGGAGCTGAGGAACTCATTACTACAGCTTCATGGCACTGAATTCTTCCAATGACCAGTGAGTGGTGTTGGACTTCAGCTTTATATAAGATCACTGCCCCATCAGGAAACTTGACTTCAGCCTATGGTACTCATGGGAAGAACAGGAGAGCTGAAGCTGAAGTATGAGCTAACCTGTTCTCCTTGACTTTGACTTGTTTGTAATCATTTGAACTGCAGTGGGAAATGAGCCCCAGAAGCCATTAGAGTTTCTTAGGTCTTCAGTAGGGAAGATTTTGTTTATGCACTCTTTGAATTGTTATAGGTAAAAGTAACTGGAGAAAAGCAGTCACAGTTCCTAGACTGTCATTATGCAATAGCCAGTCTATTTACCTTCCAATAATATACATTATTCCCCAGAATATATCAAACTGTAAAATTAAATTGTTCCAACTTTACTAATACCTGATCTATTATCAAACCAAAGCAGAAAAATAAAAAATAAACAATAAATGAATAAATGGCTGACAATAAAAAGACTATTGGGGCTAAGGAGGTAGCTCAGATGGAAAACTGTAAGGACCCATTTTTGGATGGCTACCCTCTGAATTAAAAAAATTAAAAATAAATAAAAAAAGAAAGTTTGTCTTTACTTCTACAAAGCACAAAATTAAAAAAAAAAAAAAAAAAAAACCTCCTCCCTTCTGACCTCTATACAAGTGATATTGGCTTTACATGCCAAAACACACACATTAATTAATACAAAATAATAAAAGCAAGGGAGAAGTGGTGGCCACCTTTAATTCCATGCTAGGAAAGCAAAAACAAGGGTTCCTCCAAGAAGACCAACTAGACAGACTAGTGTAAATTCATCAGCTTAGTGTTCAGTGACAGGCCCTGCCTCAGTATGCAGAGATTTATCAAAGAGACACTCAACTTTAACTTTGCCTCCAAAAAAGCTCACATGTACACACAGGTGCACAAGGACATATGCAATCACACACATGTTCATGTGCCACACACACATTTGCATACTCCCCAGGGAAAGATATTAGGGAAACATATATGAGGTTTGTGCTTCAAAACACATTTCAATTTTTCTCTTAAAAATTGGGGCTGGAGAGATGGCCTAGCAGTTAAGAGCACTGACCGCTCTTACAGAGGACCCGGGTTCGATCCCCAGCACCCACATGGTGGCCGAGAACCGTCTGAAAGTCCAATTCCGGGAGAACTCCAGTTCCAGGGGAATCCGACACCCTCTTCTGACCTCCGCGGCATTGCACGACATGGGTGCACAGACTTGCATGCAGACAGGACATTCATACACATACAGAAATAAATAAAAATTTAAAAAAAAATTGGATCTCTCAAGGCCAGCCTTCTACATAGTGAATTCCAGGCCAGCCTGGGCTACAGGGAGACACAGTCTTTAAAAGACCAAAGGGGGGGAAAAAGGATTGAACAAATATTTTATTTCATTCACAAATTAGTCAATCTATGCAATATACCATTAAATATACTAATTCACATGTCCCCATGGCACCCGAGATACACAGATGGCAAACTGTGTGAATGACCCATATGACTTATGTGCTGCGCTGAGACAACTCATTTGTCCTTCAGATTTTCCAGTCATTATGCTGCCTCTGACTCACAAGAGTAATGTAGATGTATTATTTCACATATGATTTTATTATTCAAGCCAACTTTTAAACTGTCTGAATTATGCAACAGTATGTATTTCCAAAAAGATTTCCTGTATAAAGTTGAGGTTAATAAATCAAGTATTATTTCTTTATTGATTTATTTTAAGTGCAATCCGAAAAGGAAAAATGGCTATAAAATAATTATATTATCTGTTAAGTGCAAACAAAGTTTTTAAGATCCCTTAATTTTATTATGAATCAAACTGAATTTATTTTAAAAACAACCACAGGTGAGTGTAATGTTTAGTGGCAATAACTGCTTTAATGTCATGGTGAATTACCTAATTTGAAACTTTAATTTCAAAGAAAAATCAATAAAATTAATTTAGTCAAGTATGATTAAATATCTCTGTGTGAAATGATTTTATCTGCTTAAAAGGGTATTTTCAGAAGTCTGACCCTCTTTTATATATTTGGTATTTTCCTTCATTTCAACAACAATTGCCCAGTTAATGACTTTGCTGTGTTTGCTTCCACCCCTGACAGAAAGACTTGCAGCACCCCAGGATACACCCTGGCTTGCATGCCATATGGTTTTCCTGCCAAGATAGCGATTGATCAGTGAATTATTTAATAGGATGATCATTTCACTAAATAAGAAAGTAGAGAAGAGAGAAGAAGCAGAAGGGTTGAAAGAAAAACTATATACGATTTTGAGAGACAAAGGAGAGAATCTCCAATAAAGGAAGGAAGGAAGGAAGGAAGGAAGGAAGGAAGGAAGGAAGGAAGGAAGGAAGGAAAGAAGGATCTTAAAACATCTGAAGTGCCGTAATTTGACAATAGGATAAATTTATACCTCACTTTTAATACATGCTTATAAATAGATTTAGCTCTTCAGAATAGGATTATATACATTGAATAAATTCATATACTAGGGAATTTGAAAACATATTCATGAATGTCTGGCAAGTAGTTTCCTCAGGCTAAGAATTCAAAAGTGCATGGCATTATTCTATTCTGGAAAATGAGAAATTCTAATTCCATTTTTCTCATTGTAAAGTTTGAGAGTTCAGTGAATACAACTCTCCTTGACTATACATACGTTAGAATCATGCATATATAGACATAGGAAATGTTTAATGCCTAGTGACTGTATTGCTGAAGTGGTACTGAACTGCTGCAGATTATCATGGTGAAGATAAATGCGAAAGTGTTTTCTGGACACAGCCCTGAGAATAGTAACAGCAGAATGTGCACAAATGCAGCCTTGTGTGACCAAAAGCTCATTCACACATTAGAGGAAAGCATAATGGGGGCATGATATTCTCTGCCTCAAATTATCCTTCTCTCTGTTGTAACGCGATTCCTACGATTGAATTAAATATTCAATGCTTTCCTTAAGGAAGTGCTTGAAGGTTCCTCTCGGCAATCCCAAACAACCATCAGTCCTGCACTTTTGCTCCACATCAGGGTCTTTCCCTCCCGTGGTCCCCACAAATGAAGTCCAGTAAGCATGTATCCTGCCTTGATCCACCTGCACTTGCCTCCATGATACAGCCCAGGTAGTCCAACAATGGCAGTCTATATTCTGATGAAGCTGACATCCCCTTAGCTATTTAGTCCACAAGCTGGGTATCTCAGTAGTCCCCATCTGACATTGAAGGTTTGGAGGATTCTTGGAGAGACATGAGTCCTCAGTCTATATTGGAAGCTTAAAAAGCTGTGTCGCATGTCTTTGAGGAGTGCCAAAAGCAGTGGCAGCCACAGAGTAGATGTACTTGACAGTAAGAATTGACATCTTTTAGGAAAAAAAATCTTCCAATTCAAGTGATATGTGTGTGTATATATATATATATATATCTATATATATATATATATATATAATATATATAATCTAAAACATATATATGTATATATAACTGTAGCAATACAAGTTGGAAGAACAAACATATATTTGTTACAGAGGTTTTTACTTGAATGTAAATGAATGTCTAAGCATTGTACTTGTAATCTGATTTTATGACTAGTAACTCCATTTTAATTTAATTTATAATTTGTTTTCAAGCACAAAAGAAACTAAAACAGCCAGTTTTAAGATTGTCCTGCCTATAACACAAAGTGTAAGATGGTTTAGGAAATTCTCATGATTTTTGTTCAGCCTTGGCAGAGTAAAAAGGAAAGAGAGCGAGTATGGAGCTAGGAAACCAAAGCAAGTGTGTGAAACTGGCACAGTGGTAATGAGTTGCTGTGGCGACTTGGAGGGCAAAGGGATGGGTCCTCGAGGACTACTAGTGTATAAAGTGCTCAGATAAAGGGCTGTTCTACAGAGAAACATTCAATGTGAACTCCACACTTCAGAGTCTTTAAAGGGGTTCTAAATGTATCATGTAATAGTGTCTTATCACCAACTGCCTTTGTTCCTAGTTACTATAAGTATTTGATGTTTCATTTTATCCAAACTATTATTTGTTTTTGTTCTATGTAATCAAATAAAATTTAGTTTAACATGGAAAAAAATAATAAATATCTGATGCATTTAGATATAAAATTTATACTGTTTAGGTCCCCAGTCGTTTTGAGAACATCACCATCTTCTTAGTATTGATAGAATTGTCAATCATCAATGACTTCAACAAAAGGACAAGTTATGTTACTCAGTGTTTCATATGGAAACATTGTGTTTATCTGCAGAAATATTTTATAAGCAGGGAAGGGTTGTAGAAGACATATATCCTTGCTTAAAGTTTCTCCATAATTCAAAAGCATGTAGCAACTGAGACTTTTCTTTAAACTTTTAAAAAAGTTCGAGTGTAAACCCATGCTCTCCAGTGACTATTGGCTGGATCTCCTATGAAAGTGTCACTTTAGCTTCATTTAATAAATCATTAAATCACATTATGATGCCCTGGTTTGGTTTTGCAATATTCCAAGTCATTGTGTCCTAAATAAATGCAGGCTACTGTTCTCACAGCACTGGATTTTCAGAGACCCCTGCAGAAATCACAGGTTCACTTGGACTCAATGATACTGCTGCCTCAGTTACCACTTATGGTCACACGGCCAGGATGGAAATGAAAAGCAAGTTCTCACACTGCCACCAGAATTAAAGTCTTCAGCTAGTTACACTTTTTCTTCTCTCATGATTTAGTTATTTATTTATTTTTTTTTTATTTATTATTTGTTATTCATCTAAATTTTGCTCTAAGTAGGTCGGAATCTGTGACTAAGCTGTTTCTACATTTGTAGTGTGGTGTGTGTGAGTGTGTGTGTGTGTGTGTGTATACATGTGTAATTTACATACATATAACATTGCGTGGTACATAGTCATATACTAGTAAATATTTCACAAATAACTAATTAGAATATATATTTGTATTGTGTGTATACCTGTGTATTCATACATACATGTAGTTTTGGGTACATAGTCATATACTATTAAATATTTCACAACTAATTAGAATATATAGATTTACTGTTCAGAAAAGTAAAAAGTACATGGTATTTCCTCAAGAATTTTACTATGTTCCTAAAATCCATCCTCTTTATGTCAAACAACTTAATTAGAAATATGATTCTTCAGGTGGGGACTGCTGAGACACCAACTTGTGGACTTGTGGACTGAGACACTACTGGAGTTTCAGCCTCCTNTCTGCAACCCCGTCTGAAAAAAAAAAAATAAATAAATTTAAAAAGGGCTGGGAATGTAGCTCAATCATAAAGCATTTGTTTAGCATGTAAAAGTCCCTAAGTTCAATTCCTGACATTATATAACTACAAACACACACATATATATGTATATATACTGTAGCAATACAAGTTGGAGAGAACAAAAACATATATTTGTTACAGAGGTTTTTAACTTGAATGTAAATGAATGTCTAAGCATGGTACTTGTAATCTGATTTTATGACTAGTACTCCATTTTAATTTAATTTATAATTTTTGTTTCAAGCACAAAAAGAAACTAAAACAGCCAGTTTTAAGATTGTCCTGCCTATAACACAAAGTGTAAGATGGTTTAGGAAATTCTCATGATTTTTGTTCAGCCTTGGCAGAGTAAAAAGGAAAGAGAGCGAGTATGGAGCTAGGAAACCAAAGCAAGTGTGTGAAACTGGCACAGTGGTAATGAGTTGCTGTGGCGACTTGGAGGGCAAAGGGATGGGTCCTCGAGGACTACTAGTGTATAAAGTGCTCAGATAAAGGGCTGTTCTACAGAGAACATTCAATGTGAACTCCACACTTCAGAGTCTTTAAAGGGGTTCTAAATGTATCATTGTAATAGTGTCTTATCACCAACTGCCTTTGTTCCTAGTTACTATAAGTATTTGATAGTTTCATTTTGTTTATCCAAACTATTATTTGTTTTTGTTCTATGTAATCAAATAAAATTTGAGTAACATGGAAAAAAATAAATAAATATCTGATGCATTTAGATATAAAATTTATACTGTTTAGGTCCCCAGTCGTTTTGAGAACATCACCATCTTCTTAGTATTGATAGAATTGTCAATCATCAATGACTTCAACAAAAGGACAAGTTATGTTACTCAGTGTTTCATATGGAAACATTGTGTTTATCTGCAGAAATATTTTATAAGCAGGGAAGGAGTTGTAGAAGAAATATATCCTTGCTTAAGATTTCTCCAAATTCAAAGCATGTAGCAACTGAGACTTTTCTTTAACTTTTAAAAAGTTCAGAGTTGTAACCCATGCTCTCCAGTGACTATTGGCTGGATCTCCTATGAAAGTGTCACTTTAGCTTCATTTAATAAATCATTAAATCACATTATGATGCCCTGGTTTGGTTTTGCAATATTCCAAGTCATTGTGTCCTAAATAAATGCAGGCTACTGTTCTCACAGCACTGGATTTTCAGAGACCCCTGCAGAAATCACAGGTTCACTTGGACTCAATGATACTGCTGCCTCAGTTACCACTTATGGTCACAAGGCCAGGATGGAAATGAAAAGCAAGTTCTCACACTGCCACCAGAATTAAAGTCTTCAGCTAGTTACACTTTTTCTTCTCTCATGATTTAGTTATTTATTTATATTTATTTGTTTATTCATCTAAATTTTGCTCCTAAGTTAGTAGTCGGAATCTGTGACTAAGCCTGTTTCTACATTTGTAGTGTGGTGTGTGTGAGTGTGTGTGTGTGTGTGTGTATACATGTGTATTCATACATACATATAACATTGGGTACATAGTCATATACTAGTAAATATTTCACAAATAACTAATTAGAATATATATTTGTATTGTGTGTATACCTGTGTATTCATACATACATGTAGTTTTGGGTACATAGTCATATACTATTAAATATTTCACAACTAATTAGAATATATAGATTTACTGTTCAGAAAAGTAAAAAGTACATGGTATTTCCTCAAGAATTTTACTATGTTCCTAAAATCCATCCTCTTTATGTCAAACAACTTAATTAGAAATATGATTCTTCAGGTGGGGACTGCTGAGACATCCAACTTGTGGACTTGTGGACTGAGACACTACTGGAGTTTCAGCCTCTTCAGAGTATATATAAACTGGTATTGTTGGACTACCTGGGCTTTATTATGGAAACCAGTACAGGAAGATCAAGACAGGTACTTACTGGACCTCATTTGGTGACCATGGGAAGGGAAAACGCCAGTGTGGAGCATAAGGGCAGAACTGATGGTGGTTTGGGGTTGCCAGGGAGAAGCTTTCAAACATGACAACTTTCAGCCTAATAAAAAAAGTCATAAGCTGAAGATGCTAATGTGGCATGCATATTGTAAGGAATAATAACAACAACAACAACATCAACAACAGCAACAAAACAAAATCTGTGCCAAAGAACTGACTGAAACGATAAACTTCTCCTTGAAAAAGTAAACTTCTGCATCGAGAATTTTTAGAGAGATTGAAAAAAAGATGAAAAACATGTTTGGCAGAAGGCATGAACTCTGGTGGGGTGGGGGATCAGGGAGGGGGACACAGATCTAGATTTGATTTGAAATTTTGTATGAAATGCACAAAGCTTCAATAAAAAATTGGCTTCAAAAAAAAAAAGAAATATGATTCTTTCCAACCCAATCTAAGACACCAAGTATGTTCACATCAAAGAATGCACAATGCTTAGTGAGTTCAGGATGAAATACTAAAGAACCACAACTTGGGTGACTTAACCTGAGAAATGTATTCTCTTTTTTTTTTTTTATTTCTGTATGTGTATGAATGTACTGTCTGCATGCAGGTCTGTGCACCCATGTCGTGCAATGCCGCGGAGGTCAGAAGAGGGTGTCGGATTCCCCTGGAACTGGAGTTCTCCCGGAATTGGAGTTTTGGACGGTTCTTGGCCACCATGTGGGTGCTGGGGATCGAACCCGGGTCCTCTGCAAGAGCAGTCGGCGCTCTTAACCGCTAGGCCATCTCTCCAGCCCCAAGAAATGTATTCTCAGTGTTCTGGTGCTCTGGGCAGCAGCAGGGCAGGGTTCTGTGTAGGTTTGCTCCTTGTGGCAGATCTCTGGCTTCTTTCTGGTTTTGCACAGAGTAAAAAGTGTGATGGCACTCTTCTTGATTTCATGAGAGCACAAACTTTATCCACAGGCTTCATAATCTTCAACTAATTATCACCTCACACCCAAAATGCTTAAGATATTTCATTGCAACGTAACATTTCAACACAGAAACTTCAGTTTTGGTAGAGACAAAAGTTTCAGTTCATAGCACATAATTTAAACAACTAATGCTTACAAATATACATAAAAATTAGTTATGGGTTTTTTTTCCTCTTTTGTTTATTTTTTAAGGGATTCTACAATATAATAGCACAGTTGTTTTCAGATAACATTGACATTATTCAGTTTGCCATACAATTAGGTAATCAGTGCATTTTTTTGGAGTGAGCCAAATTATTAAGCTTAAGCAATGAATGCAAGTAACATTCATGTAAAACCAATTTGCAAGTATCTATGTCCAAATTTTGAACAACCCAAGGTTCCCATAGTCCAGTTGGAGAAGCTTGTATGCACAAGCTTGTTGATCAAATAAGATCTATATTGCTGTAGTCTCATGATTCACCCCAATCTCTCCACAGCTCTTACATTCTTCCACGCCTCCTCTTCTGCAATCTGTTCCCTAGGCTTTGGGAAAGGGGCACAAGTGGGTGAGAAACAAAATAGTCTATTTCCTCTGGAGATGTCATTTTGGACTCTAGCCTGTTCAGGTTGTTCCCCTTCATGGGTTGACAGCTTATCCAGAGATACCATTTTAATCCTACTAACAAAGCACAAGTAATTATATATACAGGCATTTAAGCAGTACTAATATTATGGCAAATTAAGCTGTGAGCATAGACACAGATGCTTGGATGGTATGTTAATCCACAAACTGTGGTTTCTCTATAAAGGGTGACAAGTTCTTATTGTGGCTTATAACATCTCCTAAACATTAGAGGGCATAAGGTTGTGGCATCCTCTGTGATTTATTCCTCCAAGGAGAGAGCTAATAGCCAATTAGATTTGGGATATATATAGACACATGGCTGCCACTGTTGCACAGTATCTCCAGGCAGTTGAGGTGTAGCTGGTGCTGATGGAGGAGTCTTGCTTGACTCAAGGAGACCTATATTTGCTTTATTGGTTTAGTGGCCTTTGGTAACACTCTCTGGTATTCCAGAGACCATCTGTACACTTGCAAGTGTGGTCTCAATACATCTTTCCCATGCTTACATCAGGTCTTCGACAGCAGGGCCTTATCGCCTCTCTTCTTGCAGGTATCCCAGTTTACAGGCAAGAAGCCTTTACGTTTTGGGGGGCTTGGCTCCCCTGGCCAACATCTCCTTGGTAGAATAATCCATTGCTGATATCAGAGCTCTTCTGTGTTAATATATTTTGTTTAAGTGCACAGCTTAAGGAGACTTTAGTTCTTTTCATTTTCCTACATCACCATCAGTCAGAAATTATCCGGGAGAAAGAGAAATGGAGCAAGGGGCCACACTATAGTTTCCTTTGGAGAGAACAGGCAAGGACCAGTAAACTGGTTTCAGTTTTGAGTTTCAATAATTTCCTGGGCTGTGTACACAATTTTCTGGCTTTGTGACCCTTAAAGTTGGAACTTATGTGAAAGACTGCAAGATAATGGGAGGCTAGCCTCTGGAGTGGTTTGTATATGAATGTCACACTTGAGGGGAAATGCTTTGCTAATTTAACTAACTTGGAAGTGGTTGTACTTGCAGCATGAGCTAGGGACCAAGTTATTAAGACATCAAATAAAGGAAGTTGGTTTTTAACATGTATTTATTATAGATAAAAAATGATTCTAAGTGCTAAAGGAAACTTACAGGGCCATTTCCTGAAAGATATAGTCTCCTTCCTCAATTTTTTCATAAATCCAGGCTTAGAGTTATTTAATTGCCATCTGCATTTGAAACAGACCTGTAGCAAGGGGAAAAGACAACCATAACATAAAAGGAAAATAAGGAAAAGAGAACTTGTGACATGAGGAAATAATGGAAGTACCTCTTTACCGCTTCTGAGATTCAGTGCACTTAGCAGGCTATTTGCGGGTCATGCAAACATAGTAGACAGCATAATCTTCATAGTTTAGGATTAGAAAAAGTAGGATGAGGGGCTGGATACATGCTTCAAAATTCAGAGAATACACTGATCTTTCAGGTGACTCAAGTTCCTTTGTCAGCATGTAGGTCAGGGGGGTCACAATGCCTGTAAGACAAACCACAGGGAATCTGCTGGCCTCTTCATGCTTTAGTAGGTAACTGCAATCACAAACATAGACTCAAAGACAGACATGCACAAATTAAAGATAATAAATCTCTAAAAATAAGAGGAAAATGTAGGATAATTAGAACACTGATTTTGCCTGAATCATCATGTTCAAATGTTGTTTGTAACATTTGTTTTGTATTTTGAATTATAAAGATTATATTAAAATCCTCAGTTTTGAAGTAACTGTGACTAAGTGAACAAGAAAACTGAGCCATGAACAGACGTCTCTCTGAACCAAAATAATCCAAGAATCTGAAAATCTTCGTTTTTCATAAAATCTGCCTACAAAAATCAAGACGGGTAATATTTACCTACTTTTTTTATCATCCTTTGTTATAATACTCATTAAAGGGTCAATTTGGGGTTGCTATTTAGGCCTCTCTACAGTCCTGAACACCTCACAGTTTTCTGCCTGCAGCTTCTAAATGGTGAATCTTTTCTGTGACAAAAGATATCAAAAATAAGTGTGAAATCACCCTCTTTTGGTGTTTAAACTATTTTTATCACTCTAGTTTCCACACTTAGCAGCTCATTTATATTTCAAAGTTCCTCTTTCTACTCCCCAGACAGATGAGACTGGGGACAGCAGTGTGCAGATCTAGAGCAGGAGTGCGCATGCCATCTGTTTCACCCACAACGTAACTCTAGACTTCCTAGCTTCCCCTTTACGTTTTCCCTGGAATATCACCCTAGTTGGCTTTACCTCATTGTAAAAAATACTAGAGAACAAATTTACCAGGAGGAAAGCTTCGTTTTGTCTCTTAGTTTTTGAGGCTTCCCAGAATTATCCTTTTGACCTTAGTTTGGTTTACCAACAGCCACAGACAGGTCAGGGAAGAGGTGTATAGGGGAACAAAGCCATTCTCTTCAAGGCTGAAGAAAAAAAAAAAAGGATGAAAGAGGAAGTCAGCTGGGTGTAGCAATGTGTTCTGCGCTCTCTGTGTGCACAAGGCTGAGGCAGGTGCATCATTCCTTGGAGGTCAGAAGGAGCTGTATAGTGAACTTTATAGCCTCCAGGGACACGGGCTGAGACAAGAAGAAAAGAAAGAGGAAAGTGAGAGGAGGGATAGTGGAGAGAGGAGATAGAAAAAAGAGAAGAAAGGAAAGAAAGAAGAAGGGATAGGAAAGAGAGAGGAGAGGAGATAGGACAGAAATAAAAGAGAGGAGATAGGAGGGGATAGGAAAGAAAGAGCAGAAAGAGGAGAAAGGAAAGAAAGAGGAGAGAGAGAGGAGAAGATGACTTTGAGAAAGGCATTTGGTCTTGGTTTACTAAGAAGCAATGTAAATGCTTCAGCTTTGCTACAGGGAATGGAAGAGAGACTCAGGAAGATCCCTTTGAGGAGCAGCCCTGAAGCTTATATTCTAAAATCAAGACATTGGGGGCTAGAGAAAAGCCTCAACATTTAAGAGCACCGACTGAGATTACAGAGGACACCAGAACCTAAATGGTAGTTAATAAAAGTCTATAAATCCAGTCCCAAGGTATTCAATGACCTCTTCTGACCTTCACAGCTATTGCATGACATGGACACACTTGTGTACATGAAGGCAAAACTCTCTTATACATAAAATAAATAAATAAATAAATAAATAAATAAATAATAGATAAATAGGTACCTAGCTAGATAGAAGATAGATAGATAAATAGATATATAAGAAGATGATAGATAGATAGATAGATAGATGACAGATAAAATTAAAATAAATTAGACAAAGGCATTTAATTTTCTATAAGTAGTGCATGATGGCACGATGTTCATGTGTGGATCATGAATAATTGCTCTTTTCTCTCACCATGATTAAATCTCATTATGTAAAGTCTGCTTTTCCCCAGTGCATCTGAGACAAAGGAATACTGAGAATACCAACACTCTGTCTTGTATTCTTGTTTACCCCTCTCCAGCTTGCATTATTAAAGAAAAGCATCCTTAAAACAACTTCTTAGTGATTCATAAAGCTATGAGAGTTTTTCTACCCATTAATGGATGGATACTGTATGGTACTTTACTCTCAAGGGGAGACTACAGCCTTGCTCTGCACCAGAAAATATAAAGTTCATTGAGTGACATATTGACTAACTCATTCAAAAATTAAAACCTGAATGCTGTGGGGTAACAACCTTAACCAAATGGATAAGGTAACACTTTTTGATATACTTTGTTCTGAGACTTAGAGATAAATATATTTTAATAAATGAATAAATTAACAAATAGTAAAGTTAGAAAATAAGCATAATGGGTGACAGTGAGTACGTTGTACATAATGTAAACAAAATCTATTACAAAATGTGACATGGTAGTGCTGTTTGCATGCATGGGAAGCTTCTCTGGCAGAGATATTTTATCTTGGATCTGAATAGTGAGAACCAGCTGGACTTTAAGTACTCTGAAAAGAGGGTAGCGTACTTGCAAAGGCCCTGAGGCAAAGTTGTCATCTCCTATGAATGGAAAGATTCATCCTGCAGAATGGCAAAGATTTTTTCTTCAGTAAGATATCATTAGGTACCTCGGTTTGGACATCTACCTATCTTTTATGGGTATACTGTTTGAATCACTACCCCTTCCAAACTCATATTGTATATTTAAACATTATTAGAATTCAGGCACAATGATAATAAATCCAAGAGTTTGAATGGTTGTTAGTGAGTGAGGGCCTTCTAGAAGACGATTAATTTGATCTAATTTCCATGGAGACAAATAAGCATTGGGTATCAACTGATGCTCAGTGGCAGACAGATTTTCACTGAATCCTGGTCTGTCATGTGCTAAAGCTTTATCAGCTTGATGATGGGGACAATGTCTATGAAGCATCTACTCTGGAGTCTCCTCATCTACTTGATAAAAATACTAATAATCCAAATCCTAAGTCTACTGTGAGAGCTCAGTGAAATTAAGCTATTAAATCTGCAGCAGTGCCTTGCCATTTAATATTGTTAAATCAGTACGTATTAAATTAAATGTTACTTGTTTATAGACCTTGTACTTTTTCTTATAAATTTAATTACGTGTATTGTATTTACATTATTTCTACCCCACCCCGTCCCCTTTCAACTCCTCCCATGGCCACACCCACTTCCCACTTGATTATTATTGCTAAATATTTATACGTATATTTTAATTGTATATTACACTCACTCCATTTAGCATTGCTTGTGTGTACATGTGTTTAGGGCAGCCTACTTGGATTACATAACATCACAGAGAGGTAGTCCCTAGAGAACACTGATTCTCCTTCCCTCAGGATCCTTAGATTGCTTGTAGCTCTTTAGTTACAGGTAAGAACTTGTGAAATTTCCCCCACCCACCTTGACTTTTTCAATTGGTTTTATCATTATGCAGAACTTGTTAGACTACTGGAGATTTCACTGGTGCAGCTTCCCTATCATGTGTAGAATGCATTAACTAGCAGCAGGTGTTTTGTATTTCTGACTCTTAAATTCTTTCCTCTACAATGTTTCCTAAACTGTAGGTGTAGAGGTGGCACCATAGCGATATCACTTAGGGCTGGTCACCTCACAGTCATAGTTGCATCATAGTTAACCAAACTCCATATTTAGACCCATTGTGTACATTAAATATTACTTTTAAGGCAGGTATGGTGCCTCAAACCTTTAATCCCAGCCCTTGGGAGGCATAGGCATGTGAAATCATGCCCATCTTGTCTACATAGTGAGTTCAAGGCCAGCTGTGGCTACAAGGAGATCCTGACTCAAAACAAACGAATTAAAATATATCTTACTTTTATGTTTTGGAAATTTTGGATAATATAGTTTAAGGAGGCAAGAAGTGAGGCAGAGAGTAAAAAAGAGATTTGTATATCAGAACCTTTATCTAATGATAAAGGTAGTAAATTAAAATGAAAAGGTCAGAAAATTCCTTGATAAACTGCCAACCCATGAAAGGAAACAGCCTGAACTGATCAGAGTCCAAAACAACATCTCCAGAGAAGGTAGACTGTTTTGCTTCTCACCCACTTTTGTCCCTTTTATAAAGCTTAGGGAACAATCTGCGGAAGAAGGGGCATGGTAGAATGTAAGGCCTGCAATTGGGGTGAATTATGAAAACACAGAAATATAGACTGGACTCTTATTTGATCAACATGACTGTACATACAAGCCCCTTCAGCTGAACAATGGGGGCCTCGAGCTGTATAAGTTTGAGCATAGCTGCTTGCAAATTGGTTTTACATGAAGGATGCTTGTATTCATTAGTTATTGCTTATTATTTAAAAAAATCAAATAAAAAAATAAAAAACAAATAGACTGAGAAAAAATTCTTTGAAAATAGAATCTATGCTTCTGGAATCTGGGAGGTGAGAGAAAAGAAATTAATGAAAACATCTATAGCTTTGAATAATTAGAAAGTATAAAATCATGATATAAGAAGGAATAAAAATAGTATTTAATGAGAGAATTTCTATAGAAAAAACACAAAGCTATTTCTACATATGTTTTTCAGGTGTCTTGTAAATAGTCAAGAAGGCATCTGTGTGCATGATCATGGCATGTAGAAAATTGTATGTTTAGAGACTGAATCTATTAATAGATCTGAAGAATCCCCAACCTACAGAAATATTTCAACTGTGGATCTGGATTACATTGTGGATACAGAATGTACAGATATGTCACGGGAGATATGTTATGAATAAGAAGAAAAGATAAACTAAAATTAACCATTAACTAATAACTTATAACATTTGACAATGACCTGTATTTTAATAATCTACAGAATTTTTAAAATTGAGCCCCATGTATCTCATGGTTTTAAACAACAGATGCTTGAAGCAGGGAATTCAAGATCAAAGTGCTAATAGATCTGTTCTTTGTTGAAGATCCTTCCCTTGCTTTTCTCCCATGGAGGGAGAGAGAGGGTTGGAGAAGGAGAGAAAGAGAGAAAGAGAGAGGAAAAGCAAGAGAGAGTTCCTTCCCGCTCTCTAAGCACACAAAGTCTATCATGAATCTTACTGTTACACTGATGACTTCTAAGCCTACTCAAGGCGCAATCTACAAGTACTAGCAAACTTGATGTCTCTAACTTTAGCAGATGAATGAGGAGCTACACAGACATGCATTCCACAATAGATACCTTCAATGTCACATATTCCTGTTGCTTCTGCAAGATATAAAAATTATATGCAATGGTAGTTAATACAAAATTCCTGTAATTATGTTCAGAGAATGTTGCTGGAATCTATTTATGTCATGGACGTTGAAAAGTACTAAACATCCTTCTTCATTCTCCCTAGACTAGAGCATTAATAGCTCATCAATGTATATTTTTATGGATTTTTTATGCTCTTCATACAAAACATCTTAATCATCTTTATACCCCCTCCTTAATCTTCACCCTTTATAGTGCCAGATTTGGTGTATTCTGCCATATACCTTAAGGCTTATTGTGTCAAGTTTGTGTATTCTGATGACCCTCAGTGCAACTTCATCTACTGTAGTCTATTCAGCATATCTGGAGCCTCTGCCTTAAAAAAGACCAACTCAGCTGGGCCTGGTGGTGCATGCCTTTAATCCTGGCACTTGGGAGGCAGAGGCAGGTGGATCTTTGTGAGTTCAAGTCCAGCCTGGTCTACAGAGAGAGTTCCAGGACAGCTGGAGCTACAGGGAGACCCTGTCTCAAAAATACCAAAAAACAAAACAAAACAAAACAAAACAAAAAGACCAACTCTTCCTCACCGAGCAATAATTAGTCACTAATAATTCTTCAGCTGGAGACTTCGAGTACAATTTTTTTTAATTTTATTTATTTTTGCATGTGTATGAATGTACTGTCTGCATGTAGGTTTGTGCACCCGTGTCGTGCAATGCCACGGAGGTCAGAAGAGGGCGTCGGATTACCCTGGAACCGGAGTTCTCCTGGAATTGGAGTTACAGACGGTTCTTAGCCACCATGTGGGTGCTGGGGATCAAACCCGGGTCCTCTGCAAGAGCAGTCGGTGCTCTTAAGTGCTAGGTTATCTCTCCAGCCCCAAGTACAATTTTTTTTTAATTTGTTTCATCTGTGTATGAATGTAATGTCTGCATGCAGGTTTGTGCACCCATGTCGTGCAATACCACGGAGGTCAGAAGAGGGTGTGGGATTCCCCTGGAACTGGAGTTCTCCTGGAACTGGAGTTTCAGATGGTTCTTAGCCGCCATGTGGGTGCTGGGGATCGAACCCGGGTCTTCTGCAAGAGCAGTCGGTGTTCTTAACCGCTAGGCCATCTCTCCAGCCCCCCAAGTACAATTTTTAGCAGGAGTGGAGAAAGGGCTCATCCATGCCTTTTTCCTGATTTTAAGGAAAGGTTTTCAGTTTTGTTTTTTTTTTTTCCATATAATATGATGTTGACTGTGGGCTTGTGATATATTGTCTTTATATGCTGAGATATGTCCCTTGCATGCCTAGGTTCTCTATGACATTTATCATGAATTGTTTACAAAAAATGAATTTTGTCAAAATCCCTTTCTTCATTTCATGATGATCATGTGGTTTCTGTTACTTTTTAGTTGGTGGATTACATTTATTGATTTATGTAAGTTGAACCATCCCTGAATCTCTGAGATTAAGCCCACTTGATCATGTGAATAATCTTTTGGATGTGTTACGACATTCAGGTTGAGAGTATTTTCTAATAATTTTTATATCTCTGTTCATCAGAGATTGGTCTATAATTTTGGATTTCTGTTGTATCTTCACCTGATTTTTGGTAGTAGAGTAATACTGGCTTCTTCAAAGGAATTTGAGAGTGTTTATTCCTGCTTCGTGGAATAATTTGGGTAGTACTGGTGTTAGTTCTACTTTAAAGATTTCACAGAATTATCCACTGTATACATCTGGTCCTGTGCTCTTTCAGGTTGGAAGATACTGAGTATTAACTTTCAATGAAGTTTTGCGATTTTCAAATGAAATAATGTCATGCTGTTAAAATCCCCTCCCCAATTATCAGTTATCTCTCACTTACCCTCCAATTCAGTGTACCCACTTTATATACAACATGGCCTATAGTGTCTGATTTGTGCCCCCACATTTCCCTCAATGTGGCCGTTCCCTGGAACCTTGTTCACCTACCAAGAGTCTCATCCCTGTGAGAGAATCCCCCCCCCCCCCAGCAACCATAGGTCACCCAAATTTCCTTAAGTTTGGTTTGGGCTTCTTTCCAACTTCTTCATATCTATGTACGTTGGGATTTTGTCTGTTTTGAGTTTACATGAAACATGTGCCTGCTGTCAACATTTCTGTGAATTCATATGAGCAACTGACCAGACTTCTGGAAAACTGTTTCCTTGTGGTCATCCACCTCCTCTGGCTCTTACAATCCTTCCATCTCCTCTTCCAGAATGATCCCTGAGCTTTGGGAGGCAGACTTTTTTTTTTAATTTTTTTTTATTGATGCTTTGTGCATTTCGTACATCATTTTCCAATTCAGATCAGACATTTTTCCCTTTCCCTTCCCCCCCCACCCCCACTCCATCCCAGATCATGTATTCTGCCATAACTGTCTTGTATCTTCCTCTGTTTTGTTTTTTTTTCCTTTTTTAGCTATAAGTGATAATCCATGAGTACAAGCATCCTTCGTGCAAAACCAATCTACAGGCTGTTGTGTCCAAACCCCCACAGCCCCACCATCCAGTGGGGGGTGACATATTGTTTGTTCAATCAAGTTGATCAAATGAGTGTCCAGACTACATTGCTGTAGTTTCACCATTCACCCCAATCGGAGCCTTTACATTCTACCACGCCCCCTCTTCCGCAGGTTGTTCCCTAGGCTTAGAAAAGGGGCACAGGTGGATGAGAAGTAAAACAGTCCACTCTCTCTGGAGCTGTTGACTTGGACTCTGGTCAATTCTGGCTGTTTCCTTTCATGGGCTGACAGTTTGTCCAGGAATAACCTTTCGATCCTACTAATGAAGAACAAGCAATTAGATATATAGGTATTTAAGCAGCACTAATAGTTATGGTAGGTTACTTTAGCATAGACACATGTTTGGATATGTTAATCCATGAATTACAATTTTCCCCCCTGTTAAATATGACAGGGTCTTACTGTGGCTTATAACATCTCCTAACCTGTAGAGGATGTAAGCTTGTGGCATCAGCCATGGGTTATTTCTCCAAGGGGAGAGCCAATAGCCAATTAGATTTGGGATATACAGGCACATGGCTGCCTCTGCTGCACAGTATTTCCAGGCAGGTGAGGTGTAGCTGGTGCTGACGGTGGAGTCTTGCTTGACTCAGGGAGACCCATATTTGCTTTATTGGTTTAGTGGCCTTTGGTAACACTCTCTGGCATTCCAGAGGCCATCTGTACACTTGCATGTGTGGTCTCAATACATCCCTCCCATGTTAACGTCAGGTCTTCGGCAGCAGGGTCTTATTGCCTCTCCTCCTGTAGGTATCCCAACTTAGAGGCAAGGAGCCCTTACCTTTTGTGGGGCCTTGGATCCCCTGGCCAACATCCACCTGGTAGAACAATCCATTGCTGATGTCAGAGCTCCTGTATTAATATATTTTGCCTGAGTGCATAGCCCTAGGACTTTAGTATTATATTTGGTTCTGAACAGAGAGTAATCCCTTCCACAGTTCCCATGTCTAGTAGTCAATTAAAGAAAGCAGTTTTACCGGTTTTATAAGAGATTACCTCTACAATAGTTGTCTCCAATTTACAGTTGGGGAGCGACCTCATCATTGTCATATTTCTCCTTGTTCTATGGGTGGGAAGGCAAGGAAGTCTCTCATATCAGAACCTTTGTGGCACCTAGAAGGTAAGTTTCATTAGGACTCATTATAACTAGTTGTTACATGTAGGATCCACAGAGGGGTTCGATGTTTATGGCAATCTGAGGCTTTTCTTCCTTTGAATGTTCAGACGGGTCAGCCTTTCCGTTGCCACTTTTTGGTACATCCTACTCAATGCAAACCTGTATCTTTTCTTTCTCAGCCGTTAAGTTGGTGACGTTTTGTCCTGTTGGAACAAACAAATCTTTTCCCATAGTTAGTTTTAAGATTTGAATTGCAAGGGTTTGATGAAAAGGTTTCATGTCTTTCTGTATCCCCCCCCCTTTTTTTTTAGCGTATGAGTCTCCAGAAGATAGTTGTATTATACATGACTATAGGGTGGAGTCAAGGCATAGATTTCATCAAATTCACCCATGTTGTTTTGGGTGACTATATATGATTAACTTGGGAAGCAAACTTAATTTTTACGTTAAATCATCTTAAAGAGAATGCTACAAGGTGATACTGTACAACAGAGAAATTATAGAGAACATTTGTATGTGTCAATCCCAAAGTTCTTGCTCTACAGATTTTATGTAAAGCAAATGTGGGCAACAGCGAATTATATCTCCATTTAATTCAGATGCATTACCATTTTTATCAGATTCTGTAAACCAATGTTGTTTAATATACACATGTTTACTTTTACTTTTACTAAGTCCTAAAACACCATGTGTCCTGTAGACAGTGTCTAGGCGAAACTGGGTACTTGCTGAGCTCACGTCAATTAAATATGCCTTAATCGAATATACACCCGTGTCCCTCTCCCACCCATCCCCCCTTTCCAATTCACCATTTCAGTCCATTTTCTGATGCAGTCTTTCTGTTGTTCTTTTACTATGCCTCCCTCTCCATGAGAAATATTTATATCTGGGTTGTTGGTACTAGCATCCACATATGAGGGACACCATTTGTCGTTTGTTTTTCTGGGACTGTGTTACTTCACTTAACATAATGTCTTCCAGCTCCATCCATTTACCTGCAAATTTCATGATGTTGTCCCTCTTTACTGCTGCATAGTATTCCATTGTATACATGTACCACATTTTCTCTATCCACTCGTCAGTTGAGGGGCACCTGGGCTGGTTCCAGCTTTTTGCTATTGTGAACAGAGCTGCAATAAACATAGCTGTGCATGTATCTTTGCAGTAAGTTGTGTCTTGTGGGTATATACCCAGGAGTGGTATGACTGGGTCAAATGGAAGGCTCATTTTGAGTCTTTTAAGGGTTCTCCACACTGTTTTCCATAGTGGCTGTACTAGTTTACATTCCCACCAGCAATGGATGAGTGTTCCCCTTTCCCCGCAACCTCTCCAGCATTTGGTAACATTCGTGTTCCTGATCCTAGCCAGTCTTATTGGAGTAAGGTGATATCTCAAAGTGGTTTTAATTTGCATTTCCTTAATTACCAGAGATGTTGAACAGTTCTTAAGATGTTTCTCAGCCATCTCTAATTCCTCCTCTGTGAAGTCTCTATTCAGATCTTTGCTCCATCTTTTGAGTGATTCATTTGTTTTCTTTCTTCTTTGTTTTTTGAGTAGCTTGTATACTCTGGAAATTAATGCTTTGTCAGATGTATCTGCTGTGAAGGTTTCCTCCCACTCTGTGGGTCTTCTCCTCACTTCCTTTATTGTTTCCTTTGATGTACAGAAGCTTTTGAGTTTAATGAGGTCCCATTTGTCAATTGTCGATCTTATTTCTTGTGCAGCTGCTGTCTGATTTAGGAAGTCTTTTCCCACACCTATGTCTTGTAGTCTGCTGCCAAGCTTCTCTTCTATCACCTCCAGAGTTTGGGGTTTCACGTTGAGGGCAGACGTTTTAATAAGGTGTCCTATTCCGGCATAACCACTCTGTGGCCTCTTGTTCTCTGCACATTGGATAATTGTGGGTTTCTGTATCAATCACCATCTGCTGCACAAGGAAATATCTCTGGTGAGAGTTGAAAGATGTACATTTTTATATATGGAAACTGAATTGAAAATCTGTCATTTAAGCCTAAGTGTCCAACAGACAATTATTCTCTGCTTTTGACCAGTTGTGGATCTCTGTGATTGTCTCCATCTGTTGCAAAAAGAAGTTTCTTTGGTAAGTGGTGAGATGTACTCTTGTCTGCAAATATGAGAGTGCAGATTAAAAATACAGTATTATGGGACTGGAGAGATGGCTTGGCAGTTAGGAACATTGGCTGCACTTGCAGAGAATACAGGTTCAGTTTCAAGCACCCACATGGTGGCTAATAATCACCTGTAATTCCAGTTCCAGGGGCTCAGACAACTTTTTCTGACATCTGTAGGTATTGCTCTCCATAGATGCACTTACACACACAGAGGCAATAAACTCATATACAGAAAATTAAAATGATAAAGAAATTAAAAAAAGAGTACAGTAAGAAATTATGTTGGTCTAGGGGTATGGTAAAGGACTTTCTCCTTTAATTAAAACTGCTGGATTTTCTGGGTATAGTAATCTGGAATGGAATCTGTATTCTTTCATGACTTGAACGACATTGGTCCATGCTTTGACTGCATGCATATAAGTTCATGCAATGCTCATGGAGCATCAAAGGGGATGTCATCTCCCCTGGAACTGGAGTTAGTGTCAATTGTTAGCAGCCACATGGATGCTGGGAACAGAACCTGCATCTTTGGTAAGAGTGGCCAGTGCTCTTCACTGCTGAGCCAGTTCTCTGTCCTCTCAATTTCCCTTTAAACAATAAATGGAAATAAGGATTAAAAGGAAAAGTTTTCTCTTTTTCCAGTCCATGTTTTTATACCATTATCAATAATCAGTTGTCTCTATAGGGTAGTTGCACATATGAGCCCATAGCACATTTGGGAGCATGCACTAGACCTCTGTAAAACCAAGCCACACAAAACCCATTGACAGGGATGGTAGGCAAGAAGGGCCAACTATATCTGTGGATATATCTGTTGACAAATTACTGGGAGAAGGAAGGATTTTTTGGGGGGGGTGACACTGTGGGCATTCCCTTTGGTTGGAGCACTTAGGAAGTCAGCTTCAGAAGCCCTGAGAACCTCCAGGGAGAGGCTGACAGCCCCCAGCCCTCAGAGGCTGGGCCCTGCTGATTGCTTGCTTGACAATGGATAAAACCTGCCTGGGATTGTGTTACTTCACTTAGCATCATGGCTTCCAGTTCCATCTATTTACCAGCAAAGCTCATGTTGTCATCTTTCTTTGCTGCTTCATAGAACTTCAACATCACATTTTTGTTATCCAGTCATCAATTGAGGGGCATTTGGGTCAGTTCCAGCTCTTTGCTATTGTGAAGAGAGCTGCAATAAACATAGCTGTGCATGTATCTTTGTAGCAGGATGCGTCTTGTGGGTATATACCTAGGACTGGTATGGCAGGGTCAGGTGGTAGGCTCATTTTGAGTTTTGTAATGGTTCTCCACACTGCTTTCCACAGTGGTTGTGCCAGTTTACATTCCCACCAGCAATGGATGAGTGTTCCCCTTTCCCCACAACCTCTCCAGCATTTGGTGTCTTTTGTTTTCTTGATCTTGGTGGAGTGTATATATGCATATTAATAATATAAAATTAAAGGGAACAAAAAAGAGAGAGAAAAACTTATTCAAAGAACTGACAAAAACAGTATCTTGTACATCGGAAAGGTTATAAAAGACAGAAAAAGATGCAAGAGAGGACTAATATGTATGACAGAATCCATGAGCTCTGGTGGGGGGCTGGGGGACTAAGGGGTGGGCATGGATGGGGGGAATGAGTCTAAGTTTGATTGAGAAATGTTGTACGAAATGCAACCAATACAAATTAACTTAAAAAAAAAAAAACTGCCTGGTGGCTCTGCCTTTGATGCTTTGGGTAAAACATTGTCATACTGTAGTGCTCTGGAGAATGCACCTCAGTTTCAGTAGGCTAGCATTCTGTATATGCTGTGAATTCCTGTATGCTCCCCAACCGCCATTCCCACCTCACAAGGTCCAGTATAAAGACCTCGAGTTGTGCCAATAAATTTGAGCTATTCCCTTAGAATCTGTCCAGAGTTAGTTCTTTTCACTGACCATTTCGGGTTCCTCCTCCCCCTCTGGCTACTGCATGAGCCTTGGCAAACATGCTGAGGAAGAAATGGTCCACTTGCCAGAACAGAGAGGAAGATGATGAAACATGACACCTGGTGGGTTGACCAAACTCCAGTGAATAGACTCAAATCAAAACCGTTTTGAGAACACAGGTTATACTTGACAGCCCTTACTTAAACAACAACAACAACAATAATAATAATAATAATAATAATAATAATAATAATAAAAGAAAATAAGTTCAAAGGGAGAGTAAGTTCAGAGTGTGGATGTGGGAGGGCATCTGAATGATCAAAATATACTGTATAAAATTCTTGAAGAATTAATTAATTTTAAAAAGGATTAGGAGCCTATAGTTGCATGAGTTTACCTCTGGATCTTCTATCATGATCTATTGATTTACATATTTTTTATTTTTCTCTGTGGATGGATGAAGATGTGCCTGCACCATGTTGTATTTACCACTATGGCACTATAGTATAGTTTGAGGTCAGATAATGTTTCCTCTGGCTGTCTTCTCTTTCATTATAATTCATTTTATATTAGTAATCTTTTATGCTTCCATATGAAAGTTTTTAGAAATTATTTTCTGGTCTGTGAAGAGTGGAACTGGAATGTTGATGAGGATAGCTTTTACTACAATATTCATTTCACAATATTAACTTTTCACTTCAAGAAAGACAGAAACATTTTTTATCTTCTTCAATTTCTGTTTTCAGTTTCTTAAAATTTTATTTATATCAGCCTTTCACCTCCTTGAGGTTTATTTCTGAATATTGTATTTCATGTATTCAATGAGATATTTTTCTTTATTTCTTTCTCAACAAGTTTATTGTAATTTATGTAAAAGATATGGAGTTTGCAGTTTGATTTCATATTCTTCAACCTTACTGAAATAATAAGGTTTTCTTGATTTAGGCCATGCAATATTTTCATGTAGATGTCTTCAAATGAGGAAAAATGTTCCTTTCTTATTGTCAATCCTTTCATATATTTAAATGTATGTATTATTTTTATTTTATGTATATGAGTGTATAGTATGCATGTGTGTAAATGCACCATTGTTGTGCAATCCCATGGAGTCAGAAGAAGGTGCTGGATTTCCTTAGGACTTAAATTATGGATAATTGTTAGCCACGATGTTAGTGTTTGGCATCAAACCTGGGTCCTCTTCGAGAGCAACTGGAGCTTTTAAACAATGAGCTGTCTCTCCAGCACATTTTTTCATGTCTTATTCCACTGGGTAATGCTTCAAGCTTTATATTCAATAATAAAATGATGATGATGATGATGATGATGATGATGATGATGATGATATATTGGCCATCCTTGTCATATGGCAAACTTTAGAAGAACTAGTCTCTGTTTTAACCTGCTTAAGTGAAGTGGGTATAAGTTTGTCATATAAGGCAGTTTTTTTTTTAATTTTCAGGATCCATCTATATGTGGGAGTGAAATATTGAAATATTAGAATATCTCACTATTATTATCTTGTTCTACATTTATTCCTATTAGTGTTTATTTTGTGAACTTTTGGTTTCCAAAGTTCATTGCATAAATGCTAACAGCAGTTAGACCCCCTTTATGAATTGTTCCTTCATCAATATGTATGGCCTTCAATGTCCTTTGATCAGATTTGATTTGAAAGCCACTTTTTTTTGATATTAGACTTGCTATATCAGCTAGACTGCAGCTTCTATTTGTTAGTTCAATTTTCATGCTTTGATTTGGCATTTATGTGACACTTTCTTACCTATTTATGTTTATTGCAGAGAGTAGATAGCTGGGTCATGACTTTTAGTGCAATCTGCTATTCTATTTATTTTAATTGGTGAGGGAAGATTGTTTCACTCATGGCTATAATTGAGAGGGTTTGCTATAGTTTGGGATTTTCGTATTTTTTCTGGTGTATTCATTCTTTTTCTTTCTTTCTTGTTAGTGTTGTATCCTTGTTGGTTTCCTGGGTTAGACATAATTGGCTTCTCTCTCGTTCTCCTATCGTCTGTTGCCTTCATGGCCTATATTTTAGCCCATATACTTCTCTGTAAATCTACATTTCTTTTGTTTCGCTCTGTGTAGTATTAGCTAAAGGTTTTTCTGTAGTGCTAGTATGTTTGTTTTGAATTGCCTTTATTTGTGTTTGTACTGAAATACACTTAAATTTTTTATTGAAATTTTGTGAATTTTACACAATATATTTTATCATACTCAGAAACTCCCTGCTATTCGCACCATTCTTAGAGCACTCCAGGAAGGTTTATGCACTCTGTCATGTGTATTAAGATTTATTCAGTAATTTTTTTCTTCAAATGCCATTCAGTTTGCATCCATTTACTGGGACCTGGTTAATCTATCTGTAACACTCTTAAAGAAAATCAACCTTCTTTCAACAGTTATTGGTTGTCAATACTTCCTCAGCAAAGGTTACCCACTTCTGCCCTGGTATTTTTCTGTTTGGAGTCTGTGTGAATCTCACACTTGTTATTACCATTGCTGTGATTTAATATGAGCAAATTCCCAGTTGTCAGGAAAATCTGTTTCCTTGTAGTCATCCACTATCCCTGGTTTTTACAATCTTTCCACCCACCTCTTCCACAATGGCCCCTGAGCGTGGGTCGTAGAGGTTTGGTATAGGTGTCCTATTCGGGGATAAGCAGTCTATACTGTCTTACATTCTGAACATTGGCTAGTTGTGGATTTCTGGGTTAATCACCATCTGTTCCATAAGGAAGCTTCACTGGTAAAAGTTTAGGGATGTGTTAACATATTTTCTCTCCACCTTCTGTTCCACTATGTTTCCTGATCCTTACATGAAGATATTGCTTGTGTCACTTAGTACTGGATATATCAAAAGCACTTATTTTTTTGTCTTTGGCCAGTTGTGGAACTTTGTGATAGTCTCTGTCTTTGGAAAAAAAAAAAAAAAGCTTCCTAATAAGTGCTGAAAGATGCAATTGTCTGTTAGTATAAAGAAATGTATTTCAAATAAAATAAGAAATTATGTTAGTTTAGGGATACAACAAAAGTAGGTTTGCTTCAGCAAGGCATGGTTGTGCAGGCACCACTCAAGAGGCAGAAGCACGGGCTGGAGAGATGGCCTAGTGGTTAAGAGCGCCGACCGCTCTTACAGAGGACCCGGGTTCGATCCCCAGCACCCACATGGCGGCTGAGAACCGTCTTTAACCCCAGTCCAGGGGAATCCGACACCCTCTTCTGACCTCCGCAGCATTGCATGACACGGGTGCACAGACTTACATACAGACAGTACATTCATACACATACAGAAATAAATAAAATTAAAAAAAAAAGAGGCAGAAGCAGGTGAATCTCTGTGAGTTCAAAGTCAGATTGATCTATCTAGTGAGTTCCAGAACAGTTGGGGATACAGGGAAACCCTGTCTCAAAATACCAAAAAAAGTAAGTTTTTCTCTAGGGTCTTGCAATCTCCAGTCATGTGTACTTGGCTACATCTATAGTACCACACGTGAGTTTCCTTCTACTGAATGGGCATTAAATTAATTAGCCAGCTGTTGATTACCCCCAAGATATAAGTACCATTAATCCACTAATAGAGATTTTTTGCAGGGCCTGTCACTTTCCTTTCTTTATTTGTCTTTCTTTCTTTCATTTGGTTTGTAAACTTTATGGCTGGATGGAATCATTGACCATTTTTTGTGCTTTGGAAGCTTGTACAATTTTTTAGTATTTTCTGATACAATAAGAGCTAGTCTTCAGGGAAGAGGCTGCCAGATCAGATCCAGCTGGATTGTTCCAAGTCCCAATAGGAACATTTTACCTTCAAGTTCTGGGAGGCAATTATTTGTGTTATTTTGGAAGACTCCTACACTACCCTGACCTACAACTTGGAGGTTTCCCTTAACTTCCTGCCACTATGTGTATATATATATATATATATATATATATATATATATATATATATATTTTATATGTATTTTTCAGTAGGCTTTTGAGCTATTACATTTCCTTTTTTATATCATTTAAATGTTATTTATCTCTCCTCTCATTCCCCCATTAAAATATCTCCCATTTTTCCCATTTCCTACTCATTAATACCTGTGTTCTATTATCACCCTCTCTGTTTCTCCTTCTCACTTTATCCCCATGTTTCCTTACTATTTTCTTGACTCTTGAAGTTATATCATGATATATACTCACATCTAGGGATTTGGAGCTAGATTTCATTAGTAAGATATAATGTTTGTATTTCTGAGTCTCTGTTGCTTCACATAGCATAAAAATTGCATCCATTACCTGAAAATTTCATGATTCTATCTTCTTCACCACTGACTAAATCTCCGTTGTGTATACATTCTCATTTCTCCATCAATTCTAATAGATAAATTTGCTAAGGGGAGCAAAATTAGTAAAAATAATTATTTACATTTATTGCTTTGGAATATATAAGTCCAGGTTTTTCTAGCTTTAGGGGTTCTATTAATAGATCTGATGTTAATCTGAAGTTTTGGCCTTCAGGCTGTCATTTTCCATTCAAACTTTTAGTACTGTTTCTTTTTTTCTTTGTATATTTTTTGGTCTTTTTGAGACAGGGACTCCCTGTAGCCCCAGCTGTCCTAGAACTTGCTCTGTAGACCAGGCTGGCCTTGAACTCACAAAGATCCACCTGCCTCTGCCTTCCAAGTGCTAGGATTAAAGGTGTGCGCCACCACACCTGGCTCTTTGGATGTTTGTCAACTAGAATACCATACGTCATGAGGAGGTTATTTTCTGTTAATGATTATTTGTAGTTAAAAATGTTTTGCATTATATATATATATATATATACATATGCTTGTATTGGGGAAATTACAGGCTACATTATATTGAGAAGCTTGTTTAAGCTATTAAATTTTATCCAAGCTGCTTCTATCCCAAAATTCTTAGATATTGTTTCCTGAGTGCATCCCTGATTTTCTTTTTCTTCTCTTCACCTTTTTCATAGGATTTATGTTTAACTCATTTCTAGTATGTCTATTTCTTTAAGGACTATTTTCTCCATGTTTAATAAAAGAATCCTTCAAAGTACTTATTCATTCATCCATTTTTGGTAACTTTCTGGTCCACATTGTCTTGAACTGATTTTGTATGTTTTTTTCCAAGTCCTATATTTAATTCTTTGTCTATTATTTAAGACTTCTACTAAGTGTTTGAACCTTTTTTTAAAAAAAATATGTATTATTTTTATTTTATGTATATCAATATATTGCCTGCATGTAGGTAAGTACACCCCCAGTGTACAATGCCCACAGAGGTTTTCTCCACTCAAACTGGAGTTACAGATGTTTGTTTTCCACTATGTGGGTGCTATGATTCAAACTTGGGTCCTCTGCAAGAGTAACCAGTGCTCTTAACCAATGAGTTGTTTCTCCAGCTCTAGTGTTTGAATAATTTTCTGGCATTTTACTTATTTTTTCATCTTCCCAATATTGAGGAGCTATCAGTTTGTGGAGCTGTCCTTGTGGAGCCTTGTCTCATGTTTCCTGTTTTTTTGTTGTTGTTGTGTTTTTAGCAATTTGAGGAATATGCATTCTAGGATTTGTACCTGTTGGAGAGGATACCATTCTCCTGACTTGTGTCCCCCAAGAGATCTGTACACAGGAAATATAGTTACATATTTTATCAATTTAATATCAGTGTATCCGGTGACCCAATTCTGCTGCTCAGCATCACTTGTGAGGTTCCTCACAATGCAGTTTACAGTGTCTCAACTTGGCAGGAATCTTTTTGATATAATTGAGGGCTAAATTAGCAAACAAGGTCACTGAGTAGTAATAAGGACTGTTTTCTATCTTCTTTGCCTGGAACTAAATCTATGGGGTTCCTGCTCAACCCTGGAGGTTTATGCTTCCAAGAAACTATTTACAACAATTTCAAATAAGATTGAGGCCAGACCTGGGTACCACATTACTTAAAGTCATATGTCATTTAGCCTTCTTTTGTTTGTTTAAGCTGACCAACACAAAACTAGGGGAGAAGAATCCCCCCCAAACCTCAAAGTGTAGACTCTCCCTGGAAGGTTTAGATTCATAGCTCCTAAATTCCTTTCTTCCATTGTAGGAGGTTCATCTCTGTTTGAAGTGTGGATGGATATGTGATTATTGGTGTGGCTGTGATTCTTTATGCATGTCTGGTTTTACTCTCTGCTGGTCTAAGTCTTTACCTGGCTAAGAAACAATACTCCTAGACTGATAATGAGGCTCCAGTTGATATTTACTTCCATGACAATGACACAAAAATTCTCTGCCTCTGTGGCTCCATTAGATCCTCTCTTCCAGTCACCCAAGCTGAGATATTGCTCCTCCCTTCGCCCTGTCCACATCGATGCTGCCATGTGTTTCTCTGTACACGCATATTCATTTCCTGTATCTTAAGTTTGTCTTGAGAAAAGTTATGAGATTTTTCTTTCAAACAGTCATACAATATAAGAACATTTAAGACAACATGTACAGTGTTTTCAGGCATGGAATTAAGGGTAAAATTTAATTTAAGATATTTTTCCCTCTGACCACAGCTTTTGAGTGAAAAATTTCAGAATTTTTTACAAAGTTATGTGTCCTATGAAATGAAGATTGAATTATTTTTGCAATTGTCACACACAGAAAAGTAGTTACAGAGCAGACGAAAATTTAGTTTTTTTGATGTATTTCTTGCAATGTATATTTATTCATTACTCAGTTAAAATAGTTTTTAATGTTACTCAAACATTTGCATAGTCTAATTCTTGTGGAGATTTATTTTTCAAGTTGAAAAAAACCCAGACACCTATTAAAATATAAAAAGATGAGTTCCAACACAGTTCAGAATTCCTTTTGAGAAACTGGTAAAGGTTTTCTCTACAGAATCTATAATTTCAGATTGTGAATTAAAATAACATGAAGTAGCTAGTCCCTCATTCTCGGGAGACTTTGATGTCAATCAGAATAATGATTATATCTGAACACAAATAAATATGGAAATTGGCGTCTATAATTGCAGTTGCTGACTGAGACAAGAGACATACAAATAGGTGCTTCTACACAAGTCAACACCTTGCTATTCAGGTATTCAGTTGAGAAGCATTTTGATACATGTTGCAATACCACCAGGACACAAATGCATACTCCCAGTTTAACCTGTATTAAACTCTAGTTACATTTTCCCATTTGGCCTCTACCACTAAGTCTCAAGGAACAAAAAAAAAAAGCAGGGGGTACAAAGAATATTAATGCAACTCTCAACTCTCAAAAGCATAGCTTTTTTATGTAACAGACAATGATTACTGGTTAAAGTAAAGAGAATAAAAGACTGCAGAGTATTTATCCCTAATTAGGACACTTATAAGAAACCTTTGCCACCCAGGCTCAGGGACATTGTGGAGAGGGGGCAGAGATATGGTAAAAACCAGGGATGCTGAACAACCACAAAGAAACAGAATTTTCCAGACATCTGGAAGCTAGTCAAATGCATTTCAGTAACTCAAATACCTTGCAAACTCAAGCCAGACAAAGTTCCATAGAAATGAGGAAGTGGATAAGACTCCCCAAACTTAGCTCAAGAACTGTTGGCAACTAATAACTGTTGGTAAAAGGAGAGAGTTTGTTTTCTCTTTGAGTGAGATTCTAGATAGGTTAACCTAGCTTCAGTGGATAGATGCACACTGAAAGACATTTAGAGACACAAACATGACTCAATAGGTTTTAATATACAACAAAGTATATGAAATCTGCTGAGGGTCTATTAGAGGGATACATATATGGGAGAGGTTCTAAATATTACCAAAATATATTATATGTAATTTCTCAAAAATTCAATAATAAAGAAAACAATTCTACTTGATCTAAACTGTTTTTTAAAAAACAAAATTAATTCCATTCAATCATTTACTCTACAAATGTGTGGTATCAAGTCAATCCCAGGAACTATTGCAGGAATTATATAGTATACTTAGTAGCAAAACCAAACAAAAAATTGCCTTATAAAGAAAAGTATGCAAATTCATCATTATGACACAGATGGCAATACTTAGATTGGTGGCACAGGCCTGTATAATGGCCTTTCAAAAGCTGAGGCAGGAGGACAAAGTTCTTGTAGCTAGTCTGTGATATATAATGAAAGCTAATCTCATATCAGCAATCATAGATATAGACCGGAATCTCAAATCCACAGTGTGGAGTGATATTTAATCATAGATGCGGAACTGAGATCCTGAAGTAGTTATGCATTGGGCTAACGTGCAACAACAGAGCAGAACACAGACCAGTGTTTGAGCTTACAGCCTCAGTGAGCTACAGCCATCAAAATCTACATACTTTTATTAGATGTCTATTTTCATATTTTAGCAGGTTTTAATATAATAAAAGAGAAAGATGAATCAAAACAAGTTTATGTCACAACCTCTGGGCTGGAGATGTAGTTCAATGGTTGCTCAATTGCAAGACCTGCTTTAGTCACTAGGTTCCAGCTCCAGGATTGCAAAATCAAAATGAAAACCTGCCTCCACCAACTTCAGTCCCAAATGTACCTATTTTTGTCTTCAGAAGAAGTCAGTCTTCCTCACTTAACAACATTGAAAGAGCTTTGAAGGAAAACAGTATACACCTGTGTTTTGTGTTTGTGTGCTTGAGGAAGTACACATTTCTTTTATTTGTTTAATTTATTATTTTTTATGTGTGTGAAGGTACTATCTACATGTAGGTTTGTGCATCCATGTCATGCAATGCTGTGGGGGTCAGAAGAGGGTGTCGGATTCCCCTGGAACTGGAGTTAAAGAAGGTTCTTAGCTGCCATGTGGGTGCTGGGGATCAAAACCCAGTCCTCTGCAGGAGCAGTCAGTGCTCTTAACCGCTGAGCCATCTCTCTAGCCCCAGAAGTACACATTTCTAACAATGTCTATATATACATATATTACATACATTTTTAAATGTGTGTTTTCCTAAAAACTGGTAGTTAAGGAAAGGATAGTCTGTAACTTTTTTTTTCTTTTTCTTGATCTGGTGGTTCATCTCAGTGATAGAAAACATGCTTAGAATGTGGGAGGGCTCAGCAGCACAATACTTCTTGATAAGCCATGCCATGTCAAGACATAACTAACTTCCGCTATTATTTAAAAGCATAGGAAATGTATTTTGTATTAGTGTCCTGCTTTGTTTTTATTTTGTTTTTATTAGAGAAAGCATCCATGCAGTGGGAAGTTCAAATGAGACAAGTAAACAGTGAAATGGATAAATTATTTAAAATTATTTTTGAGAATTTCATTCAATGTGTTTTGATCAGTACATTTGATCTCTTCTCCTGTATGCACCCACATAATTTATCCCTACCCAATTTCATGTATCATGCTGATTTTATTATTATAGTTCTGCAATATAATGAGACCAGGATGGTAATGCCTCTATCACTCCTATTTTTGTTCAGGATTATTTTGGCTACCTGGATTTTTGGGTTTCCATATGAAATTTGAGTTTTTCTTTTTAATTTCTGTGAAGATTTGAGTTGGAACCTTAAGGTCTATTGTAAAGAAATCGTGGATTGCTTTTGGTAAGATGGCCATACTACTGACCCATGAGCATGGGATGTTTCTGGAATCTTTTGCATTTCTTTCTCCAATTATTTCAGGTGTCTATTATATAGATTTTTCACTTCCTGGAACACATTCTGGAGCAGTTTTGACCTACAAAGTGTTACATCTTTAGGCAAACTGACTCTCCATCTTCCAGGTGCTATCAAATGTTCACAGCTCTTTAGCCAAAGGTGGGACTTCCCTGCCATTTCCCCTGCATGTTGCTTATAGTCTACCAAATAGATATAGTAATAGAACTACTCTTAATGTCTCATAGCACGTCTTCCAACCTTCATCAGAGAAGCTTCTTTGAAATACAAAGTAATTATCACAGAGACCCCCCAAACTAGTTAATGTACATAGAAAAGAGAGTGTAGAGTGCTCAGCCCTAAATGTATTTCATTTTTTCTTCCACTTCCAGGCTTAGAGATCTTAACAGAAGGAGAGGCAGAATGACTGTAAGAACCAGAACTGGGATAACTACAAAGAAACAGTTTTCTAAACAGCAGAGCAATTGCACATATTAGCTCACAACAATTGTGGCAACATGCACAAGATATGTTGAAGCTCAAGCCAGGCATTTTCATTTTTAGTTACTATGTTGATAATTAACTATGTTTTATTGCTCCATTTTTTTATTTTTATTGTTGACAGTATCATAATTGCATTCAAGGTACTGTGGTCATATTCCTCATAACCATTACCCATCTACATCCCACTACAACTGATCCTCACTTTCCCAACTAGTCCCACACCTACCCTCCTGTCCCACTTTTCCTTTCTTCTTTTCATATATCCAAGAAGGCAGTTACAGCTTGTGAATGTTTATAACTACTGTGGCCATTTCATAGCCAGATGACAGTTGTCTTCCATGTTCATGCCACCCTTTATTCCCCTCAGTCCTTCCCTTCCCCTTTTCTGTGATGTCGTCTGGGCTTCAAATAGATGTCCAATTTCGGGATGTGCACTAAGTAATCATTTGTTCACTACATGTGGGATTTTGATCATGACCCGCCCCACTGCCAAAAGAGGATTCTTTGTCAAGGTTGAGACCTGCTCTAGCCTATGTGTACAAATATAAATCTTTTTTCTTTTTTTAAGATTATCTTCTAACTTTTTATATAGTTTTTATTGTTATTGAACTTTTGCCATAGGTCATACATCATTTCTCTATTGAATCTAGAATCACTTCACTTTGATGCCCCCCACCACAGTCCTCGCACTCTGCCATATATAAATCTTTCAAGAGCAATTTGCCTATATGTTCTTTTGATACAGAATCATTGTAATAGGTTCTCAAATAGGGCCTGTGACCCACTAAACATAGGGTTTTGGTCAGTCCTACAATGACACATATGTACATTCTCAAATGGAGAAGCCTTCAAGTATAATCTTGAAGTGGTTGGTTACCCCCAGAATATCCATGCCACTATTAAACAAATGACCATATCTTGCCTGATAGTTCAGTATTATAGCATGAACTACCTGTAATTAGGCTTGATCATTAATAACAATTTTCCTCTATCAGCCTGCATAGGAATTTCTGGCACAATTAATGCTACTCACAGGGAAGAATCTTTCAGCTCGGTTTCAGCATGGTTTCTCTAATATCTTCTTTCCAGAGCATGTGTTGTCTTCAACAACAGGAATTTTCTGTGTAGTTCTATTTGGCATTCAACATCAATGGTAACAGCCAAAATTTCATGAAATGGTATTGCTGTTTGTCAATGGAATTTGTGGTTGAGAATCAATGTCTTCTAGGAACCACTCATTCAGAGTGCTTCAATTTAATGTCCTTTTAAAAAACAAAATAAAAGAGAAAAAATTTTTGTTAGCTTATAAAGCAATAGTTTGCATATGGCTTTTTCACATATCCATATTTTCATCAGACTCTCTTCCAGCCAGACTTGTCCTCTAGTCTCTTACACCACCCACCTTTAAAAGCATTTCCATCCTAGAATTTTCACTTCTACTTTCAGATTGCCTGTGTCTCACCACCACCCATAGCCTTCTTCCTTATCACTGCCTTAAGACCCAGCCTCTGTTGATGTCTCACTGCAATTTAATCATAGCAATCTGAATATTTGTTCCTAAAATCTGGATGTAAGTAAATACATATAACATCATTATTCTGAGCTTGTACTCACTCAGTACAATTTTTTGCCTGTTCTATCTACTTACCTGAAAAATCTCATAATTTCATTTTTTTTCTTTATTGTTGAATAGAATTTCATTGCATAATGGTATCATATATTCATCCAATTGTTGATAAACTTCTATGCTGAATGTAATTCCTAGCTATTGTGAGGAAGTTGGGGGAAAAAAAAAAAAACATGAATGCATGGGTATCTTTAGAGTAGGGTATAGAGTCATTTGTATATATGCCCCAGAGTGGCGTAGCCAAGTCATATGACAAATCAATATTTAGCTGATTGAGAAAGCTTTGTACTGATTTCCAGAGTGACTGTAACAATTTACACTGAAACCAATAATGTATAAAGACATTCTTTCCCCGCATCCTCTTCAGTCTTTCTTGATATTTGTTTCCTTGATAAAGAGTATTCTTTTTCTTTCTTTCTGTTTTTTTTTTTTTTTTTTTTTGGTCTTTTTGAGACAGGGTATCCCTGTAGCCCCAGCTGTCCTGGAACTCACTCTGTAGACCAGGCTGGCTTTGAACTCACAAAGATCCGCGTGCCTCTGCCTCCCAAGTGCTAGGATTAAAGGCGTGCGCCACCACGATAAAGAGTATTCTTACAGAAACATTAGATTGAATCTCGGAGTAGTTTTAGTTTGCATTTCCCTGATGGCTAGAGATGTTGGACATTTAAAGTGTTTATTATCCATTTGCATTTCTCATTTTGAGAATCTATTTCAATTCTATACTTTCTACACTCCATATTTGACTGGGAGATTTGCTTTCTTTTTTTTTTTTTTCAAAAGCCAATTTTTATTGACGCTCTGTGCATTTCATACAAAATTACAAATCAAATCTAGACCTGTACCCCCCTCTTTGCCCCCCAACCCACCAGAGATTACCCATTCTACCAAACATGTTTTTCATATTTTTCTCAGTCTCTCTCAAAATTCTAGATGCAGAAGTTTACTGTTTTGACCAGAAGTTCACTGTTTCAGTCAGTTCTTTGGCACAGTCTTTCTGTTGTTGTTGCTTTTGTTGTTGTTGTTGTTGCTGTTGTTGTTATTATTCCTTCAAATATGCATCACTCCAAAATATGCACATATGCGTGCCACATATATCATAGATTTTAGCATCTTCAGCTTATGATATTATTTTTTTGTTAGGCAGAAAGATGTCATATTTGAAGTTTGAAGTCTCCTCCTTGGCAAACCCAAACAACCATCAGTTCTGTCCTTGTGTTCCACATTGAGGTTTTCCCTTCCCATGGTCACCAAATGAGGTCGAGTAAGCACCACATCCTGTCTTGATCTTCCTGTACTGGTCTCTATGATACAGCCTGGGTATTCCAACAATGGCAGACTATACTCTGAAAAGGCAGAAACCCCAGTGGTAGCTCAGTCCACAAGTTGGATGTCTCAGCCATCTCCATCTGGCACTGAAGGTTTGGAGGATTCTTAGAGAGACATGAGTCTTCAGTCCATATTGGAAGGTGGAAAAGTTGTGTCTCACATATTTGAAGGATGGTAAAAGCAGTGGCAGCCACAGGGTAGCTACACTTGCCAGTTAGACAGGCAAAACAATTGTGCTCTTTTTTTTTTTTAACTTTTTGTCTTTTTATTAAGATCTCAAGTTTTATACCTGAAGTAAAATTTCTCAGGACTTACTATATATTTATTTATGGTTGTAAATTATTTTTGGATGTTTAAGGCCACACAGTTAGCCCAGATTAACCAAGGTTTTTGTTTTCTCAAGGTCAGTAGACGATCTGGTCCTCAAGAGTCACTCAGGTTTTTTTTTTGGGGGGGGGTTGGGAGGGAGCACCTGGGTCCTTTTGACTTTTCAATCACCAGTTACATCCACTCCAGGACAAAGTCAGGTCTTGCTACACCAGGCTTCCCTTTTTGAAGCATGACCAGATTTTTGTCTTTATAGAATAGATGTTGGCTGAATTATGGATCCACTGTCCCATTAGTGGATCTCCAAGACCTCCCTGAACAGGAAGACTAGTCACTCACATTTGCAGCGCATTTGAAGAGATGACCCCATGCATAGTCCCCTGGGACTTAATTGACCTCTGAGGGCAAGGAACAAAGTTATCCCTTAAGACCCTCATGGCCTAGCGGTTAAGAGCGCCGACCGCTCTTACAGAGGACCCGGGTCCGATCCCCAGCACCCACATGGCGGCCGAGAGCCGTCTGAAACTCCAATTCCAGGAGAACTCCAGCTCCAGGGGAATCCGAGACCCTCTTCTGACCTCTGCGGCATTGCACGACACGGGTGCACAAACCTGCATGCAGACAGTACATTGATACACATACAGAAATAAAAATTTAAAAAAAAATTAAAAAAAAAGACCCTCATCCAAATTGGTATGGACATTAAGTATGGTTGTTAAGGATCCAGAAAGGCTAAGTTACACACCAGCCTGATATTTTTAACTACTCTATAATATGAAAAGGTTTGGACAAAAGCTCAAGCAGCCTTGTAGAAGAAATACTAAGAAGGACTCCCATAAAATAATGTGGTTAGACATAATGTCATGGCAATCTAGTTTTTTCTGCATTGCTTTGATCTTATATTACTCTAAAATATGCATACATATCCTCCACCATATACCAAAAGTTCCTAATTCTGAAAATAAATGGTAGCCTAGTTCTAGAACCTGTTAAGGGATTCATAATATAAGAGCACAGTTATTTTCAGATCATGAGGAATATAACATTCACATTGCTCAGGTTGTGTTACAGCTAGGTAATTGGTGCTAGCATCCACAGATGAGGGATACCATTTGTCATTTTTTCTGGGACTGTGTTACTTAACTTAACATAATATCTTCTAGTTCCATCCATTTACCTGCAAAGTTCATGATGTCATCTCTCCTTACTGCTGCATAGAACTCCATTGTGTATATGTACCACATTTTCTCTATCTACTCATCAGTTGAGGGGCTCTTGGGTTGGTTCCAGCTTTTTGCTGTTGTGAAGAGAGCTGTAATAAACATGGCTGTGCATGTATCTCTGAGGTAAGATGAGTCTTGTGGGTATATACCCAGAAGTGGTATGACTGGGTCAGTTGGCAAGCTTAATTTGAGACTTCCAAGTGTTCTCTACACTGTTTTCCATAATAGCTTTAAGAGTTTACATTACCACCAGCAATGGATGAGTGTTGCTATTTCCCCACAACCTTTCTAGCACTTGGTATCAATTGTTTTCTTAAACCTAGCCAGTCTTATCAGAGTGAGATGATATATTAAAGTGGTTTTAATTTGCATTTCCTTAATTATTAGTGATGGTGAACAGTTTTTAAGATGTTTCTAAGCCATCTCTAATTCCTCACTTGTGAAGTCCCTGTTCAGTTCTTTGCTCCATCTTTTGAGTGGGTCATTTTTTTTCTTACTTCTTTGTTTTTGAGTAGTTTATATATTCTGAAAGTTAATGCTTTGTCAGACATATCAGTAGTGAAGGTTTCCTCCCATTCTGTGGGTTTTCTCTTCACTTCCTTGATTGTTTCTTTTGCTACACATTAAGCTTTTTGAGCTTAATGAGGTCTCATTTGTCAATTTTCGACCTTATTTCCTGTACAGCTGCTGTCAGATTTAGAAAGACTTTTCCTATGCCTATGTCTTGTAGGTTGCTGCCAACTTTTTCTTCTATCACCTTCAGAGTTTTGGGTTTCACATTGAGGGTTTTGGTGCATTTAGAGTTGACTTTTATTCAGGGCAAGAGGTAGGGCTTTAACTTTATTCTTCTACAAGTGGTGATACAGTTTGCCAATACCACTTGCTGAAGATGCTGTCTTTCCTTCATTGTGTCTTCTTGGCCCCCTTGTTGAGGTGGCTGAAATTTCGTGTGCTCAAGTTTGGATCTTCAGTTTTGTTCCATTGGGCAACAGGTCTGTTTTTGTGCCACTGCCAAGCTGTTTTTATGACTATAGCCCTGTAGTATAGTTTGAAGTCTGGTGTAGAGATCCCCCCCCCCCGTATTGCTCTTCAGGGTCTTTTCTTTTTCCATATGAAATTAAGGACTTATTTTCTAAGCCTGTGAAGCAACTCTTGGGGATATTAATTGGGATTGCTTTGAATCTGTATATTAATTTAGGTAGAATTAACATTTTTGCTATATTAATTTTTCCAATCCATGAGCATGGGAAGTCTTTCCATCTTCTGATGTCTTCTTCAATTTCCTTCTTCAGAGATTTAAAGTTATTTTGTAGAGATCTTTGGTTAGGTTTGTTCCTAGGTATTTTACTGTTTTTGAGGCTATTGTGAGTGGGAAGTTCTCCTTGTATTCCTTCTTCAGTTACTTGTTATTGGTGTAAAGAAAGGCTACTGATTTTTGAGGTTAATTTTATATTCTGCCACTTTACTAAAACTCTGAATCATTTCTAAGAGGTTTCTGGTGGTGTTTTTAGCATCCCTTAGGTAAACGATCATATCATCAACAAAAAGGAATAGCTTGACATCCTCTTTTCCAATTAGTACTCCTTTAATTTCCTTTTCTTGTCATATTGCTCTATCAAGTGTTTCAAGCACTTTATTGAAGAGGAGTGATAATGGGACAGCCTTGCCAAGTTTCTACCTTTAAGGGGACTGCTTCTGTCTTTTCTTCATTCAGGTTTATGTTGGCTGTGGGTTTCTTGTATATGGCTTTGGTTTCATTGAGGAATAATCCCTCCTATACAAGTCCCTCTAGGACTTTAAGCATGAAGGGATGCTGGATTTGGTCAAAGGCTTTTCCTGCATCATTTGTGATGATTGTGTGGTTTTTATCTTTCAGTCCATTTATGTGTTTTATAATATTTGTTGATTTTTGTATGTTGAACCATCCCTGCATCTCTGGTATGAATCCAACTTGGTCATAATGGATGGTATTTTTGATGTGGGTCTGTATGCAGTTTGCAAGTATTTTGTTGAGAATATTTGCATCTGTGTTCATTAATAAGATGGGTCTCCAGTTCTCCTTTTTGGTTGTATCTTTGCATAGTTTTGCTACTAGAGTGATGCTGGCTTCATAGAAGGAATTTGGGAGATTTCCCTTTCCTTGTATCCTTCTGAACAATTTGAGTAATAATCATTGTAAGTCTTTTTGAAATGTTTTATATAATTCTGTCGTAACACCATCTGGGCCTGGGCTTTTGTAGTTGGGAGGTTTCTTATTACATTTTCAATTTCTTCATATATTATGGGTCTGTTTAAGCTGTCTTGGTTAAGCTTGGTAATACCCAGGAGTTCAGATATTCATCCATTTCTCCTAGGTTTTCAAACTTAGTAGAGTAGAGGTTTTTGAAGTACTCCTGTGTGATTGTCTGGATCTTTCCATTTTCTGTTGTGATATTTCCACTTTCTTTTTTTTTTTTAATTTTTTTATTAATTTTATTTAATTCTGTATGTGTATGAATGTACTGTCTGCATGCAAGTCTGTGCACCCATGTCGTGCAATGCCGCGGAGGTCAGAAGAGGGTCTCGGATTCCCCTGGAGCTGGAGTTCTCCTGGAATTGGAGTTTCAGACGGTTCTTGGCCGCCATGTGGGTGCTGGGGATCGAACCCGGGTCCTCTGTAAGAGCGGTCGGAGCTCTTAACCGCTAGGCCATCTCTCCAGCCCCGATATTTCCACTTTCATCATGGATTCTATTCATTTGGAGGTGCTCTTTCTTTCTTTTGGTTAATTGGGCTATGGGTCTGTCTCTTGTTTATTCTCTCAAACAACCAAATTTTGGATTCATTGATTTTTTTTGTACTTTTTTGTTTCTATTGCATTGATTTCTGCTCTGAGTTTTATTTCCTCCTGTCTGTTGCGTTTAGGGTTCATTTGTTGTTGTCTCCCAAGTATTTTTAGCTAATGTTAGACCGCTCACTTCTGCTCTTTCTGTTTTTCTAATATAGGAACCCAGGGCTATATACTTCCCTCTTAGGACTGCTTTTAAAATATCCCATAGATTTTGTTGTGTTGTATTATCATTGTCATTCAATTCCAGGAATGCTTTTATTTCTTTCCTTATTTCTTTCTTGACTCATTCATTATTCAGGAGTGTATTGTTTAGTCTCCATGTGTTCTTGTAGATAGTAGGGCTTATCCTGGTGTCAATATTGAGCTTTATTGCACTGTGGACTGATAGAATCCATGAAATTATTTCAATCTTTTTGTATTTGTTGAGTTTTTTTCTGTGTCCCAGTATGTGATTAATTTTGGAGAATGTTCCATGGGGTGAGATTTGCTTTCTTAATACTTAGTTTGATTTCTGTTCGTTCCTTGTATATTCTATATCCTAATCCTCTCTCAGATATAGAGCTGGCAAAGGTTTACTCCTATTTTATATACTAAATCTTTGATCAACTATTTTCATTATTTTACAAAAGCTTTTTAATTTCATAAAGTCCTTTTTGTCAATTATTACAATTATTTCCTTAACTATTCTCGTATATTATAGTGTACATCCTACATTTTCCTTTAGCAATTTCAAAGTCAGGAATTGGACATTGAGAGCCACTAACCATTTGAATTTGCTATTGATCAAGATGAGAGACTGGACATGATTTCACTCTTCTACATGTGGATCCAAGTTTTCCAGGACAGTTTGTCGATTAGGTTCACTTGTCTCTATACTTTTTGGCATCTTTGTTAAAAACTGAGATAGCTGTGGTTGTATGGATTTCATTCAGGGTCTTCTATTTTGTTCTACATCCTGCTTTATGTAGTTGTACAATGCTGTTTTATTACTATGGCTTTGTAGTAAAACTTGAATTCAGGTATGTTATATATTATAGTTCTTTATGTTCAGTATTGATTTGAGTGTCTGCAGTCTTGTATTTCCATATACATTTTAAGATTATTTCTGTTCTGTTTCTATAAAGGATGACACAGGGGTTAGAATCATGATTGTATTAAATTTGTAAATTGCTTTAGCAAGATAGTAATATTCACAATATTAATTCTTCAAAATATGAGCATGGGAAGTCATTTCACCTTCAAATGTCTTCCTTGAATTTTTTTCTTCAGAGTCTTAAGGGCTTTGCTATACACACTTTTAACTGCTTAGTATTTATTTCAAAGTTATTTTTTTCCCAATGATCCTGCTTTTAAAACAAAATGAGATACTGAAGATAAAGTTAAGAGAATATAATAGCAGGGATATTCTTTGGTCCCTAATAATTCTTCATTATTATTTTTTCGTTTTGTTTTTTTCATTTTTTATTGATTTTTTTTTTGTATTTCATACAACATTTCTTAATCAAATTTAGGCCTATTTCCCCTTTCTTGCCCCTTCCTCTTCAGAGCTCATGCATTCTGCCATACATGTCTTTCTCTTTTTTAAAAAAAATCACATTTTCCCCTTTAATTTTATATTACTCTAAAGTATGCATACATACCCTCCCCAATATACCAAAATTTCCAAAGTCTGAAAATAAATAGTAGGTTAATTCTAGAACCTGTTTAGGGATTCACAATATAAGAGCACAGTTTTTTTCAAATCATGAGGAATATAACACTAATGTTGTTCAGTTTGTCTTACTACTAAGTATTTGGTGCTAGCATCTACACATGAGGGACACCATTTATCCTTTGTTTTTATGGGACTGCATTACTTCACTTAGCACAATGTCGTCTAGTTCCATCCATCTACCTGCAAAGTTCACGATGTCATCTTTCTTTACTGCTGCATAGAAATCCATTGTGTAGATGTACCACGCTTTTTCTATCCACTCATTGGTTGAGGGGATTTTGGGTTGGTTCCAGACCTTCTCTATCATGAGGAGAGCTACAATAAACATAGATGTGCATGTATTTTTGCAGTAGGATGAGTCTTGTGGGTATATACCCAGGAGTGGTATCACTGGATCAGGTGGTAGACTCATTTTGAGTCTTTAATGGATTCTCCACACTGCTTTCCATAATGGTTATACAAGTTTAATTCCTACCAGCAGTGGATGAACATTCCATTGGTCTATGGGTCTGTTTTTGTGCCAGTACCAGGTTGCTTTTTATGACTATGGCCGTGTAATATAGTTTGAAGTCTGGTATAGTGAGGCCCCCCTGATGCCCATATTGTACTTTTCGCCCAGGGTCCCATTGGCTATTCAGTGTCTTTTGCTTTTCCATATGAATTTAAGGATATTTTTTCCAAGTTTGTGAAGAAACTCTTGGAGATTTTAATTGGGATTTCCTTGAATCTATATACCAATTTGGGTAGAATGGAAATTTTTAATATATTAATTTTTCCCATTTATGAGCATGGTAGTTTTCCCATCTGCTGATGTATTCTTCAGTCTCCTTCAGGTGTTTAAATTTTTTGTTGTGGACATATTTGGTGTCTTTAGTTAAGTTTGTTCTTAGGTATTTTATTGTTTTGTGTATATTATGAGTAGAAAGGTCATAGTCCTTCTCCAGTTGCTTGTTGTTTGTGTAAAGAAAGGGTATTGATTTTTCTAGGTTAATTTTTGTATCCCTCCACATTACTGAAAATTTTAATCATTTCTAGTTTTCTGGTGGAGTTTTTACCATCCATCAGGTAAACTATCATAACATCTGCAAAAAGGGATTAGTTTGATGTTCTCTTTTCCAATTAGTACTCCTTTAATTTCTCTTTCTTCCTTACTGACCTAGCAAGCATTTCAAGCAATATATTGAAGATGAGTGGTAATAGCTGGCAGCTTTGCCATGTTACTAGCTTTAAGGGAAATGCTTCCAAATTTTCTCCATTGAGGATGATGTTGGCTGTGGATATTTTTTATTTTTTTTTAATTTTTCATTTTATGTGTATGAATGTATTGTCTGCATGTATGTTGGTGCACATGTGTCAGGATTCCCCTGGAACTGGAGTTAAGATGCTCCTTAGCCACCATGTGGGTACTGGGAGTTGAACCTGGATCCTCTGCAAGAGCAGTTGGTGCTATTAACAGCTGAGCGAACTCTCCAGTCCTGGCTGTGGATTTTTTGAATATGGCTTTGATTATGTTGAGGAATATTCCCTCCAGTCCAATTCCCTCTAGGACTTTAAGCATGAAGGGATGCTGCATTTTGTCAAAGGCTTTTCCTGAGTCAAATGAGATGACCATGTGGTTTTTGTCTTTCAGTCCATTTATGTGTTTTATGCATTTATTTATTTACCTATGTTGAACCATCCCTGCATCTTTGGTATGAATCCAACTTGGTCATGATGGATGATCTTTTTGATGCAGGTCTGTATGTAGTTTGCAAGTATTTTATTTAGAATTTTTGCACCTATGTTCATTAAGGAGATGGGTCTATAGTTTTCTTTTTTTAATTTTTTATTACTTCTTTTTTTCATTTTTTAACAATAAGTAATAATTTATGAGTACAAGCATCATTCATGTAAAACCAATTTGCAAGGAGTTGTGCCCAAACCCACACAGCCCAAGGGTCCTACCATCCAGCTGCGGGGGGGGGGGGCTTGTATGTTCAATTAAGTTGATCAAATAATTGTCCAGATTATATTGCTGTAGTTTCACCATTCACCCCAATCCCAGCCCTTACATTCTACCACGTTGCCTCTTCCGCAGATTGTTACCTAGGCTTAGAAAAGGGGCACAGGTGGATGAGAAGCAAAACATTCTACTTTCTCTGGAGCTGTTGTTTTGGACTCTGGTCAGTTCTGGCTGTTTCATTTCATGGGCTGACAGTTTGTCCAGGAATAAGCTTTCAATCTTACTAATGAAGCACAAGCAATTAGATATATAAGTATTTAAACAGTACTAATTGTTATGGTAGGTTACTTTGGTATGGACACAAACGTTTGGATGGCATGTTAATCCATGAATTATGTTTTTTCTGTAAAATATGACTGGGTCTTACTGTGGCTTATATCATCTCCTAACTGCTAGAGGATGTAAGCTTGTGGCATCAGCTCTGGGTTATTCATCCAAGGAGAGAGCTAATAGCCAATTAGATTTGGGATATACAGGCATATGGCTGCCACTGCTGCACAGTATCTCCAGGCAGGTGAGGTGTACCTAGTGCTGACGGAGGAGTCTTGCTTGACTCAAGGAGACCTATATTTGCTTATTGGTTTAGTGGCCTTTGGTAACACTCTCTGGTATTCCAGAGACCAACTGTACATTTGCAAGTGCGGTCTCAATACATTTTTCCCATGCTTACATCTGGTCTTTGACAGCAGGGCATTATGGCCTCTCTTCTTGCAGGTATCCTAGTTTACAGGCAAGAAGCCTTTAACTTTTTTGGGGGGCCTTGGATCCCCTGGTCAACATCTCCTTGGTAGAATAATCCATTGCTGATATCAGAGCTCTCCTGTATTAATATATTTTGCTTAAGTGCATAGCTTAAGGAGACTTTAGTATCATATTTGGTTCTGAACAGAGAATAATCCTTTTCACAGTTCCTATGTATATTAGTCAATTAAAGAAGGCAGTTTTACCAATTTTATAAGAGATTACCTCTATAGCAGTTGGCTCCAATTTATGGTTAGAGAACGACCTCATCCTCATCATATTTCTCCTTGTTCTATGGAGGGGAGGTAAGAAAGACTCTCATTTAAAACTTTGCACTACCTAGAAGGTAAGTTTCATTAGGACTCATTATAAATAGCTGTTATAAGTAGGATCCACAGAGGGGTTTGATGTCTATAGCAGTCTGAGGCTTTTCTTCCTTTCAATGTTCAGACAGGCCAACCTTTCTGCTGGCACTTCCTGGTACATCCTACACAATGCAAAGCTGTATCTTTTCTTTCTCAGCCATTAAGTTGGTGACATTTTGACCTGTTGGAGCATACAAATCTTTTCCGTACTTAGTTTTAAGATTTGAATTGCAAAGTATCCGACAAAAATGTTTCATATATATCTGTATCCCCACTGTTTATTTTAGGTTTTTGTTTTTTGACCCATGCATCTCAAATGGGGCAGTTGTATTACACATACCTATAGGCTGGAATCAAGGTGCAGATTTCATCGAATTCACCCAAGCTGTTTTGGGTGACTGTATATGGTTAGCTTGGGAAGCAAACTTATTTTTTTAAGTTAAATCATCCTAAAGGTAAAAGAGAATGCTACAAGATGATACTGTACAGCAGAAAAATTATAGAGAACATTTGTATGTGTCAATCCCAAAGTTATTGTTATACAGATTTTAAGTAAAACAAATGTGGACAACAGCGATTTATATTTCCAATTGACTCAGGTGCATTACCATTTTTTTTTAATTTTTTTTTTATTTCATTTATTTCTGTATGTGTATGAATGTACTGTTGCATGCAGGTCTGTGCACCCGTGTCGTGCAATGCCGCGGAGGTCAAAAGACGGTCTCGGATTCCCCTGGAGCTGGAGTTCTCCTGGAATTGGAGTCTCAGACGGTTCTCGGCCGCCATGTGGGTGCTGGGGATCGAACCCGGGTCCTCTGTAAGAGCAGTCGGTGCTCTTAACCGCTAGGCCATCTCTCCAGCCCTGCATTACCATTTTTATCTGAATCTTTAAACCAATGTTGTTTAATATACACATATTTACTTTTAGTAAGTCCTAAAACACCATGTAACCTGTTACAGACTCTGGTCAAAATATATACATTAATCGAATATACACCCGTATCACTCTCCTGCCCCTCCCACCCCTCCCGATTCACCATTTCAGTCAGTTTTCTGATGCAGTCTTTTTATTGTTCTTTTAATATGCACCCCTCTCCACAAGAAATATTTACCACTGGGTTATTGGCACTAGCATCCACAAATGAGGGATACAATTCGTCATTTGATTGTATTTTTGCCTGGTTTTAGTATTAGTGTGATGTTGGCTTCATAGAAGGAATTTGGGAGGATTCTCTTTGCTTGTATCCTTCTGAACAGTTTGAGTAACAACGGTTGTAAGACCTCTTTAAGCCGGGCGTGGTGGCACACACCTTTAATACTAGCACTTGGGAGGCAGAGGCAGGCCGATCTTTGTAGACTAGGCCAGCCCTGGTCCGAGCAGAGTGAGTTCCAGACAGCCTGGTCTACGGGAGACCCTGTCCTGGAAATAGTTACCCAAAAAAACAAAAAAAAAAAAAGACCTCTTTAAATGTTTTATAGATTTCTGGCTTGAAACCATCTGGGCTGAGGCTTTTCTTAGTTGGGAGGTTTACTATTACATTTTCAATTTTTTCAAATATTATGGGTCTGTTTAAGTTGTCAATCTCTTCTTGGTTAAGCTTTGTTGAATTCTAGGATTTCAAATATTCTTCCATTTGGGGAGTTCAGCCAATTAATATTTAAAGTTATTATTGAGAGGTATATGCTGCTTCCTTTTACCTTATTTTCTGCTTGCATTCTTGGTCTATGTTTGTATTTCTGCAGTTATCGTTTTATTCATTACTTTCTCTAGGTGCTTAGTCATGGTTGCTCCTTTCCTCGGACCTTTGAATTGCTTCAAGTATTTTCTGAAAGGTTGTTTTCCTGGACATGAATTATTTCATCTTGTTTATGTCCTGAAAGATTTTTCTTTATCCTTCAACTATAATTGACATTTTTGCTTGGTATAGTAATCTGGGTTGCTATCTATAGTCGTTTATTACTGGGAATACTTTGGTCCAATTTCTTCTGGATTTCATAATTTGCACTGAAATTCACCTGCAATTCTGATGGTTGTTCCTTTATATATAACTTATTTTTCTCTTGAAGCTTTCAGTAATTTGTCTTTGTTTTGGGTATCTAGTCTTTTAACTACTCAGGAAAGGGTATTCCTTTCCTGAACTTGTCAATTCGAAGTTCTTTGTGCTTCTTGTATTTGTATGGGCTTCTCATTTTTAAGTTTGGGGAAATTTTCTTCTATTATTCTGTTGAAGATCTGATCAATACATTTGTTTTGCGATTCTTCTCTTTCCTCTATCCCTATGAGGCTTTCTCCCATCTTTTCCTGCTGATTGGATGAGTGTGCAATTTCCTTCATCCTGTGATTTCTTTAGTATTTCCAGTTCCCTTTGGAATTTGTCACTCTCTCCTTCTAGATCCTTGACTCACTGTTGGTTTCCTGTTTCATTTCAGTGAGGGATCTTTCCAGTATTTCCACTTCATCCTTGAGTTTGTCATTCTCTCCCTTGATTTGTTTGAGTGTGTCTATTAAGATCTGTGTCCTGGGTTATCTCCAGGGAAAACTCATTGCTGGAGTCTTTTACAGGACTGCTAGATTTTGGGGGGATTTATTATTTGCTTTTCCCATGTTGTTAATTTTCCTTTGTGCTCTTGGCATGTGGATTTGATTTGTTGTTTATAGTCTGATGTGAAATTTGAGTGCTTCTCCCTTTGGTTGAAAGCCTGTTCCTCTAGGTTGGAAGGTTTTCTGTCTCTTCTGTTACTTTGTGCTCCAAGTCACTTTCTCTGTTCCCACCAGGATGGCCTCAAGGGAGGGGTAGGAGGCACTGGTTTTTCCCCATCCAAGCCTGTTACCACGAAGATTTCCATGAGGCTTTACCCAATCCAGACTGGAAGTTGGAGCACCTCCAGAGACCCTGCACCTGAAGCGAAGGGGCTCAGATGGTCTTGGAACCCTGTGCAGGAAGCTACTGGGCTTGGATGGTCCTGTAACCTGCCTGCCAAGAAGCCAGTCTGTCACTCTTCGCCAGAAGGGAAGGTGGTAGGATAGTCCTGGAATCCTGCTCCGGAAGTGACTGTGCTCAGATGGTCTTGGAACCCTGGGCTGGAAGCAGATGGTCCTGGAACAGTGGGCTGGAAGCAACAGGGCTCTGATGGTCCTGGAACCCTCTTTTCATTATTATTTCTGATTTCATATGGGAAGTTCACCAAGAATGCGAAATAGCAATGATGTATTTCAGATTGTCAAATTCTATATGAAATCTATACAACAGTTTATGGTGTTATTTCTGTGGAAGTCTATAAAACAGGCATGTTTGTTTGCTCTCTAGTAGTGACAGAGACTATTTCCTCTACCCTTGAATCTGAATAAGCCCATAAATGCTATGGAAGGAAGAAGGCACCACATCTGAAGCCTTTATTCTTTCTTTTTTCTTTTCAGAGCTGCATGTGAAAACAACATGTATTATGCTGAGGCATAAAATCATGTGGAAAGATGTTCTTATCCCAGTCAGAACTAACAAAACCTCATTACTACAGATTCCTAATTGCCTAAAACTGACCTGGGAAATAAAAATCTCTATAATGAAGTTGCCCCAACATATACAAAACTGAAATATAAACATAATCTTGGACAATATCGAAATCAAGGGTAGGACAGTAAAACATCTGAATTAATTAAGATAGCACATGGAAGATTTTCTTAACAACAATACCAAAAAAAAAAGCATTCTAGAGAATCTTGGGAGTTTTGCACAACAGGATTGTAAACAAGTAAAGAAGAGAGAATTTAGGATCTAGCTTTGGGAAAATAAAACTGACATAACTAAATTCATTAGAAAGCATAAAATAAAATATTCAAGAGTAATGTTGAGAGAAGCACACTGTAAAGATTAAATACTTAAAAATAAGAAAAGATTAATAGGTTCTTATATAACATTAAATAGAAAATAAATTAAAAGCTAGGGATAAGATTGGAAAACAGTAGCAGACAGCTCTGAACTGATTGAAGTTCTATAGTATCCAAGCAATACTTAATATAGTTCATCCTTATTTCACATTAGGAACCAAATTTTAAATGTACTCCACCAGTATCAGCAACTGTGTTAAGAGGCAGGAGCCATTCTGAGTGTCAGTTCTCTATTGAACAGTAACTCCAAAGTTTTTCAATTAAGGAACCTTGTAATTGAGAAGATGACCTTGACCACTTGTCCTAATGAAAAGGATGGTAAGAATCTACTATGTATTAGGAAAACACTTATCACTTACTTGTGTATCTTCTGGATCACAGATAAAACTCCAAATTGCTGTGGAAATGAATAGAAGAAAGTGTCTGAAATTCTTCTGAACCATTTACAATGCCTAGAAGCATGCTAAAGCTAACATATCAGGACTCGAGAGACTGCAGTCTGTTTCACAAAACAACTAATGATAATCATTTTTTATCATAGCTGTTAGTTTTTGAGTGTCAAAAACTGTGTTTAAGGCTACCTGAATCATCATTGTCTCATTCAACTTTTACAGCCACCTGTGAGAAAAGTTGTCATCTGAACAATTTTACCAATGAAGAGTCTAAGTCTTGGAACTAAATGACTGCTCTGAATTTTAGACACACACACACACACAAAGGAGAGAGAAAGAGACAGAGACAGAGAGACAAAGCAATTAACTATATTACCCATACATTTTAGATTGCATTGACAACTTATTTTAAGAAAGGAAAATATTGCCATAATCTTTATGATCCATTGTGTTATTCACTGTATAAGATCTAACAAATGAAAATTTTGAAAGTATATCTAAAGTATTAAAAGTACTTTAAATTGTATTTCCTTTGTTTCTCTTCCTTCCTTCTTTCCTTCCTTCCTTCCTTCCTTCCTTCCTTCCTTCCTTCCTTCTCTCTCTCTCTCTCTCTCTCTCTCTCTCTCTCTCTCTCTCTCAATATTTTTGAGACAAGGCCTCTATGTAGCCCCAGCTGAACCAAAAATCAATCTTAAAGAAATCCACCTGCCTCTCAGCCACCCAAGGCCTGTGGCTAAAGGTGTGCATGCCCATACCCAGTGAGACTAGAACATGTTTCTTTAGATAAATAATAGAATTGTTTATTTACCCCATATATAACTGTTAAATTTTTGATTTTTATAATAAATTTTTGATTTTTCATAATTTATTCTCTAACAATATATTTTATTATATTCCCTCTCCTATAATCACCCCTTTATACCTCCCCACCAAATTTTGTAAATATATATACTATATATATGCATTAGAGTCAATGTTGTGTTGTCAGTGCCCTTCAGTGTGCTTTCATGCACAAGAGCTTGGTAACCCTATTAAGAGTTTGACCGGTAAAAAGAACGATTCTCCACCTCCAAGCAGTCATTAGCTGCCAATACTTAAACTTCATCTACTCTATTCTGGGATTTTGTTTGGCTTTACCTCATGTGGCACTGTCACAATTGCTGTGAGTTCATAAAAGCAACTTCCCAGCTTTTTAACTTTATTTCTTTGGTATCTTAGAGTTTTTACTTTAGAAATCCTTCACTTCCTCGGTTAAACTCATTTCAAGTGTTTTATGGTTTTGAGGCTGTTCTTAATGGATTCTTTTCCTTGATTTCCTTCTTGGTAAGTTTGTCATTGGTATATAAGAAGCCTAGTTAGTGATTTTGGGATGTTAACTTTGTATTGTGATAATTTGTTGAATGCCTATCAACTCTAGGAGGCTTCTAGTCAAGTGCTTAGACTCTTATATACAGAATCATCTTGTCTGAAGTTAAGAGTACTTTGACTCTTGATTTCTAAGTTATATGCCTTTTATTTCCTTCATTTGTCTTATTACTCTAGCTAAAAATTGCAGCACTATATTGAACAAGAATGGAGAGATTGGACATCCTTTTCTTGTTCCCAATTTTCATAGAAATTGTTTCATTTTTCTCCATTTAGTATGATGTTGGCTTTGGACTTGAGGAATATTGTCTCTATTGTGTTCAGATAGGCTCAGAACTTACTATTTATTGCTGGTTATACTTTCCTTTTGGATGCTTAATGCCACACAGTTAGCCCAGATTAACAAAGCTTTTTGTTTTCTCAAGGTCAGTTGAGGATTTGGTCCTCAAGGGTCACTCAGTTTTGTTTTGTTTTGTTTTGGGGGGGGGCTCCTTTTGGATTTTCAATCACTAGTTTCACCCACTTGAGTACACAGTTAAGTTTTGCTAGGCCAGTCTTCTCTTTTTGAAGCATGAGCAGACATTCCTCTTTATAGGCTGGACACTGACTGAAGTCCCATTAGTGGATCACCAAGACATCCCTGCACAGGAAGACTGGTGATTCACGTTTACAGGATATTTCAAGAGATGACCCCATGCATAGTCCCCTGAGACTTAGTTGAACTCTGAGGACAAGGAACGAAGTTATCCTTTAGGTCCTTCAGCCAAATTGGTATGGGTATTAAGTATGGTCATTAAACATCCAGAAAGGCTAAGTTACACCAGCCTGATACATCACACATATACTAAAATTGTATCTTCTGAAAACAAACTGTGTGTTATTTCTATATCATATTTCTTGATTCACCTTTTTTTTTTCCATTTTAACTTTATGTTACTCTAAAATATGTCCACATGCCACCATCATATACCCAAAATTCATAGTCTGAAAATAAATGGTAAGTTAGTTCCAGGGATTCATAATATAAGAGCATAATTGTGTTCATATTGTGAGGAATATAACATTAATGTTGCTCAGTGTGCCTTACAACTGGGTACTTGGGGCTAGCAACCACAGATGAGGGATATCACTCATCTTTTGTTTTTCTGGGAATGTGTTACTTCACTTAACATAATATCTTCTAATTCCATCCATTTACCTGCAAAATTCATGATATCTTTCTTTACCACTGCATAGAACGTCATTGTGTAGATATACAACATTTTCTCTATCCACTCATGGGTTGAGGGACACTTGGGTTGGTTCCAGCTCTTCCCTATTGTGAATAGAGCTACAATAAACATGGCTGTACATATATCTTGTGGGTATATACCCAGAAGTGGTATGGCTGGGTCAGGTGGTAGGCTCATTTTGAGTCTTTTAAGGGTTCTCCAAACTGCTTTCCATAATAGTTGTACGAGTTTGCATTCCCACCAGCAGTGGATGAGTTCCCCTTCCCCCACAACCTCTCAAGCATTTGGTATCATTTGTTTTCTTGATCCTAGCCAGCCTTATTGGAGTGAGATGATATCTTAAAGTGGTTTTGATTTGCATTTCCTTAATTAGTAGTGACATTGAGGATTGGGGATCTCCCAAAACCACCTGAAGCACAAGTAGGAGCTGGGTGCTTCAGCCAGGCAGATTGTGTGATTTGATTTTGTTGACTTTGGACCAATTGGCCTGTGTGGCTGTGGGGACAGAGTTGTCCTCCCAGCTGGTATAAAAGGTGGGTTTGTGTGAGGCTTGGGATCCAGGATCTCCCAAGACCACCTGAAGCACAGGTACAGTAATGCCCCCCCAACTGGGATTGCCAAAGGAGTGTCCAAGTGGATTCTTTGGAGAACCTTCAGAACAGAAAGGGAAGAGTGAGTTAGACTTCCAATAGAAAACCTAAAGCTTAGACAAGTCAACACTCCATAAGCAAGGAGAAAAGGAGAAAAATCAATCAATCAAACAAACAAGGAAGTCATCTGAAGGAGGCAAGCAAAGCAAGCCTTCAACACAGTGAAGAGGCATTTGGGATTCACATTGGAATACAGGCAAAGAGAAACCTATATGCCAGAGACACGAAGAAGAGACAACAGGGGAAAGGTGCAGGATAATTCCACACCAAGTGCTACCAACCCTGTGGAAGATTCCTACAGTGGGATATCTTGGGGATGGCCCAGGACACAGATATTAGAAGTACAATTGTGAACATACTTAAGTCCAAGAGTATAAAGTGCAAATCAAAGAATTAAAAAAAGAGAATGAAAAACTCAAGAAAGACCTAGAGAGAGAGAACAACAAACTATGGAGGGAAGTGGAAACATTGAAAAGATCCCATGTTGAAAAAGATAAGGAAACCAACCAGATAAGCAAAGAACTACAAGAAGAGATTGAGAAGTTCCAAAAGGAAGTGGAAATACTAAAGAAATAAGAAGATGAAATGAAAAAGGAAATAAAACACTCATCTAATCAAGAGGAAAAGAATGGAACAAGCCTCAAAAGTAGAATGAGGAAGCAGAAGAAAGAATATCAAACCTGGAAGATAACACAGAACAACAAAAAGCCTCAAGTAAAGATTATGAAAAATTTAAAAATACAAAAAAGTGGAATGACCAGGAACTGTGGACACAATGAAAAGGTCAAATCTCAGCATCATATGAATAGAGGAAGGAATAGAATCCCAAGAGAATGGTATTGATCAGGTCTTCAACAGAATAATAGATGAAAATTTCCCCAAATTAAAAAAAGACAAACCAATACAAATACAAGAAGCACATAGAACTCCAAACAGACAAGATCAGAAAAGAAACTCTCCATGCCACATCATAGTTAAAATGCTAGACACCCAAAACAAAGACAAAATCCTTAAGTCCACAAGAGAAAAACAACAAGTGACCTATAAGCGGAAACTTATCAGAATTACAGCTGACTTCTCATTGCAAACTATGAAAGCAAGAAGAACGTGGAATAAAGCATTCCCAGTGTTAAAGGACTATAGATACCAAACCAGGTTACTATACCTAGCAAAAATGTCGATTATAGTTGAAGGAGAGAGAAAAATCTTCCATGACATAAGATGAAAGAATACATGTCCAGAAAACCAGCATTTCAGAGAATATTTGAAGCAATTCAAAGGACAGAAGAAAGGAGCAACCATATCCAGGCATCTAGAAAGAGAAATAATAAAAGCATAACTGCAGAAGTAGAAACCTAAACCAAAACCACAAATGGATAATAAGTCAAAAGGAAGCAACACAAACCTATCAGTCATAACCTTAAATATTAATGGACTAAATTCCCCAATCAAAAGACATAGACTGGGAGATTGGGTTATGAAACAGAACCCATCTATATGCTGTCTACAAGAAATGCATCTTACCTTCAAGGACAGGCACCACCTTAAAGTGAAAGAATGGAAAAAATATTCCAAGCAAATGGTACCAAAAAGAAAGCAGGTGTTGCTATTTTAATATCAGACAAAATAGACTTCAAAGTAAAAGAAATCAGAAGAGACAAAGAAGGCCATTACATTTTTATCAAAGGAACAATTCACCAAGAAGATTTCACAATTATGAATATATATGCACCAAACTCTGATGCACCAAAATTTATAAAGATAATTCTCCAGGACCACAAGGCATAGATCAACCTCAGTATACTCATAGTAGGGGACTTCAATACCCCACTGAACCCTTTGGACAGGTCAACAGGACAAAGAATTAACAGAGAGACATCTGAACTAAATGATATGATACACCAAATTGACCTCACAGATATCTACCAAATATCCCACCCTAATACCAAAGAATACACTTTCCACTCAGCACCCCATGGAACAGTCTCCAAAACCAACCACATACTGGGACAAAGAAGAAACCTCCACAAATACAAAAAGATTAAAATAATTTCTTGAATTCTATCAGACCACAGTGCAATAAAGCTCAATATCAACACCAGGATAAGCCCTACTATCTACAAGAACACATGGAGACTAAACAATACACTCTTGAGTAATGAATGGTTCAAGGAAGAGATAAAGAAAGAAATAAAAGCATTCCTGGAACTGAATGATAATACAACACAACAAAACCTATGGGATACTTTAATACCAGTCCTAAGAGGGAAGTTTATAGCCCTGGGTACCTACATTAGAAAAACAGAAAGAGCACAATTGAACGATCTAACACTACAGCTAAAAAGACTTGAGAGGCAACAACAGATGAACCCTAAACGCAACAGAGAGGAAGAAATAACAAAAATCAGAGCAGAAATCAATGAAATAGAAACAAAGAAAACAATACAAAAAATCAATTAATCCAAAAGATGGTTCTTTGAAAGAATAAACAAGATAGACTGACCTCTAGCCCAGTTAACCAAAATAAAGACAGAACAACCCCAAATCAATACAATCCGTGATGAAAAGGGAAATATCACAACAGACATGGAAAAGATCCAGAAAATCATATGGTTATACTTCAAAAACCTATATTCTACCAAGTTTGAAAACCTAGGAGAAATGGATGCATATCTGAAATCCTGGGAATCACCAAAGCTCAACCAAGAGCAGATAGACAGCCTAAACAGACCCATAATATATGAAGAAATTGAAGATGTATTAAGAAAACTCCAAAGTTAAAAAAAGCCCAGGCCCAGACGATTTCACAGCAGAATTCTATAAAACATTTCATAAAGACTTTACAGCCATTATTACTGAAATTGTTTAGAAGGATACATACAGAGAGAATTCTCCCAAATTCCTTCTCTGATTCCAGCATCACTCTATTACCAAAACCAGGCAAAGATACAACCAAAAAGGAGAACTAGAGACCCATCTCCCTAATGAACACAGAAGCCAAAATTATAAAGAGGATACTGGCAAATCGAATACAGACCCACATCAAGAAGATCATCCATCATGACTAAGTTGGGTTCATACCAGAGATGCAGGAATGGTTCAACATATGAAAATCAATAAATATCATCAAACATATAGATGGACTGAAATACAAAAACTACACCATCATGTTAATTGACACAGAAAAAGCCTTGACAAAATCCAACATCCCTTCATGCTTAAAGTCCTAGAGGGAATTGGATTGGAGAGATCATACCTCAATGTAATCAAAGCCATATACAGGAAACACACAGACCATATCATCCTAAATGGGGAAACTACAGAAGCATTCACTTTAATGGTAGGAACTCAGCAAGGCTGCCCCCTGTCACCACTCTTCTTCAATATAGTGCTTGAAACACTTGCTAGGGCAATAAGGCAAGGCAAGGAAATTGAATGAGTACTAATTGGAAAAGAGGAAGTCAAGCTATCCTTTTTTTGCTTATGATGTGATTGTTTACTTAAGGGAATGCTAAAATCTCCACCAAAAAACTCCTAGAAATGATTAAGAGCTTCAGTAAAATGTCAGGATACAAAAGCAACATAGAAAAATCAGTAGCATTTCTTTACACCAACAACAAGGAACTGAAGAAGGAATTGAAGGACCCTTCCCACTCACAATAGCCTCAAAAAAAAAATACCTAGGAACAAACCTTCCCAAAGACACTAAAGATCTCTACAACAAAAAATTTAAACCCTTGAAGAAGGAAATTGAAGAAGATATCAGAAGATGGAAAAACTTCCTATGCTCAAGGATTGGGAAAATTAATATAGTAAAAATGTCCATTCTTCCCAAACTCTTGTACAGATTTAATGCAATCCCAATTAAAATCCCCAAGAGTGTCTTCACAGGCTTTGGAAAAAAAGTCCTTTATTTCATTTGGAAAAACAAAAGACCCCGAACAGACAAAGCAACCCTGAGTGAAAAGAGCAATACAGGGGAGATCTCTATACCAGACTTCGAACTATACTACAGGGCTATAGTCATAAAAACAGCTTAGTACTGGCACAAAAACAGACCTGTTGACCAATGGAACAAAACTGAAGATCCAAACTTGAGCACATACAATTTCAGCCACCTCATATTTGACAAGGGGTCCAAGAAGACACAATGGAGAAAAGGCAGCATCTTCAGCAAGTGGTGTTGGCAAAACTGGATCAACACTTGTAGAAAAATGAAATTAATCCCCTACCTCTCACCCTGTGCAAAAGTCAACTCCAGATGGATTAAAGACTTCAGTGTGACACCCCAAACTCTGAAGGTGATAGAAGAAAAAGTTTGCAGCAGACTACAAGACATAGACATAGGAAAAGTCTTCCTAAATCAGACAGCAGCTATGCAAGAATTAAGGTTGACAATTGACAAATAGGACCTCATTAAACTCAAAAGCTTCTGTACATCAAAAGAAATAATCAAGGAAGTGAAGAGAAATCCCACAGAGTGGGAGGAAACCTTCACCTCAGAAACATCTGACAAAGCATTGATTTCCAGAATATATAAACTACTCAAAAAACAAAGAAAAAAAAAAAAACAAAAACAAAAACAAATGACCCACTCAATAGATGAAACAAAAAGCTTAACAGAGACTTCACAAGTGAGGAATTAGAGATGTCTGAGGAACATCTTAAGAAGTGTTCAACGCACTAATAATTAAGTAAATGCAAACCAAAACCAATTTAAGTTATCATCTTACTCCAATAAGACTGACTAGGATCAAGAAAACAAGTGATACCAAGTTGCTGGAGAGGTTGTGGGGAAAGGGGAACACTCATCCACTGCTGGTGGGAACGTAAACTGGTATAGCTACTATGGAAAGCAGTGTGGAGGAGCCTTGGAAGACTTGGAATGGACTTGTCACCTGACCCATCCATACCACTCCTGGGCATGTACCCACAAGACGCATCTTACTGCAGAGATAAATGCACAGCCATGTTTATTGCACTCTCTTCACAATAGCAAAGAGCTGGAACCAACCCAAGTGCCCCTCAACTGAAGAGTGGGTAGAGAAAATGTGGTACCTCTACACAATGGAGTTCTATGCAGTGGTAAAGAAAGATGACATCATGAGCTTTGCAGGTAAATGGCTGGAGTTAGAAGATATCATGCTGAGTGAAGTAACACAGTCCTAGAAAAACAAATGACGAATGGTATCCCTCATCTGTGGATGCTAGCACCAGTTACCTAATTGTATGGCAAACTGAGCAATGTCAATGTGATCTGAAGACAACTGTGCTCTTATATTGTGAATCCTTTAAAATATAATAAACAAATAAAAATATTCTGATGCTAAAAAAGACAGGCTCCCTCAGAAATGTTTTTTATCATTAAAATAGAATATACATTTTAATTTTATCTTTCAGTAAGATACATAGAAATATTCTGAGAATTATGTATGCTGAATTATAGAATAGTAAAATGGTAAGAAAAATAAAAAAAATTATTAGTGACATTGACCACTTCTTAAGATGTTTCTCTGCCATCTCTATTTCCTCACTTGTGGAGTCTCTGTTCAACTCTTTACTCCATCTTTTGAGTGAGTCATTTTTTTTCTTACTTGTTTGTTTTTTTAGTAGTATATATATTCTGGAAGTTGTATCAGCAGTGACTGTTTCCTCTCACTCTGTGTGTTTTCTCTTCACTTCCCTGATTGTTTCTTTGGCTGTACAGAAGCTTTTGAGTTTTATAAGATCCCACTTGTCAATTGTCCAGCATATTTTCTGTGAAGCTACTGTCTGATTTAGAAAGTCTTTTCCAACACCTATGCCTTGTATGTTGCTGCCAACTTTTTCTTCTATCACATTTAGGATTTTGAGTTTCATGTTGTGGTCTTTGATCCATTTGAAGTTGATTTTTGTACAGCATGATAGGTAGGGGTTTAATTTTATTCTTCTACATGTGGTGATCCAGTTTTGCCAACACCATTTGCTGAAGATGCTGTCTGTCCTCCATTGAGTCTTTTGGCCCCCTTGTCCCACATGAGGTGGCTGAAATTGTATGTGCTCAAGTTTGGATCTTCAGTTTTGTTCCATTGGTCTACAGATCTGTTTTTGTACCAGTACCAGGCTGTTTTTTATGACTAAAGCCCTTTACTACTGTTTAAAGTCTACAGGGCTGGAGAGATAGCCTAGTGGTTAAGAGCACTGACTGCTCTTTCAGAGGACCTGCGTTCAATCCCCAGCACCCACATAGCGGCTGAGAACTGTCTGTAACTCCAATTCCAGGAGAACTCCAGTTCCAGGGGAATCCGACACCCTCTTCTGACTTCTGTGGCATTGCATGACGTGGGTACACAAACCTACATGCAGACAGTACATTCACACACATACAAAAATAAATAAAATTAAAAAAAAATTGTCTGTTACAGAGATTCCCCCCCTTATTGTTCTTTTCATTCAGTGTTGCTTTGGTTATTCAGGGTCTTTTGTTCCATATATATTTAAGGATATTTTTTTCAAAGCGCATGAAGAAAGTCTTGGGTATTTTAATTGGGGTTGCATTGAATGTGTATAATAATTTGGGTAGAGTGGACGTTTTTCTATATTAATTTTTCAGATCCATGAGCATGGGAGGTCTTTCCATCCTCTGTTCTCATTTTCAATCTCCTTCTTCAGGGGTTTCTAATTTTTGTTGTAGAGATCTTTGGTTAGGTTTGTTCCTAGGTATTTTATTGTTTTGATACTATTGTGATTGGGAAGGTCTCCTTGTATTCCTTCTTCAGTTGCTTGTTTTTGGTGTAAAGAAATGCTACTGATTTTTCCAGATTAATTTTGTATCCCTACATTTTATTGAAACTCTTAATCATTTCTAGGAGTTCTCTGGTTGAGTTTTTAGCATCCTGTAAGGTGAACTATCATATCGTCTGCAAAGAGGGATAGTTTGACTTCCTCTTTTCCAATTAGTACTCCTTTAATTTCCTTTTCTTGCCTTATTGCCCTAGCATGTTTTTCAAGCACTGTATGGAAGAGGAGTGGTGACAGAAGGCAGCCTTGCTAAGTTCCTACATGTAAGGGGAATCCTTCTAACTTTTCTCCATTTAGTATGATGTTGGCTGTGGGTTCATTGTTTATGGCATTGAATATGTTGACGAACGATCCCTCCAGTCCAATTCCCTCTAGGACTTTAAGCATGAAGAGGTGTTCGATTTTGTAGAAGGGCTTCTCTGCATCAATTGAGATGATCATGTGCTTTTTGTCTTTCAGTGCATTTATATGTTTTATGATATTTATTGATTTAATTATATTGAACCATCCCTGCCTCTCTAATGTGAATCCAACTTGATCATGAAGGATGATCTTTTTGATGTGGGTCTGTATGTGATTTGCAAGTATTTTGTTGGGAATTTTTGCGTCTATGTTCATTAATGAGATGGGTCTATAGCTTTCTTTTTTGCTTGTATCTTTGCCTGGTTTTGGTATTAGAGTGATGCTAGCTTCATAGAAGGAGTTTGGGAGAATTCCCTCTATTTGTGTCCTTCAGAACAGTTTGAGTAGCAGTAGTTGCAGGACCTCTTTAAATGTTTTATAGAATTCTGCTGTGAAACCCTCTGGACGGGGACTTTTTTTAGTTGGGAGGTTTCTAATTATATCTTCAATTTCCTCAAATATTATGGGTCTGTTTCAGCTGTCAATGATTTAGCTTTGGTGATTCCCAGGATTTCAAATATTTGTCCATTTTGCTTAGGTTTTCTTTTTTTTTTTTTTTTTTTTAATTTTTTTTTTTTTAATTTTATTTATTTTTGTATGTGTATGAATGTACTGTCTGCATGCAAGTCTGTGCACCCGTGTCGTGCAACGCCGCGGAGGTCAGAAGAGGGTCTCGGATTCCCCTGGAACTGGAGTTCTCCTGGAATTGGAGCTTCAGACGGTTCTCAGCCGCCATGTGGGTGCTGGGAATCGAACCCGGGTCCTCTGTAAGAGCGGTCGGCGCTCTTAACCGCTAGGCTATCTCTCCAGCCCCAGGTTTTCAAATTTAGTAGAGTATATGTTTTTGTAGTATTCCCTTATGTTTGCCTGGATCTTTTCATTGTCTTTTGTGATGTTTCCCCTTTCATTACAAATTCGTTTGATTTGGAGTTGCTTTTTCTTTTGGTTAACTGGGCTAGAGGTCTCTATATCTTGTTTATTCTTTCAAAGAACCAACTTTTGGATTCATTAATTTTTTTTTTTATTTGTTTCTATGTCATTGATTTTTGCTCAGATTTTTGTTATTTCTTCCTGTCTTTTGCGTTTAGGGTTCACTTGTTATTGTGTCTCAAGTGTTTTTTCACTGCAGTGTTGGATCTTTCACTTGTGCTCTTTCTATTTTCTAATATAGGCACCAAGGGCTGTTGTGATATTTCTCCTTTCATCTCAGATTGTATTGACTTGGAGTTGTTCCCTCTTTCTTTTGGTTAACTGGGATAGACGTCTGTCTGTCTATCTTGTTTATTCTCTCAAAGAACCAACTTTTGGATTCTCTGATTTTTTTGTATTGTTTTCTTTGTTTCTATTTCATTGATTTCTGCTCTAATTTTTGTTATTTCTTCCTGTCTGTTGCATTTAGGGTTAATTTGTTGTTGTCTATCAAGTCTTTTTAGCTCCAGTGTTAGACCCATCACTTCTGCTTTTTCTGTTTTTTTTGTTTGTTTGTTTGTTTGTTTGTTTCTAATACAGGCACCCAGGGCTAAAAACTTCCCTCTTAGGACTTTTAAAGTATCCCATAGATTGTGTTGTGTTGTATTATCATTGCCATTCAGTTCTGGGAATGCTTTTATTTCTTTATTTCTTCCTTGACCCATTCATTATTCAGGAGTGTGTTTTATACTCTCCATGTGTTCATGTAGGTAATAGGGCTTATCTTGGTGTTGATATTGAGCTTTATTGACCTGTGGTCTGATAGAATGCATGAAATTACTTCATTTTTTTTTTTGTATTTGTTGAGGTTTGTGTGTGTGTGTGTGTGTGTGTGTGTGTGTGTGTGTGTGTGTCCCAGTAAGTGGTCAAATTTGGAGAATGTTCCATGGTCTGCTGAGTAGAAAGTATATTCTCTGGTCCTTGGGTGGAATATTCGGTAGATGTCTGTGGGGTCCATTTGCTCTATCGTATTGTTCAGTTCAGATTTCTCTCTGTTTATTCTTTGTCTGGTTGATCTGTCCAAGGGGCTCAGTGGGGTATTGAATTTCCCTACTATGAGTGTGCTGTGGTTAATCTGTGCCTTGAGGTACTGTAGCTTTGTGTTTATAAAGATTGGCACGCCATAGTTTGGTGCATATATATTCATAAATGTAAAGTCTTCATGGTTAATTTTCCCTTTAATAAGGATGTAGTGGCCCTCTTTGTCTCTTCTGATTGCTTCAACTTTGAAGTCTATTTTGTCTGATATTAAAATAGCAACTCCTGCTTTCTTTTTGGTACCATTTGCGTGGAATATTTTTTCCATCCTTTCATTTTCAGTTGGTGCCTATCCTTGAGGGTGAGATGGGTTTCTTACAGAAAGCATATAGATGGATTCCGTTTCCTAATCCATTCTCCCAGCCTATGCCTTTTGATTGGGGAGTTTAGTCCATTAATATTTAAGGTTATGATTGAGAGATATGTGTTGCTTCCTTTCCCCTTATCATCCATTTGCATTTTTTCATCTAGGTTTCTATTTCTGCAGTTATGCTTTTATTAATTTCCCTTTCCAGATGCCTGGGGATAGCTGCTCCTCTCCTCTGACCTTTGAATTGCTTCAAGTATTCTCTGAAGGTTTGGTATACTGGTCATGTATGATGTTTTTTTATGTTAGGTTTTTGTCCAGTTTTGGTATTTGGTACTTGGTACTTGGTTTCATAGAAAGGATTTGGGAGTTTTCCATCTTTTTATCAAATAATTTGAGTAGTATTTTGATTCTTTGAATGTTTGGTAAAATTCTGCACTGTAGACCTGAGCTCTTTTTACTGAATTTATCTCCTTAGTTATTATAGGTTTGTTTAAATTTTTATGTCATTTCGATTTGAACTTTGTAATATATATATATATATATATATATATATATATAAATTTATTCTTTTTTGATTTTCTAGTTTAGTGTAATATACATTTAAATGAAAGTTTTATGTTTTTCTGGATTTCCTGAGAGTCTGTTATAATGCTTCCTTTTTCATCTCTGAGCTTGTTAATTTGGGCATTCTCTTTCTTTGTTGTAATTTCACTAAAACCTTCTCAATCTTGTTAATTTTTTCGGAGTGCCAATTCTTCATTTCATTGATTCTTTGTACTGCTGTCTGTGATTGTATTTTATTAATTCGGCCTTCATTTTATTTATCTATTTCTTTTTTTATTTTATTTATTTCTCTATGTGTATGAATGTACTGTCTGTATGCAAGTTTGTGCACCCGTGTCATGCAATGCTGCGGAGGTCAGAAGAGGGTGTCAGATTCCAGTTAAGAGCGCCGACTGCTCTTATAGAGGACCCGGGTTCTATCCCCAGCACCCACATGGCGGCTTATTTATCTATTTCTATCTAATATTTTTAGGCATTACTTGTTCCTGGTTTTCCAAAGCCTTCAGTTGCATTGGTAGTTTATTTATATAACAGGTTTACAACTTTCTCATGTAGGCCATTCATTACTGCCTTAAATTTTCCCCTAAAACTGCCTTCATTATCTAATATATTTTGGGATATTTGTTTGTGTTTCATTTTCCTTCAATTCTAGGACTTATAAATTTTCTTCTTGATTTCTCCCTTGATCAAATTATCATTCAACAGTGTGCTGTTTTCTTTGAGTTTGTGTTTTATGAGTTGCTTCATTGAGTATGTCGTTTTGCTTTTTCCATTTTGGGGTGGTTGATATCTAGCAGTATTCTTTGTGGTTGAATAGTATACAGGATGATATTTTAATTTTCCTAAATTTGTGTAGACTTACTTTGTGTCCTAATATGTGGTCAGTTTTGGACTACTGAGAGGAAAGTGTATTCTTTGCTTTTTGGACTGAATGTGCTATAGATGCTTGTAAAATCCACCAGCTTTATGGAGTCATTTAACTTTAGGGTTTCCCTGTTTAGTTTTTGTCAGGTTGGTCTGCCTATTGGTGACAGTGGAGGACGGAAGACACTCACTAGCAGTGTCTTGTATGCAATGGGTGATTTTATATCTTATAAAGTGTCTTTCATGGAATTGGATGCTCATGTGTGTGGTGCACATATGATTAGGATTTTAATATCTTCTTGGTGTATTTTTCCTTTAATGATCATGAGGTGACCTTCTTTGTCTTTTATGCATAGTTTTAGTTTGAAGTCTATTTTGTCTGATATTATAATAGTACACCGGCTTGTCTCATGGTTCCATTTCTTCAGAATGTCTTGTCCATCCTTTTATCCTAAGGGGGTGTCAAATTGTTGCTGATGTCTGTTTCTTGGAGGCATCAAATCAATGGATCCTGTTTTCTAATCCAAGAAGTTTATTCTGTGTCTTTTTATTGGGGAATTGAGACTATTTGTATTGATGTTTACTATTCGCCATTATTTGTTTATTTCAGATATGTTGGTGTCGTAGTGCTGTTTTCTTAGAGCTCATTTAATGACAGTTCTCATGTAATCTTTATTTAGTCTTTGTGCCCTTTTGAGAGTGGCTAATTATCTCTTCAGACCAAAGTAATCCATTGAGTATTCCCTGTACAGCCTGTGTCATGGGTATAAATTCCCTAAATCTGTTTTTACAATGGGAAGTTTTTCTTTCTTATTCAATTACAACTGATAATTTTTTTTCTGAGTATCGTATTCTAGGCTGGAATTTGTATTCTTTCATAACTTATAGGACCTTAGTCCAAGCCCTTCTGAACTAATCCTTCATTGTCTAAATTGAAAAGTCATCTGTTGGGCTGGAGAAATGGCACAATAATTAAGAGGACTGGCTGCTTTTAGAGAGGAGCATGGTTTGATTCCCAGCACCGATAGACATAGCAGCTAACAACCACCCATAACTCTGATTCCAGGGGGATCCAATGCCCTCTTGTGACTTCTGTTGCTATTGTATGACACAGGTACACTTACATATAAACAGGCAATACACTCACACACATTAAATAATAATATTTTCTAAAAAATAAAAGTCAGCTGTTAGTCTCTTAGGCCTGCTTTTATAAATGACTTGATGTTTCTCATAGCTTTCAAAAATTTTTTCTCACTTCTGTGCACTTAGTGCTTTGACTATTATAAGATATGGTAATTTTCTGTTCCTGTCTACTTGGTATTTTATGCCTCTTGCACTTTTACAGATATTTATGTCCCTATATTTGAGACATATTCTTCCACCCATGCCAACTGGGACAATATCTCAAAGTGGAGCAAGATAAAGTGGTGGGAGGCTGGCATGGACTGAAAACTACAAGAGACTATGTTCTGTGGGGTGTGAAATAGTACCCCTTAACTAGGGTTTCTAGATGTGCTAAGTAGACTCCAGTGGAACTATTTGCACCTAAGAATATCTGGGTTTGGGTGCTTGACTGGATAGGGCTTAAGTTGGATGTTGTAATGCATGAGTTATGATGGGGATTAGGGATTGGGATATGGGGGTGTGTTTTATTGGGAACCATTGTACAAATCGTACAAATGCCATATATATATATATATATATATATATATATATATATATATATCTGATTTTTCTCAATAAGGTTATATTAAAATTGATTTTTCACTTTTTGCTATTATATACTGAATTGATGTGAAGTCTAAAACAAATATGTAAGTTGTAAAGAATAATAAAATAGAGGCATAAGAGTATTTGAAACTGCTGGATATTCTGTTCTATCCCCACCCCTCTTCTTTACCTCAATCCTCAATTTCCTATGTTTCTTTTTTAACAATATATATTTGAATATTTATGCATTCCATACATTTAGAACATTTCCCATATCTTCAAACTCATAGCTCTATTTTAAGGTCTATCATGTCAAATTTGTGACAACAAATGTCCAGTCTCCTGGAAAACTCTGTTTCTTTATGGTCATTCACAAACCCTGTCTTTTACAATATTTCCACCTCCTCTTTCACAATGGTCCCTGAAACCTTGGTGAGGTTTAATATAGGAGTCTTATGCAGCGACTTCCACTCTGCAGTCTTTTGACCACGTGAGGCTTTCTGTGTTAATCACCCTCTGTTGCATGAGGAAGCTTCAGCTACAGAGAGTTGAGGGATGCATTAGTATTCTTTCTACCCTTCCTCTGCTATGTTTTGTGAGCCTTGGATGTAGAGGTTCCATTGTGTCACATAGGGCCAGGCATCTCTCTGACACATATTCCTTGTGTTTAACCCATTATGGAAATATGTCATTGTGGTTATTAGGCTTTACAGCTGACTTGGACCACTGATTTTTTTTTCCTTTAGAAAATTGTATAATATCCTCTTCTACTGTGATAGCTAGTCTTTAGGGAGAAAGCTTCCAGGTCATTTCCATGAACATTGATTGCTCTAAGTCCTGTTATCTTTAGCTATAGGGTCTTACCTTCAAGTTGTAGGAGGAAATCAAGGGCTCTGGAAATAGCCTGTGTAATTTATCCTTGTAGAATTGAAATCAGCTTTCACAATGTCTCATTTCCTCCGGCTTGCCAAAATTAGGCAACTAGTTGGACTAAGGGTTCCTTAAAGTCATAGAGAGACTTATATGATGCACAGATAGATGTGTACTGCTTGCCTGTGACAGAATGATCTTATTTGCTGTAACAGCACCAGCGCATGTGCATCATTAGGAGACAGCAGAATGGAGGATAACACAGGATCTAATCATGTTGGTACTGAGCCACCAGCATCAGTCATTCCTGATATTGAAAATTTCTGTGTTCTCTGTCTCTTCATCAGAGATAAGAAGCACACTAATATTAATGACATTCTCGAAAAACTAGCTGTGATGGTTTGAATGAGAGTGTCCCCCCATAGGCTTTAAGTATTCAGACATTTTGTCTCCAGTTGGTGGCACTGTTCTCGGAGGTCTTAGAAGGTGTGGCTGTGCTGGAGGAAGTATGTTATTGAGGGCAGGCTTAGTGAGTTTAACAAGCCTCGTTGTCTCCAGTCTCCCTTTCTGCTTCCTGTGCTCATTGCGAGATGTGACCCTTGGCTTGCTGCTCCAGCCCCGGCCACCATGCTTCCTGCGTCCTGACAATAGAGTCTGATTCCCTGGATCATAAGCTCAAATAAACTCTTCCTTTGATAAGTTCCCTTGCTCATGGTGTTTTATCACAGTAACAGAAAAATGGCTAATACACTAGCTCTTAGATTCATTGCTTTCATTCTCTTTATTATCTATTTATTGATTCTCTCTTTATTATCTATTTATTGATTATTAATGGTTTCTATATCTGTGGTTCTCACTGCCCTGTTTTGTCAAATATTTTCAATGACAGACTGAAAATATTTCACAAAATAATATTGTATCTGCAAGGAGCATGAGCAGACACGATTGCTGTTAATTCCTCAACAAACAGGATAATATAATTTACTTTGCATTAGGTGTTAGGAGCAATATAGAGACAATTAAACATATATAGGATGTACTCAAATTCTATGTCATTTTATATAAACCATCTTAGCATTTGTAGATTTAGGAACTCTCAAAGCTCTTAGAAACAATCCCCATGAAACCTGAGTGATGACTAGACATCTTTGTTTTTCTTTTCATTCTTCTTTCTACTTGGATCAGATGGAAACTGAGGCAATATTTTGAGCTGTATTTTATTTTCTGACAGATATTTAGTATTGTGATTTCCCTTTAAGTGTTTTCTTGCTGTGTCCCACACAGTTTGATATGTTATTTTCATTTTCAACCAAGTCAAATACTTTATAACTTCCTTGATTCATTCTTTGATTGGCTGATGATTAAGACTATATAAAATATTTGGGAAATTTCCAGATGAATTTATTATGAATTTCTGTTTCATATACTTATCAGAAAATATATTTAGACTAGAATCCTTTAGAATTTTCTCATATTTATTTTATAAACCAGAGAATGTTTTATTTGGGTAAATATTCCATCAGTACCTCGGAAAGAGTTGTATTCTATGGTTGTTGATTGGAGGTTTTTATAAATTTCAGTTAAGCCGGTGGTGCATGCTTTTAATTCTAGCACGTGGGAGGCAGAAGCAGGTAGATCTCTATGAGTTCAAAGCCAGCCTAGTCTACATAATGAGTTCCAGGCCAGCTGGGGCTATAGGGAGACCCTGTCTCAAATAAAAAATCTCAGGTCAAGGTGGATGCAGTACTGAAAAGCTCACCTTTTGTAGCTTCTCTGCCTTTCTATCTTCTCATTCTGACAGCAAGAAAGGAGATTTGTTAATTTCTGATTAAAATTGTACATATATTTGTTTCTATTCAATTCCATAATTTTGCTAGATCATGTTTTAATATTATTGTATTTTATCTTCTTGCTGCAATGTCAGTTGAGTATTTGTAGCAAATAGCATATGATCAGAAAATCTAAAANAAAAAAAAAAAAAAAAAAAAAAAAAAAAAAAAAAAAAATCCATTCACTGAAATATGCTCAGTAGTTAAGAGTACAGACTGCTCTTGCAGAGGATAGGGTTTTGATTCCCAGCACCAACATGGTACCTAGCAACTATCTGCAACTGTCTGCAACTCTAGTTCCAGTTGAGTCTGATTCTCTCTTCTGACCTTTGCAGCCATTGCAAAGGTGCACTACAGTGGTACACTTGCAAACTTACAGGCAACACACTCATACATATAAAACAATACACAATTTTTTTAAAAAATATATATGGGCTGGAGAGGTGGCTCAGCAGTTAAGAGTACTGGCTGATCTTGCAGAGGATCCCCTTCTTAATTCCTAGCACCCATAATGTGGCTAACAACCATCCATGACTCCAGTTCCAGGGGAACAGAACACCTACATCTGATTCCATGAACACAGTGCCTGACATAGTGCACTTACACATGTGGAGGCCATATATGTATACACATAAATGAAAATATTAAAATCAAATATTTTTACAAATTATTATTTGGGGGCTTGTAAATTCTGGATAAAGTAAAAAAAATACTAGTTTTACATTAACGTAGTAAATTATTAGGCTAGCAAAGTTTAGTAAAATATGGAAAGTTCTATTTTCTAGAATTATAAGAAGTATACCTTTCATTTAAGTATAGGATGCCAATATCTAGCTAAGTTTACTGTAATGTCAGATATATAAGACAATTTGATGACAATATTGTTAACATTCCTAGAAGAAAAACAAAATAAATGATAATATACATTACACATAAGACTGCCTCAGATAAATAATGTGAGGCTTCATAATCACTTCATTATACTCTGTGGGATTATTTATGTTTGGCCATCATTCTCACATTGCTAGGATTTAATGTAAGGTAATGATATTTATTGTGGTGCTAAGTTAAAATGTAAAATGAATTTTTAAATCCATAGGGAAATTACACAGTCTACAATAGAATAATGTGCAAGACAGACCCTCATTTATTCTTCATTCAGCATATGTTTTTGCTTTGTCAAGACTCAGTGAAGAAAATTAGTTAAGATGATCAGAGAGGTGTCAGTGGTCATTGAGCTTCTTTCTAGAAAATGAGGCAGCCATCAGACCACAGAAGGAGGGAGGGAGCTTTGCCTCCTGCTGGAAATATCCCTGGGTGTTTTACACCCTCACCAACTTCAGTCATAATAATGATGTTTTATTGGTGACATTCGTAATGATAATAGTATTACCTGCAAAGAATATTTCAAGTACAAATAATTATAAAAAGTCTATTTTCTAACAATGTTTCTTGTCAAGTTTTACAGTTTTAAGGTGAAATGTTCCCCTTAGGCTAATATTTTTGAACATTGGTCAACAGATTATGGTGCTGTTAAAAATGGCAGAGTCTCATCAGAGGAGGTATGTAACTGGGTGCTGGACTTGAGGCTTTAGGACCCAGCCACCTGTTCACCCTCTATCTCCTGATGCAAAACAAGCAGTGTCTCATGCTCCTGCCCCCACATCTTCCTACCAAGATGGATTGGATCCCTTCTTAAATGGTAGTACCAAACTATCTTTTCCTTCTTTAAATTGATGTGTAGGGGAATTTGACACAGCAAGAGTAGTTACTAAAACATTAAGTAATGAAATTAAATGCAATCAGGTGATATATATATATATAATCTTGAAAATATTTAAGGTAAACACTTTTCTGGCTTTTATTACATTCTAAATTACTGTTATTATCAGTTATGCTAATATTTGTATATTGTTGCTATCTTACGAGGATTCTTTTGGATTTGGTGGGGCTGTAGTCAACAGATTTTATAAGTAACAAAATACCATAAATTATTATTCAAGGGGCTGGAGAGATGGCCTAGCGGTTAAGAGTGCCAACCGCTCTTACAGAGGACCCAGGTTCGATCCCCAGCAACCACATGGCGGCCGAGAACCGTCTGAAACTCCAATTCCAGGAGAGCTCCAGTTCCAGGGGAATCCGACACCGTCTTCTGACCTCCGCTGCATTGCACGACATGGGTGCACACACCTGCATGCAGACAGTACATTCATACACATACCGAAATAAATAAAAATTAAAAAAAAATTATTATTCAAGAAAATGGTCAAAATAATTTTCATGATGTGCTCTTTTAGAAAAAAAAATGTTAACAAGAATATCAGGTGTGACAATGCTTTGGCTCTAACAATGCATCTTTTATTTGTTCTTATTGAAGTTTGGTGAATTTCCTATAACATTTCTCTTTTTATTTTCTTTATTATTGATGTTTTTTGTATTTCTGACATCATTTTTCAATTCAGTTCAGGCAGATTCCCCTTTCCCTTCCCCCCACCCACCCCAGATCATGCATTCTGCTGTAACTGTCCTGCATCTTTCTCTCAGTCTTTTTTTTATGCTTAGGAATTCACATTTTCCTCCATTAATTTTATATTACTCTAAAATATGGATACATACTCTCTATAACATTTCTTAATCAAATTTAGACCCATTCCCCATTCCATGCAGACAGTACATTCATATACACACAGAAATAAAATAATAATAATAATAATATAATAAATAATATAATATAATAAATAAATAATATAAAATATAATAAATAATATAATATAATAAATAAATAATATAAAATAATATAATAAATAATATAATATAATAAATAAATAAATAATAATAAAATAATAATAATAAAAAAAAGAATGGTAGAACAGTGCATGGTTTTCAAGTCTCTAGTCATACACTGGGTTTTTAGGTCATTTTAGGTTAACACTTTTAAAAGGTAGGTTGCATGAAACTAACTCATTTGTGAGCAAAGTGTTTTTCTAAGAATCATAGCAAGATAAACAGCAAATATAGAGTTACCTTTGATTTGATATAAAAGTCTGTCTTTCCCCCAGATTTCAAGACTAATATTGTCTTAAGTGCTTATGAGACCTCAAGTTATTCTAATATTGTCTTAAGTGCTTATGAGAACCCAGGTCCTCTGCAAGAGCAGTCAGTGCTCTTAACCACTAGGCTATCTCTCCAGCCCTGGAGTTCAAGTCTTTTTTAAAGTCAAATAAACTGCTGATTTATCATGACCTGCAGAAGGTATTTAGGTCACTTTACTGTTAGATAAAATTTTTGGTTAAATGAAAATTTTTGCTTCATGTTGTTTGGTTATCATTTGACCACCTGTGTCTTGTCATTAGTCCTGGGGAACTTTATGAACTCACTAAACATTTTGGAGACAGGAAGTCCCTGTAGTCCCAAATAGCTTGGCACTTGCTTGAAGCTGGTCTCAATCTCACAGAGATCTCCCTGCCTTTGCTTACAGAGTGATGGGATCAATATTTTGTGCCCATGCACTAAAGTTTTAAAAATTACATTCACATGGCTGAAAGTAGAATTCCTTAAAAATATATTGTCCTGTGTATAATAAATAGATGGTTTACATATGTAAACAGAAAAATATCTGAAAACAAGTATTGATGAAAATATGATATTTCAGAGTAAAATGTAGTAATTGTATTAATTTAGTTGAGAATGGATAGTCTATATTAAAAATTTACCCAAATTATTTTATTTTAGCTCCAATTGTTTTGCCTGCATGTATATATGTGTACCACATGTAGCTGCATGTATGTATGGGTACCACATGCATGCAGTTTCCCTAGAGGCTGGGAAAGTATGTCAGAGATCCAGGAAGTGGAATTATAGATTGTGGTTCTTAATTCTCAACATTTGTAATTGAGCATGTACTGACATAAAAGGTGTACTTTTTTTTAGCAAATGCAATGATCAGGAAAAATCTCCTCTACTTCTTGCCTCAAGACTTTTCCTTCTTAGCTTTTCCTTGCTCAGTCATCAGGTTGATGCACTGCAATCTCTGTAGTCACTCAAATGGAAAACCAAGGTACATTGTCCTTTAATTCTCTCCCTATCCCAAATCAACTTTCCATTGGCAATTGTTTATCCTCAGTACTTTAAAAAAATAATTTCTTACTCTCATTCCATCTCTTAACTGTTTGCTCTTCTGGATTCTAATCTTTTCTATCCCAATCTGTACCACCAAACACTGATACATGGTTCTATTTAAAATAAAAATCATGGGGCTGGAGAGATAGCCTAGCGGTTAAGAGCACCGACTGCTCTTGCAGAGGAGCCAGGATCAATCCCCAGCACCCACATGGCAGTCGAGAACCATCTGTAACTCCAATTCCAGGAGAACTCCAGTTCCAGGGGAATCCGACAGCATGTAGGGTGCACAAACCTACATGCAGACACTAAACTTATACACATACAAAATTAAATAAAATTAAAAAAAAGAATAATAAAATAAAATAAAATAAAATAAAAATCATTTCTTAAAACACTGAAATATGTCAATGTGTACAATTCATATATTTTCAATAGGATAAAGTTCAATGCTTCATTACTACAACTGATCGCTTCAAACCTTCCCAGCCCAGTTGTAAGTCAGTTATCTGTATGAACTTAAGGATCTGTCATTATGACTTATCATCACTGAATATTTATAGTTCCCCAGTCACATTCTACTGTTTTTTATCTTGATGAGTCTTCAAGTTCCCTATCACCAGAATGCTTTTAGCTCAATTCCTCACCTTGGTAATTCCTTTAATTTTTTTCTGTGAAAATTCAAGCTCACATGCCTGTAGATATCTATATATATTATCTTTCTAAATGCAATTTACAAAAATTTAAGACTTTGATCCACCTGCCTCTGCCTCCTGAGTGGAGTTCCAGGAAAGTTGGGGCTACAGGAAGATCCTGTCTCAAAAAGACAAAAAAAAATTAGAACTTCAAAACCAAAAGCAAATAATAAAAAAGAATTCCATACAGTGTTATGAGTAAATTACATTCACATGAGTATATTAATTCAAAACTGTTTATCCATACTGACAGAAAATGAACTATCCAGCTTGATCTTTGTAACTACTACATACCTATACTGAGTAGCTTGTTGGTATGTCAAAATGAGGCCAGTAGAGTATCATAACATATTGAAACCAATGTAGTTACACTGTAATGCACATACAAATTTGGGCATGTCTACTTTCAAATCAGAGAATGCTGTTCTATGCACTTGGCTGGAAAGTTTAAAATAAAGTTTTCAGATACGAAAATTAGGACACTTATCCCTTTCCATTGACCAAATGATACATTACTATGGAAATTTTAAACTCAATATTCTGTTATAAATGACTTTCAGGTGTTAACATGCTTCATTTTCAATCATCCTCCTGAGCAAAAAAATTATAATATTCATTGAGTTGTAGCTAAAATGCTGGATATTTTTTCAATCTTGTATTTTATTGCATTTAAACACTTTCGAAGATGAGCTTTAATATGTACAAGAAAAGTCTTTATCTAAAATTCAGTTATACAATGACTTAGGAGTCAATGTTATTTTCTATTTCTACAATCCATAATTCTCATTGTCTTTTGATTTTGCGAACCTAGTAAAGCATAAAGGGCTGCTACAATATTTGCTAACTGCCTGTGAGTATATCTTTCAGACAACTATTTTTTTAAATGCAGAGGTCTTGCCTCTTCAAATCTTAAAGCTAATACAGCTTTCATCAACAGAAGAATGAAGGTTACATAAAATCTTCCAACCACTGTTCAGATTCTATACAAATTAAATAGCTCTCCAATGTGCAGTTGAGAGGCCTGCTGATGTGTTAGGAAGTCACAGAGACTTTCTTTTCATTTCTTGGAACTACCCTGTGGTGAGGGTGTTAATGTCGGAAATAAAAACTTATTTCAATTCAATTCAAAGAGGTATATTTAATTCATATGGAATTTCTTTCCTGTAGTTGAGTGACACCTTGTAGGAAACATGAATTACAAGTCAAAGAACTAAGCTTTTCAGCTGTGTAACAGTCTTATTGCTTTAGGTTATAGGCAGTCACCAAAGCAATTATCTCTTTCTCCACATGTACAAATAGAGACAATTTTCCCACAAATAAGCAGAGGAAGTCTGAAATCATTACATCTTTATTAAATTTCCATTTCAAGAAAATAACAGATATCTCGCACAACTGCAAGATTTAAAGAAATTATATAAACAATATTTACTTTGTTCAGTGTTAGTGATAATAGTTTGGGATCTAGGGATCAGGTTGAGAGCACATAAGCCCAATAAACAGATTTTTGCTCCTCAAAAAGTTTCCAAGTCTGAGGAGAAAAAAAAGAAAAAGAAAAATACATGTCATGAGAAAGATAAAAATGTCAACACCAGGATCAGGATACTATGACCATAGCATAAAGATGACTGGGGTTAGGTGGTTGAAATTAGAAATTTAAGAAAGTTGATATTACAAAGCTATTTGGTACATGGCTAAGAAAATTTATTTTAGTAATGATAGTCATACATTTGAAAAAGTAGTTTTCAAGTAGGTTGTAGAGCCTTGAATAGCATTCTAAGGGGCTTGTATTCTTCCTTGTCAGTGTTCCAAAGTATAACATAATAAATTACATAGCAGACAGATTCATCCTGGAATAAAGTGAAAAATTTAAAGGGAGAAAATGAGTTGCTCGGGTGATAGTTTTATCAGGTCTCCTAATACAGTCATATCCACCTGATGCTGTGTCTTAGTTAAAAACAAAACAAAACAAAACAAAACAAAAAAAAAACTACTAGTAAAATAGGCTTTCATACTTGGTTAAGGGCTGAGCAATACTCTGAATAACTTAATAAATGTTCTAAATTTTAATTTTGAGAAATGCCAATGTGTATAGCAAGTTTAGTAAAATGATTTGAGCTGAATTTAAATAAGCGAATATTCCGGGGCTGGAGAGATAGCCTAGAGGTTAAGAGGACTGACTGCTCTTGCAGAGGACCCGGGTTCGATCCCCAGCATCCACATGGCAGCTAAGAACTGTCTGTAACTCTAATTTCAGGAGAACTCCAGTTCCAGGGGAATCCGAGACCCTCTTCTGTCCTCTGCTGCATTGCACGACACGGGTGCACAAACCTAAATGCAGATAGTACATTCATACACATACAAAAATAAATAAAATTTAAAATAAATAAATAAATAAATAAATAAATATTCCAAAGGATGCAAGATTAGCAGAGTGGCCAGTTGAGTGTTTCTGTGTTATTCTGCTGCATAAAGAAAGTTCTCTGGTGAGAGCTGAGGGAATCACTAATCTATGGCTATAATGTTAAGTCATTAGGAGTAAGTTTAGTTCTATAACTATATATAGAAAATTGGTATTGGGGTCTGTGGCATGTCTAGCCTCAGGTTCCTAAGACTGCTTTCAGTGTCAGGTATATGTTCCATCCTATTAAGAAGGCTTTAAATATAATTAGAGAGTGTTTGATGATTCCACAATATTTGTGTCACTATCACTACACAGATTTTTGCTACTACAACTTGTGATAGTTTACAGTATTCACAGCTAGGTAAAAATGATGAATTTCCCCTCACAGCACTATGAAAGATAGGTAGTAGAGATGAAGTTCTGCTGTGTCATAGACCAAGCAAAATGGTTTTGAGGATACCCACCTGTTCTTTAGTTAGCATGCTTTCCTCTCAAAGATCCAGCTCAAATTTAGTAGGATTTTTTTTTGTTTTTGTTTTTTTGATCTTTCTGAGACACAGTCTCCCTATAGCTTTGGTTGTCCTGAAACTCACTATGTAGATCAGGCTGGCCTTGAACCTACAGAGATCTACCTGCCTCTGCCTCCCACACTGCTAGGTCCACTACTCCACTCCTACAAAGGCTATCAATGTTCTTTTATATACACACTCTTCTTTTGCATGTATCTAACATGTGCCTATCTATACCCTAATTTGTGTTATTTATCTCCATGCTTCTTGCATCTACTATGCTGTCCAGTAAAAGAATCTAGCCTTGGGGCTGGAGAGATGGCCTAGTGGTTAAGAGCACCGACTACTCTTGCAGAACACCCAGGTTTGATCCCCAGCACCCACATGGCGGCCGAGAACCGTCTGAAACTCCAATTCCAGGAGAACTCTAGTTCCAGGGGAATCCCACACCCTCTTCTGACCTCCGCGGCATTGCACGACACGGGTGCACAAACCTGCATGCAGACAGTACATTCATACACATATAAAATAAAAAAAAATAAAAATAAAAATAAATATTTTTTAAAAAAGAATATAGCCTCATTTAGCTCAGAGGATTAGTTGCAAAGTGAAGAAAGTGCATGGGAGGACCCATGTATTCCCTGGGACTGGACAAATAAAGAGGTTAGAGAAGGATGGAATCACTGAATAGTAAAGTATATTAGGAAATGATAAAATAATACAAACTAAATAGGGTGGATGCCCACTGGTACAAGGCATAACATCTGATGTTCTACTAACACACTTAGATAGCAAGGAAAATAACTAATAAGACTAAGGTCCAGAGAATAATTCAGAGTTGAAAATTTTACTGCTTAATATCAGGTTTATCCAAGCAGTTACAGATAGCACTATAGAAACTTCTGGTTAAGGAGCTCTGGATGGTTATGGCCTAGGAGTAACTAAAACACTGTTGATGGTATAACATTGAGTAAAATGATCATATAGTCCTATGAGGATGTAGAGTAGATCAAGAGTGCTCATGAATAGTAAATGAATGACAATGGCTTACATGAGAACATAGAGCATTTAAAATGTTGGTTCTTTTCCCTTCCAACTATTTGCTTACAAATTTCATGTTTTAACAGCTATATAATATCCCATTGTGTAAAGGTGCCATACCTTTATTATCCCACCATCATTTGATGGATAGCAAGGATTTTTCTATTTTCTGGCTGTTATGAAAATGGCAGCAATGAACATGGATGAACAGGTATCTCTGTAGTAGAGTACAGAGTGTTTTGGGTATATGCCCAAAAATGGTATGGTTGTTGAGTTATACAGTCAATTGATTTCTAGATTTTGAGGTATCTCCACATAGTTTTCCATAGCAGCTGCATCAGTGTGCATTCCCATAAGAAGTGGATAAGTGTTTCTCATTCGCCAGATCCTTGCCAGCATTGTTCCTTAATTGTCTTTTTGGATATTTGTCATTCTTATGGGGGTAAAATGAAATTTCAGAGCGGCCTTAATTTGCATTTCTCTTGTAACTAATAGTATTGAACATTTTCTTACTTTTCAGCCCTTTTTTTTAATCTTTTAAGAACCCCTGTTCAGAGGGTGTCTATGTATAATCAAGATGGGAAAACAAAAGAAACAAAACCCCTGTTCATCACTTTCCCCATTTTAATTGTTTTTTTTAGGGGGGTGATATTTAGGCTGTTTTGTCAGTCCTTTGTATAGTCTATATATTAACCATCTACAAGTGATATAAATGGTAATTTATATTCCATTCTGCAAGTTGACACTTCATTCAAATGATGATGTCCTTTGGTGGACTTAATACATGTAGTATCAGAGTCCTGTTCAGGAAGTCCTTTCCTGAGCCTATAAGTTCCAATGCATTCCCCTACTTTCTCCCCTATCGGATCTTAAGTTAAGGTCCTTGATTTTTATGGAGTTTAGTTTTGTGAAGGGTAAAAGATGGGGATGTAGTTTCATTCATCATCATGTGGCTATCCAGTTAAATGAACAAAATTTGTTGAACTTACTGTTTTTCTCAATTGTACTCTTTCTGGCCTTTAACTGGTGATATGAGACTCATCCACACTGCACCAAACAATTGTTTTTAACCATAGTACACTATATGGTATCTCATCCAAAATCATCCTCCAACTTGATTATCAGATCTAGTTAGAATCTGAAACCTGGGTATGTTTCATGCTTAATTGACATATCCCTCAAGATTTCCTCTTTTATCATCTCCATTCATGTGTAACTTGTACCCATTTACAATATTGGCTGATATTTCAGCATTAACAAGGGGGATCTTCTGGAAGAAGCTAAAATAATGTGGGTCAAAAGATGTTCTGACCTAAGAAGTAGTTCCCCAAGGGCATGACCAAAGTAGGAAGTACAGAAGCCAAAGGAAAGAGTAAACATGCTAGATGTATGTGATTTTAGGGGTAAGTATTTGACCCTATGGTAGGCAAGAATAAGAGATGTTTAATGATTTTCATGTCTTAATTTCCAGATCCCATGAATACATTGAGTTTCATAGCAAATAAGAATTATTACTTATGCAATTATGTCCATTCATTAGCAGATTTGAAAATATTGATTATCCTGGATAATCGGGTGCATTCAAAATAAAAGCAAAGATCTTTATGATAGAGGAGAAAATGGGAGGATGGAAGTGTTTTGTTGCTTTATAATGCAAAAGGTGTTTGCCCTTTTGGCTTTAAGTACAGAAATGGGCCAGAGAAAAAGCATGTGAATGTCCTTTAGAAGTTGAAAAAAAATGGGGTCTCCCTTAGAACTTCCAAGAAAGAGTTGATACCTTCATTTTATCCTAGTGACTTTTGCATCAGAGGCTTGACTTTGAAAACTGTAAGAAGAAAATTGATTGTGAGGTGGGGAGCTGGATCAGTTGGTAAAGTGCCTGTTGCAGAAGCAGGAGTTCAGATTCACAGTGCCCATTAAAAATCTAGGCATGATCCCAAGAGTCTATAAACCTAGCATAGGGGAAGGCAGAAACAGGTGAATCCCAGCGCTTGCTAGTCGGCCATGGTAGGTAATTACTGAGTGCTAGGTTCAGTGAGAGGTATTGTCTGAAAAGATAAGGAGACCAGTCAAGACAAAAGACACTGGACATCAAACTCTGGCCTCCACATGCATACACATGTATCCACACATGTGCATACACACATATATGCTAGGCATGGACACATAGTTTTTCAAATTTTACTTCCAAGCCACTAAATTTGTTGAGACTGATTACACCTGCGATTAGGGATATAATATAGACATTCAAACAAAATTGTGTAATTTTAGAATATTGATTAAATTGAAATGTTAAAACAGGAATACATTGGTACTGTAAAAATAGTACTGGACTTGAAGTAATGAAAACTGAATTTAGGTTTGACCTTTCCAAAATAACTAACTAAATGGGTTTGTAGCAGCACTTAAAATTCTGTAATTTACCTCTTCCCTCTACAAAGCTGAATAAGATTTCAAGCATCATAAATAGACATTTGCATCCTCTGAATCTATTCCTTTTCACTTCTGCCTTACCATGTATAAGATTCTCCTAAGAGTTTTTAGATTTCTAAAAAAGTTTCTCTACAAAACAGATGAAATCCAGAATCAGGAATCAGACAGACAACTAAAGAAGAGAATGTGGGATGGAAATTCCCTTCACCTTTTCAAACTAGCAAATAAGAAATTTGATGATTTGCACCTCTGCTCTTAAGTCTTACCTGCAGAAGCAAAACAAAATAGAAAGGCATACAGGTCTTCATGCAGAAACTGGCTTCACCCATTTTGAGACAGAATGTCTTCACATCTCTTCAGTCACCTAAGGCAAGTTTCTGAATTTTCAACACAAACTTGTTTCTTGGACGTTGTTGGCCCTTTGATTTAGAGTCTGTGTAAATGCTTTGATATAGGGCTGTGATGATTAAAGATAAGGGAATTTGTATAAAAGAAAGGAAAAATAATCAGGTATGTATTTGTCAGAGAGATGGGAAAAGAACCCAACATATAATTGAAGGGGTAGATAAAAAATTAGAGACAGAGGCTTAGGGATTATGGCTGAGGAATGCTAGCTTTAAGCATAGGGACAAAATTGGATTCATTTCTGAGTAATATCCTCTGAACCTGTAAAATGTATCAATTGCCTTTTTGGTGGCTTATTTTATGATCAGTTAATGTGTATATGTTTTTATGGAATATAGTGTAATATTTTACAACTGTTGTATACATTGTTTATGATTCAACTGAAGACATTTAGGTTTATTCAGCACTTCAGTAGAGTATTTCTCTGTGATTAGGAGATCCAAAATCTGCTCTGCATGCTATTTTTAATCACACAATGCTATATTATCAGACATAATCGTCCCTCTGGGTGATAGAAGACAAGAATGCATTCTTCCTGTTTGGCTATGACTTTCTACCAATTAACTGATCTAATCTCTGCCATCTCCTCCTCCTCCTGCTCCCATTTCCCATCCCCCTTGCACCCAGTGCCTTCACTGCTGTGCTGCTCTCAACTTTCTGTGAGCTCAGTGTTTTAGATTTTGCATCTCTACAAGAGTGTACAGCATTATCTTTTGTGTCTGTCTTATATAACTTAACATTATGCCCTTGGATCGATCCATGTTGCAAATGACAGCATATTGTCTATTTTGTGGCTGAATTATATTTCACTCTATACATATATCACAATTTCTCAATCCATTCATCACTGTACACTGCATTAATCCTACATATCAATTACTGTGACTGGTAAGTCTGTCATCCTGAGTGTGCTCTGTGATGTAGTATCATCCTTTCTTCAGGATAAATAACTCTGTTTTTTAAGTAGCTACCATATTCTAACTCTTTTCTTTGAAATCAAGTAATCTCTGCCTATAGCAGAGATAGTCATCCTCCTTGATTTTCTATGCAAAATTAAAACATTTTAAAAAGATAAATATAAAATGATTACATATTTCAATGAACTGATAACTATTCAAACATAAAAATTAATGAAAATTTCAATTCTTTTGGGGAGATGTCATTTTGAGCTATGGTTTCCCTGTAGCCCCAGCTGGCCTGGAACTCACTACGTAGACCAGGCTGGCCATGAACTCACAGAGATCTGCCTGCCTCTGCCTCCTGAGATCTAGGAATAAGGACGTGCACTGTGAGAATTTCTTTATCATCTGATGGTCCTTTTGTCATAGGTGGCCACAAATGCACATGATATTCTTCCCTTCAAGAAAGGCCTGGGAGTCCCACAGGACTGGGAGCTTCAAGGCTGTCTCCAGCCTGCAGGTGTAGCTCTGGCAAGGAGGAGGGAGGGGACAAGGAGAAAGTTAAACAACAGAACAGAAAGACAAAGAAAGACAAAGACTCAAAGAGAGTCCAGGGGATAAAACTCTCTCCTTTATTCAGGCCAGCAGTGTGTTTATATACCAAAGATTACTGTACTCTGGGCAAGGAAGTGGGGGGCAGGCAGAAGGGAGGGGAGAGCCACCTTGGATCTTTGTGCAACTGATAAACTAGAGGTGTGACATTCTGTTCAAAACCTCAAGGGAAGGGGCCATCTGGTTCTGGAACTTTGTAGAAATAAGTGAGGCAAGAAAACACCACAATATCCCGTACCTTCCAGAGATATAGATAACTCACAGAGATAACTGAATGCCCACAGAGATATCAGATAACTCTAGGAGGTTTTTTGGTGCAAGTCTTACAGGTTCTTGCCTTGAGCCAGGAAAAGTTTCATTCCTACAGTGTACCACTACTCCTGGCCAACAATTTCAGTTCTTAGTATTTGAAGTAAATGATGAAAAATAACTTCCAAGCTGTTGTTCACATGTATCTGTTTCAGTTTCATCATTTGCCCCTGAGAAGCCTAATGGAAGAAACATATTAGTGATATTTAATATGGATTTGATCCCATTAATGAGGGAAAAAGAAAGCCACATAGTGTCTATGGAAATCCATAGTTTTCTAAGTAATTTTTATCACAAAATGCTTTGATATAGAATTCTGAAGTTTATTTTGTTAAATACAAAAAATAATTAATGAGAATGTTTGTGGGATACAGTTAAAATTATTTGCTTAAATAAAGTACACTGCCTTGGGCTTTGCATTATATTCAAATGATGTTTCAGACATCATTTAATATTCTCTCTTCTCTAAGAATTAAATAAATTTCTATTTTCTTTGGAAATTTTTCATTGCTTCAGATAAATATACAAAAACTGGCAAAAGGTGGAATTTATTGATGTATTGCCTTTGTTGTGGCTGTGACAGCTTGTCATATGCTTTGCAAAGAAAGTCATTAACCAAATGGAAATTTAGGTCAGCTAACATTTCTGAATGATATTTAAGGGATCACTGAAATTATTGGAAATGTGGTTCATATTTCATCATGCAAATGTCAAACTCCATTTCTTATTCATTTATTTACAGTCATGTTCTCAGCTTTACCTGAACATGCAGCCAGGGAAGGTCAGGTGTTTCATAGTTATAAGCTCCTGAGTTTCTTTATGAAAATGTATTATTGCACATATTTTACTTTTAAGCTTTTTACTGCATGTTAAGTATTTTTCTTAATCACTGGCAACTTTTATTTATAATCTGGAATGGGCCTATCAATACACTGGAGGTAGTAAAAGGAACATTCCTGGTTTTTAAATGATTGAAGTCTTTCACTCTAGGAGATGTGCACTACACAGACATAAACATATGTTGTATAGGACTGCCCTCTGTCAGACACACAGATACTATCTTCCCATGCTCGTTGTACCTAAGATCATAGCTGAGTTGTTAATGCAGATAGAGTACAGAGACCCTTGTCTGAGACTCCAGCTATGCCTCCCAACGAATCATTTAGCCCTAGTTGTATGTGGCCTGGGAGGGGCTAAGGGGACACAGGCTAGGGAAGCCTAGGGGAGGTGCTCCCAACATTTTTGGTTGTTCTTAGACTTTAATGGGTGTGCTACCCCTCCATCCTAGTCCTCAATATTTTATATGGCTATGCGAAGCCACTATCCATGCTTGGATGGAGACTTCACAGTGTGGCATTAGTGGGGAGCAACCACACTCCTGTAAATGAACCCTCACCCACTGCTTTGTAAGTAAGCTCTATAAACTCACTGGTTTCCAGACTGGAATTTCATGAAATCATAACTTAGTTTTTCATTAGAATCTAAGGAACGGGGGGCAGAGTTTTTTAAATCCTCCTCCCAGGAAGGAATTTTAGCAACAACATATATATCAGGAATGAAATCCATGAAAGGATAGTGCTTATGATTTTTCTTCTCATGCCTTTATGAAGAGGAAAGATATCCCCTGCTTAATGGGTAAAGTTGTAAGTGGAAGTTGTACCAAAGAATCTAAATTATTCTACAGCAGCATTGGGGTGGCAAATCACCAGGAAAACATTTTAGACAAAAAAAAAAAAAAAAAAAAGCGATGGAATAAGCCCACATATGGAAAGAAGCAAAGGAAGAGCAAATGAATAAAAAAGTTATTAAGTAAACTTTTAAAAACTTTTGGTGAGGGACTAGAGAGATATCTCAGTGGTTAAAAGCATGCACTTCTCTTGAAGACAACCAAAATTCAGTTTCAAGTATCCACCTGATTGTAACTCCAGCTCTAGGGGAATCTGGCTCTGCAGGCATCTGAAATCATGTGTACATAGTCATGCAAACATACACATACTGAAAAAATAATGAAAATAAGCCTCTAAATAAAAAGCTGAGAGTTTTGTGCTATATTTTCCTCTGTACATTAATCCATAAAACTAGATGTAAAAGTTATTATAGGGCTGGAGAGATGGCTTAGCGGTTAAGAGCGCCGACCGCTCTTACAGAGGACCCGGGTTCGATCCCCAGCACCCACATGGCGGCCGAGAACCATCTGAAACTCCAATTCCAGGAGAACTCCAGTTCCAGGGGAATCCGACACCCTCTTCTGACCTCCGCGGCATTGCACGACACGGGTGCACAGACTTGCATGCAGACAGTACATTGATACACATACAGAAATAAATGCCAGGCGTGGTGGCGCACGCCTTTAATCCTAGCACTTGGGAGGCAGAGGCACACGGATCTCTGTGAGTTCGAGGCCAGCCTGGTCTACAGAGTGAGTCTCAGGACAGCCAGAGCTACAGGGAGATCCTGTCTCAAAAAAAAAAAAAAAACAAGACCAAAAAAAAAAAAGTTATTATAATTTTCAAGGGTTTCAGGGTAAAATTTATTATTTTGTGTATGCATCATCATCCTGAGATTGTGTTTAGTACAGCAAAATGACTCTTAATGCTATTGAAGATACATACAGCACATATGAGCATATAGCAACATGTTTGAATACTTTATGTTAGGATAACATTAAGTGCTTTAATATTGAGAAATGAAATTAATTAATCTTCCAATTAATAAAGTGAGGTGAATGTTAGAGAGCCACATGTTATCAGTTCTTTCTGCTTGTTGTAATGTTTGTCACTTGAAGAGAGGGCAAATATCTTTGGGATACATTCTCATCCTCTCTTCATGAAATGGAATTGTTTACATGCAACATCCTCTGATTTTTTTCCCTCAGCAATAAAACGTATGAAGGTAGGTTGGCCTCTTCTGTTTATGACCTTTTCTACTGTGTTCCCTGCGTTTATGGTGAGGATGAGGAAATAGTAACCATAAACATCTGTTCACTGAGTTCAGATTAATCTTGATGACCTCTACAATTATAGAAATTTTTAACACATCATAATTCAACCAAGTCTCATCTGTTCACTACTTACAAAGTCCCAGAATATAACATTTCTTTGCCAAATTCATCTAAGATAAATATCTTTGAATTTTCAGGATTATTTGAAATGTTATAATCAAGAAAAAAGAATATAGGGAAAGAGGAATTCTTATTCACTGCTCCAGAGTGTGTAAATTAGTGTAGTCATTATGGAAACAAGAATGGAGGTTTCTCAAAAATTTAAAACTAGAACTATCCTAGACCCAGTTGTATCAGTCTTGGCAATACAGCCCAAGGAATCTATATCCTACTTGCAGAGGAATACGTACATCCATGCTCACAGCTGCTTTATTCACAACTGCTAGCATTCTGTCTAGATTTCTCTCAACAGATGAATCAATAATGAGGCTTTATATACAATGGACTTTTATTCAGTAGAAAAGGAAAAAAACTAAAGTGTGTGGTTGTAGAAAATATTATATTAAGCAAGACTTGGAAAGACATATATTGCATGTTGTCTAAAATATTCAGACCGTATCTTATAATGTACGTATACATAAATGAAATCGAGTGTGTGAATATAGGCCATGAAACTACACAAAGAATCATAAGATGGGAAAAAGTGAAGTTGAGGAAAAGGGAGGGGGGGCAATTGGGTGTATGCAGCATGACAACAGAACTAATGCTAGCTGGAAAGTTACACAGGGAAGTCAGAGTTTTGGAACGAAAAGGAAGGGGAAGAGAATTAAAATCAAATCTTGACTGAAAATGTCAAAATGAAATGTAATACAGTATATGCTAATTCAAATTTCTTTCAATATTTTTACTGATTCTTTGAGAATTTCATACAATATATTTAGATCATGTTCCAACCCGCTTCCTCTACCTCTGCCACCCATTCTACCACCATGAATCCATGTCCTCTTTACTATTTTTGTCTTTATAAAACAGGGTCTCCCTTTAGTGCCAGCTTGCCTGGAGCTGGATATGTAAACCAGGCTGGCCTTGAACTCACAGAGATCTGCCTGCCTGTGCCTCCAAAGTGCTGGGATTAAAGGCGTGCACCATTCAATTTGTGTTCCTAAAATGCTCTTTAGTGTGTGTCCATCCAATGGAATTGGTTTGATCTAGCTAGTTTCACACCCTTAAAGTAAATTTATTTTCCTTCTCTTAGAATCTGTTAATTGTCAAGAGTCCCTCAGCTAACCCCTTGCCTACTTTCCCTTCCACCTATGATTTTTCTCTGGCTTGGTTTTGCATGTCTTATGTATAATGTCACAGGCATTGTGAAATTGATAACTGTGTCCAGAAAACACAGTTTTCTTATATTCATCCACCACCTTTGTTTCTTACAATTTTCTCCCTCCTCTGCTGCAGTGATCCCTAAGTTTGGGAGGAGAGGGTCAATTAAGGTTTCCCATTTTGACCTGAGACCTCCATAACCTCTTATTCTCTGCATGTTGGCCAGCTATGGGTCTCTGTGTTAATCACCACCTTCTGCAGGAAGAGTTGAAAGATGCACTAACATATGTATATAACAGTGAGTCATTTGGAGTAGGTTTAACATTATGTCCATTTAGCAGAATAATAGTAACAGGCTTTCCCCTGTAGCCTGTGAACTGTGCAGCCACAGGTTATTGTCCCCACCAAAAGTGCCTGATATGGGCTTCATTTTGTGAAGTTGGGCTTAAAACCAATCATGACATGAATGGTTACTCCCATAACATTCATATAACCATTCTAACAGGTGAGCACATCTTGCCAGGCCAATCATGATTGTAGCTTGAAGTGTTCACAATGTAGTTAAGATTGGTGATTACCTTCATGTTACCATGCATAGCACCTTTCAGCACTGTGAAAGCCAGGCATCAGAGATGAATTTTGAGCTCATCACCAGGCTTGATTTCATCTTGTTTTTTTCTATACCTCATGTCTATAATGTCTCCAACAATAGGTTCTTACCATCAAATTTTGGTGGGTAAGGAAAGCAATTTCATTAACAAGTATTGTTTATGGATGTACCCAGGGTATATTCCTTACATTGGATGATTTTTATTTGATAATATGTGGTTTCCGGTAGGGGCATTTTCCCCCTTGTAATAGGGTAACTCCATTTAAACCTTGTGTACTGTTTATGCATATAAATTTATTTATTGCTTACTCCTCTGACCTATACCCAGCCTACCTTCTTATATTGTACATAACAATCTGCCCAGGGTGGCACCACCCACAGAGGGCTGGACCCTCCCACATAACTCATGCTTCTATAGTAGTAGATTTCCATATACTTTTCCTGAGGCCCCTAGTATTTGTTATCCTTCCCCATACTAATATACACTGCTGTAAGTTCTAATGGTAGGTACAGTTATATTGTTCATATAAATGAATAAATGCATTATTTCATTAATGATGAATTCTTGATTAAAGCCAAAATGTCTCAGGTAGTAAAAAGAAAAATAAAATTCTTTTTTATATTTAAAAATATGTTGGAAAAAGAGATCTAGGGTTTAAAATTGATCTAAATGCCTGAAAACATGGCTGTGCAGGATGGACTGGGAAATGCCAGCAGAGAGGTTGACCCATCTGAACATTAAAGAAAGAGGAGCCTCAGACTGCCTGAGTCATAGACACTGAGCAACTCTCTGAATACTATTGGGGTTAACTGTTTATAATGGGCCCTAATGAAGTTTACCTTCCAGATACTGAGAAACCTACCTATCTCTCCCCTTTATAGGAAAACAAAAAACATGATGGTAATGAAGCCAATCCCTAACTGTAAATTAGAGCCAATTGTTACAGTGATAATTTCCTATAAAACAGGGTATAACTACCCTTTTATAATTGACTGATAGGCATAGGAACTGTGAAAGGATAATTCTCTATCTAGAGCCAAATTCAACAGTAAAGTGTTTATAAACTGTGTAATTAAGCAAAATATATTACTACAGGAAAGATCTGACATCAGCAATGAATTATTCTGCCTAGGAGATGTTGGCTAGGAGATTCAAACCCGCTCCCCCCCCCCCAAATTATAAATGCCTTTTGCCTATAAGTGGGATATATGCAAGGAGAAAGGCAGAAAGTCCCTGTTGTCGACGACCTGGTGTGAGCATGAAAAAAATGTTATGAGACGTCACTTGCTAGCATACAACTGGCCTCTGAAATGCCAGAGAGCATTACCAAAGGCCACTAAAGCAATACAGAAAAATACTGGTCTCCCTGAGACAAGCAAGACTCCTCCGTCAGTATCAGCTACACCTCAACAGCCTGGAGATACTGTGCAACAGTGGCAGCCAAGTGTCTATATATATATATATATAAATAATATATATATATATAATATTAATATGATATATATATATATATATTAATATATATATATATATATATATCCCAAATCTATTTGCTATTAGCTCTCTCCTTGGAGGAATAACTCATAGTGGATGCCACAAGCTTATGTCCTCTAGTGGTTAGGAGATGTTATAAGCCACAATAAGAACTTAGTCACCCTTTATAGAGAGAACCAACAGTTTGCGGATTAGCAATACCATCAAGCTGCTGTGTCTATGCTCACAGCTTAGCTTGACATATAATTAGTACTGCTTAAATGCCTGTACATCCAATTGCTTGTGCTTTGTTAGTATTGACTAAAAAGGGTATCACTGGAAAAGCTATCAAACCCATGAAGGGAAACAACCTGAACAGACTATAGAGTCCAAAATGACAACTCCAAGAGGAAATTGGTCTGTTTTCTTCTCCCCACTTGTGCCCCTTCCCAAAGCCCAGGGAACAAACTGGGAAGAGGAGGCTTGGTAGAATGTAAGGGTGCAGAGAGATAGGGGTGAATCTAAGGACTACAGGAATATAGTCTGGACTCCTAATTGATCAACATGTCTGTGCCTACAAACTCTTCAACCTGGGACAATGGAGAACCTCGGGTTGTTCATAATTTGGAATAGATACTGCAAAATGCGACCATGTTATCTAATCGTATGACAAACTGAGTAACATACAAATCGTTATCTGTACAAACAATCTGTTCTACATTATATTAGTAAATCCCTTATAAAATATAAAATAATAAAAAAAAAAATAAATAAAATTAAAAAGAAGTAAAAAATAAATAAAAAATAAATTTGATTAAGAGATTCCAAGAACATATTAATATAAAAATTGAAAGTACTTGTAGTTATAATTATTGTTTTACGTGCAACCTACGTATAGAAAGAGAAATCTTTCTGCACATTCTTCTAATATTCTTATACAAAATTGGTAGCAGTTCTGGTATGGTATCACTAGTGTCTTAATATCTTGAATGACTTTTCTAATGTTATTTTATGCTTTATCCTTATACACGATTGGCTATATCACATTTTAAAGGCCTCTAACCATCTCTAACATATTGTTCAGCAGTGCAAAATGTCAAGGAAATTTTTCTGTATCTAAGTTACATCTCTTGTAACATTTGTACTTGACATAGAGAAAAATATAAACCAATTCTCTGAAAAAATTCCTAACAGAGGTCAAAGTCATATTAACTTCCTTTACAATAGCAAAAGATAATAGCGGAACATTGGTATTGACAGGATAGTATAATCTTACTATTTATCTTTTTTTTAATTTTTATTTTTTATTTATCTCTTCTTT
>VZQC01001595.1:2292833-2296708 GCA_009823505.1 Rhizomys pruinosus | reverse complement strand
ATATATATATATATATAATGCTATATATATATATCCAATTCTATTTGGCTATTAGCTCTCTCCTTGGAGGAATAACTCATAGTGGATGGCCACAAGCTTATGTCCTCTAGTGGTTAGGAGATGTTATAATAGCCACAATAATTGTCACCCTTTATAGAGGAACCACAGTTTCGGATTAGAATACCATCCAACTTCACGGATTGACAGCTTTCCCAGTGATACCCTTTTCAGTCATACTAACAAAGCTCAAGCTATTGGATGTACAGGCATTTAAGCAGTACCACTTATTGTGTCAAGCTAAGCTGTGAGCATAGACACAGATGCTTGGATGGTATGCTAATCCGCAAACTGTGGTTTCTCTATAAAGGGTGACAAGTTCTTGTTGTGGCTTATAACATCGCCTAACCACTAGAGGACATAAGCTTGTGGCATCCGCTGTGAGTTATTCCTCCAAGGAGAGAGCTAATAGCCAAATAGTTAAAAAGACCATGGGAACTGATAAGAAAAGGAGAGAACCAGTCATGTGAGTGATCTGTAAGTTACACACTGCCAACACCAGTCTGTTTACTAAACCTTTCTTATGCATAAAATCTTATTACATAATCCATTAAGCATCTAGAAACTATCTAAAGAGGATACATAGACCACAACAATTAAAACTACTGTTGACAATTTATAAACATGTAATGTACTAAGTAGTGCATGTCTTCATTTTTCTAATGTATATATAAGCATACAAATAAATACATACATGCAATAATGGGACATCAATAATTAACCAAGCAAATGCATATTAAACCTTTTCAAATATGTTCCCTTTATAAATTAATGTTTGTTATAAAGAAAAAAGTTGTAATATAATATAATTTCTTAAAGAAGTGTATCTGACAATGGAAATTGTACATTTACAAATATATTATAGGTTTTTAATTTGTCTATGAGTATGAGAGACTGATATGCTGTGCTTACACAGCCACATACCTACACACATACTAGTCTGTTGTGTTATTACATTTTACTGAAGTTAAATGGTTGAAGCACTTGAGACATTGCCTAGCATGGAAACTATATCAATTTTACTGATTATGGTGATGGAGGCCTGTGATCTCCACTATTCAGGAGGCTAGGGTAGGAGAATTGTAATTCCAAATCTTTCCTGTGTTACACAATGTGTTCAGTGTCAACCTGGGTAATTTAGTAAGATAATCTGCTACAGTAATAGTACAACAAAAACTGAGGATATGGCTAAATGGTACAGTGTTTTAGGGTTTGTCTGACATTGTCCAAGGTTCTAGGTACAATATTTAACATATGCATAAACTGATTGCATTTTTATTTATATCCCATATGTCTAAAGTGACAAATAGCAAGCAACAGTAAGACCTTGATTTTTCTGGTACATGCATTATTTTATCTTTCTCTTTTCCTAATTTAGAGTTTATATGCTTATTTCTTTTTACTCTAACATTGGGAGGACTTGACCAGATCATATAATTTTTCTATCCATGTTCTTTTCTAATGAAGATCTGTTCTAGTTTGCTTTTCCATTGCTATGACAAAACACCCTGACAAATTCCAACCTGGGGAGGAAAGAGATAATTTGGCTCATATCTCCTGGGTCACAGTTCATTACTAAGGGAGCCCAACATAGAAACTCAGGGTAGGAACCTGGAGGCAGGAGCTGAAGCACAGGCCATGGAGGAATGCTGCTTACTGGCTTGCTCCCCTGGCCCATGCCCAACCTTCCTTCTTACACTGTACATAACAACCTGCCCAGGGTGGCACCACCCACAGTGGGCTGGGCTCGCCCACATAACTCAACAATTAAGAAAATACTCCACAGACGTGGCCACAGGCCAGGCCAATGGAGTCAATTCACCAGTTGAGGCTCCCTCAACAAGGTGTGTGACAAGTTGACATTAAAGCTATCCAGCACATGATCTGAATATATTTCTAATTGATCCAATATTTGGCCTCTTATCATATTTACTTTCTGCCTTTTTGTGTACCAGGCTCATTTGAAATTTCATGTATCTTGATCTTTGGGTACCTTTATAGAAGCCAATGGTAGTTCTATTATTCTTGATATTATCAAGCACTACTGTGAGAGCATTCATCAAACATAAGACTTACATAAATATGTCCATCCTTGAGGCAATATTTTACTTCTAATCACCATCATGTCCTTTCATATTTATATATTTACATACAGATTTAAAAGTTTTGAGAATACAAAAGACTATTTTAAACAATAAAATTTTATCAGATACAATTCTAAAATTTTATAAAAATAGGAGACATAAATGACTGAAACTTTTATCCACTTACAAGATACTGAGTTAGTACCAGTTCATGCCAGCCATAAATCTGGATAGTTTGGGTAAAAATATCTATGGAAAAAAGAAGATTCTGCCAGTGTGACCATGAAGAGTAATATGTTGAAAAATACATCTTTTTTTTTTTTTTTGAAACAGGGTCTCCCTATAGACCCAGCTGGCCTGGAACTCACTCTGTAGACCAGGCTGGCCTGGAACTCACAGAAATCCACCTGCCTCTGCCTCCCTAGTGCTATGATTAAAGGTGTTTGCCACCACAAGAGGCTTAAAGATGGTTCTTAGCCACCATGTGGGTGCTGGGAATAGAACCAAGATCCTTGCAGAAGAGCAGTCCGCACTTTTAACCACTGAGACATCTCTCCAGCCTGAACAATACATCTTAATATGCCTATTTATTCAGTAGGTTATAAAGAAGCACTATAGAATAGAAAAACTATAATAAGATGTTATAAGGAAAAGTGGAGCCATGGATGTTATCTATAAAAGTGAAGATGGAATAAACCATGAATTTGAGAAGTTGGACTATAAGACAAAGAGAAGATATGGCACCACTGAGAAAGATGAACAAACCCATAAATTATTTACTAGCTGTTCTTGTAGTAGTTATTATTAAGTTGGAAAACAGATGTCCAGATTTCACACATTTGTACAATGTAGATGCAGGTCATGAGAGATGTATGTCTGAATAAATGATTATTTGAAATAAACAAATCATGAAGAATCAATTGTTTTGATCAGAATGTGACCATACTCCTAGAACGCATAGACACAAGTTTCCTCCTTGAGAAGCTATGAAAGGTCAAGGCACGATACGATACATGAAAACAGTAGGCCTATGCATCATGGATGTCAAATGACATCAGAAGACTCCTTACAAACAATATGTACCTGTAGGACATGTGCATATTTCTCTCAAAGTAAGAAGTTTGAGCACACAAAAGCAGAAAAGACAGGTGGCAAAATGAACTCCATTGCACCAAATAATGTAAAAATAAGTTGCTTGAAATAAAACAGTTTGTTGCTTTAGTGACTGTTGTTGTGACTAACAGCTGGAGATGTTAGCAGATGAATAAGAAACTACCAGTGACCCTGAAGTCTGTGCCAAGAACTTAAGTAGAAAATTGTTTTATCAATAATATCTTAATGAAATGTTCAGCTGCAGCTGAAAAACTGTGGTCCACTAAAAGCCTAATGAACTACTAGTTGAGCAATTACACATATTGTTAAAAGATCAATCAGCAATGAATATTTCTGTGATTTGAGAAGAAAATTGAAATTAAGTTTAATGAATATGTAATTTCTTCCTCAAAGATGAAGAGGCTTACACTGTACAATTTTTAAAAGAAAGCCTACCCAGCGCAAAAAATTGAGACTATACCATTCTTTATTTTTAATTTATTTCTGTATGTGTATGAATTTACTGTCTGCATGCAGGTTTGTGCACCGTGTCATGCAATGCTGCGGAGGTCGGAAAGGGGTCTCGGATTCCCCTGGAACTGGAGTTCTCCTGGAATTGGAGTTTCAGACGGTTCTTGGCCG
>VZQC01001595.1:2260333-2287833 GCA_009823505.1 Rhizomys pruinosus | reverse complement strand
TCTAGCATTCATGCACAAATTCCTTGCTCTCCTGTCTTGGCTATAGATGTAATATGACGTGTTGCTGCAAGTTCTTGCTGTCTTCACTTCCCGATTCAACACAACTGGATAAATATTGAGAAAATGATAGTTGATCACATGATTACATGCTATGACTATGTTGAGCTTTAAAAGGAATCGCCATACTGTCTTGCTACATGGTTAAACAACTTTACATATTACTGAGAATCATACTATGACACTAGATAGGCTGAGTAGTTCCCAATGGATGAATTTACACTGAGGGATACCAGGGGACATTGACTTGATTCAATAGGCTTTAACATAAATGACAGAATGCATGAAATCCAGTGTGTTGTGGGGTGCTTATGGGAGGGTGCCAATGGGGAAGGGGGTATAAAAATGATAAAGATGTTGTGTATGAAATACACAAATATACAATAAAATATTTTATGTATCATCTCTTCTTGGAGAGTTAACCAATTTTTCATACTACCCTTATATCTGCTCTTTTTTTTTGTTGTTCTGAAATATTTATTCTTTATTTTTGAGAATTTCATGCATGGATACAGTGAACTATGTTCACATACTTTCCCCATTTCTAACTCCCCCACCTTTTTCCATATCCTACCAAACCTATCTCCCTCCCATTGTTATTTTGATTAAAATTAGAACCTACTTAGTTTAGTTAATGATGACCATATATGCATGGATTTGGGACCATTAATTGGAACATGAGAAAATAACTAATGATGAAACTTATAAAAAATATTCCCTGCAGAAGATGAGGCAGGAAGATTGTAAAACCCAAAGGTAGATGTGCATATATCTTTGCAGTAGGATGAGGTCTTTCCACCTTTTGATGAAGTTTTCAATCTCTTTCAGGGGTTTAAAAATTACTCAAAAGATGTAGGAAAGATATGAACAGAGACTTCATCAATGAGGAAGATGGCCAAGAAAATCTTAAAAATGTTCAACATCATTAATAATTAAGGAAATGCAAATTAAAACCATTCTAAGATATCATGCCATTCCAATAAGACTGGCTAAGATCAGGAAAACAAAAGACACCAAATGCTGGAGAGGTTGTGGGGAAAGGGGAACACTCATCCACTGTTGATGGGAATGTAAACTCATACAACCCCTGTGGAAAGCAGTGTGGAGAACTCTTAAAAAACTCAAAATAAGCCTACCACCTGACCCAGCCATACCACTTCTGGGCATATACCTACAAATCTCATCCTACTGCAAAGATATATGCACATCTATGTTTACTGCAGCTCTTTTCACAATAGCGAAGAGTTGGAACCGACCCAAATGTCCCTCAGCTGATGACTGGATAACAAAAATGTGGTACATCTACAGAATGGATTCTATGCAGTGATAAAGGAAGGTGACATCATGAGTTGCAGGTAAGTGGATGGAACTTGAAGCCATTATGCTTAGTGAAGTAACACAGTCCCCCCAAAAAAACGGTGAATGATTTCCCTCATTTGTGGATGCTGGTACCAAACTTCATCAAAAGGTGGAAAGACCTCCCATGTTCGTGGATTGGAAAAATTAATATAGTAAAAATGTCCATTTTACCCAACTTGATATACAGATTCAATGCAATCCCAATCAAAATCCCAGTGAGTTTCTTCACAGACTTAGAAAACAATCCTTAAATCCATATGGAAAAACAAAAGACCCCTGAATAGCTAAAGCAACCCTGAGAGAGTGACCCCATAAAGCAATACAAGGGGGATTGTTTTACCAGACTTCAAGCTATATTACTGGGCTATAGTCATAAAGACATAAAGTCATATAGCCATAAAGGTACTGGCACAAAAACAGACCCATTGACTAATGCAGCAAAATTGAAGATCCAAACTTGAGCTCATACAATTTCAGCCACCTCATATTCGACAAAGGGGAAAAAAGGTCAAAGGAGGAAAGACAGCATCTTCAGCAAATGGTGCTAGCAAAACTGGATCACCATTTGTAGAAGAACAAAACTAAACCCCTACCTCTCACCTTGTACAAAAATCAGCTGTAAGTAGATCAAAGATCTCAACGTGCAACCTGAAACCCTGAAGGTCATAGATGAATAAGTTGGCAACAACCTAAAAGACTTAGGTATAGGAAAAGTCTTTCTAAATCAGACAGCAGCTGCATAGGAAATAAGGTAAACAATTGACATATGGGACCTTATCAAACTCAAAAGCTTCTGTACACCTAAAGGAACAATCAAGGAAGTGAAGATAAAAACCCACAGAGTGGGAGGAAATTTTCACCAGTGATACATCAGACAGAGAATTAACATCCAGAATGTATAAACTACTCAAAAAACAAAGAAGATAACAAATGACTCCTTTTAGTTTTTAAACTGATCAAGTCCAATTTGTGCTGCCTGTATACAGCTGGGTGTGTGGCCATGAATTTCAGGGAGTTTGGCTTACTAGGGGTCACATTTGAAGAAAATTGACTTTTCCTGCCTTAGCAAATCTGGGTTGCCACTAGCTGCTAACCTAGGAGTGAGACTTCATGGCAACCTCCCATCTCCATGGTGGGATTTTTCTTTTTGTTTGAACAGGTGAAGTTCTTGTGCATTCTGTCTTAACTGTTATGATTTCATATTTGCATCTGCCTTGTTGTATCCAGAAATCTCTCTTCTTTTCAAACATCTCCCATCTCTGACTCTTACAGTCTTTCTGATTCATCTTCCACAATGAGTTCTGAGCCACGGAGGATGAGTTGTGATATAGGTGTCCTGTTTAGGGTTGAGCATTTAGCCATCTCTTGTTCTGTGCACCTTGTCCGGCTGTGGGCATTTGTCTTAACTCCCATCCATTGTAGAACAAAGCTTCTTTGATTAGGGTTGAAAGCTGCAATAATATATGGGTATAGCAATAAAGTATTAGCAGTCAGTTTAATACTATGTCCTTTTCATCAGAATTATAGTACTCGATTATCCACCAGATTCTATGACCTGCCAACCTGTAGGATTCTTGACACTAATAATGATGCCAGGAATGAGTTGCCTCTTGTGAAGTGGACATTAATTACATTGAGAAAATGGGTGCTTACTCCCAGGACCTGCATAGGGCTGTGGCAGCATTAGGCATGTCTTTCCATACAGGTTTTTATGTAACTGTCGGGATTCACGGATGAATATGATTTCCAAAGAAATAGGGAAAGCATCACCATTCTCAGTAGCCTTGAAAATACCTTTAATAAATATAAGCAAGGAAATTAAAGATATACAATGAGAACTTTAAGACACTGAGAAAATAAATTGAAGACAAAACCAGAAAACAGAAAGGCTCACACACTCATGGATCAGAAAATGTAATATTGTGAAATAACTACTCTACCAAAAGCAATAGATTGGACACAATCCCCATCAAAAGGCAAATTAAATTCTTCAGAGATATTGAAAAAATAATCATAAATTTCATATAGGAACACAAAAAAATTCAGGATAATCAAAGGAATCCTAAATAATAAAATTCCCAGAGGTATCATTATCACAGATATCAAGCTATAATATAGAGCCATAGCAGTAAAAACTATATGGTACTAGCATAAAAACAGATACACTGATCATTGAAATAGGATTAAGGACTCACATTTAAACCCACACTACTACAGCTACCTGCATTTTGACAAAGAGGCCAAAACCGGCATTTTCAGCAAGCAGTGCTGGCAAAATTGAGTAGGTACATGTAGAAAGATGAAAGTAGACCCATATTACTTACCCTGCACAAAACCCAACTCCAAATGGATCAAGGACGACAACATAAGAACTAAGACCCTGACTCTGACAGTGGGAAAGAAAGAATATGCCAAAACATACAATTGGCAATTCTTAAATACCATGGTAGTGTAAGCATTACAACCAACAATACATAAGTGGCACCTCATGAAACTAACAGGTTTCTATTCCCAAAGGACACCATCATTCAAGTGAAGAGACAACCTATAGAATGAGAAAACTATTTACCAGATATACATCAGATAGAATATTATTATCTAGAATATTTAAAGAACTCAAAAAAGTAAACATAAAGGAAAAAACCCTACCTGTAAAATGGGACATAGCTCTAAACAAAGAGGTCTCAAAAAATGAAATATAAATGGATTAGAAATATATTTTAAATGTTCAGCATTCTTACCATCAGGGATGCATATATTTCCATTTCATTTTTTTCTTTTTTTTCCATTTCATTTTTAAAGAGCAATCTTATTCAGTACAGAATTCTATGTTGGATTTTTTTTCTCTAAACTCGTCAAGTATGTCCTTGCACTCAAATCTTATTTGCATTGTTGCTAAAGTTGTCTGATATAATTCTAACCCTTTCTATTCTGTTAATAAAATGCTTTCCATCCTCCACATTCTTGCAAGATTTTCTCTTTATCTTTCATTACTTTTTTATGAATATGTTATATCTATATATAGAGTTCTATAGGCTATGTTTTATTTTGAGGATATTTACCCTGATTGATATTCTCCAGAGTTGCTATATCTCTATTGTTGTATTTCTCATTTATTTTAGAAAACAATCAGCTGCTCTAAATCCAACTCTTTTCAAATCTCTCTTTTTTTCTTACTCTGTTCAGTTACATGTAAGTCTTGTATTTGTAACTATCTCACAGTTACCATGTATCTATTTTATTTTTATGCATTTACATTTGGAAAGTTTTGCTGACATATTTTCAAGCTCACTGATTATTTCCTATGGGTATCTTCATTCTTCTGTTGAGCCTGTATGTTATATTTTAAAAATTTCTGTTGCAATTGTTTTGGTTCCTAGAATTTTCCCTTGTTTCTTAGAGTAATTTTGTTCCCCCATGTTATATATCTCTTCCTGGTGTATAATTTTTGTTGGAACTATTATATTAACCAGTTATTTAAAATTTCTTATATGATCATTCTCAAATCTGTATCAAAAATAAATTTAATTCTCATAGAATTATTTTGGCTTGTTTGGTTGCCTTTTTAACTGTTGGTTCTGTTATATGTCATTTTGTGGATGTAGTTGCTGAAATCCAGGAATCAAATACTCAGTAATATGAACTGGTATAATTATACTTTTAATCAGAGCTTTTGTTTTATTTTGCTTTTTCTTTCTTATTTTGCTAAGTTTGGCAAGAGCTGGGCAACATTTCATGTTTATTGTATCTATTTTTTCTAAGAGGCTAATTTTTCTAAGTTTACAGGTTTATTTGTTTTATTTTGTCTCATTTTAAACCTTCTTTAAATATTTTACACATTCTTTTCTAAATATATTTTGTGTCTTGTAATCATTTCAGTTTTATTTCAATATTACACTAGAGCCATGCCAAGGAGAGGTAACCATATTTTATATATTTTTTAATTTTTTTATTTATTTTTGTATGTGTATGAATGTATTGTCTGCATGTAGGTTTGTGCACCCGGGTCGTGCAATGCCACGGATGTCAGAAGAGGGTGTCGGATTCCCCTGGACCTGGAGTTAAAGAAGGTTCTCAGTCACCATGTGGGTACTGGAGATGGAACCGGGGTCCTCTGCAAGAGCAGTCAGCGCTCTTAACAGCTAGGCCATCTCTCCAGCCCAAAGGTAACCATTTTATGACAGTATGACTAAACCACAGTTTTTTTTACTTGGTATAGGTCCCTTACCAATGACCATCAGAAGTGATTCTTAGATGTTTTTGGTGTCCCCTTCTCTTATGTAAAACAGGGAAGTTAGAGGATTCTGAGGTTAGTTATTTTCTACCTTTTGGGGTTCTACCAATCTGCTTAGCTGGAAATTTTCTCCCCTTGAAACAAAGGCTTTCTTATGAATTAACATTAAAGTTGAGTTCAGTATGGCCACATTTATGTGGGCTTTTTTTTTTTCAAAATAAGTTGTTGTCCTGGTTATTTTCTACTGGTGTGATGAAAATACTGACCAAAACCATGTTGGGAAAAAAAGGGGCTCCTAGATCACAGTTCATCACTGGGGGAAGTCAGGGTGGGAATTCAGGGCAGGACCCAGAAGGCAGGAGATGAAGCATTGAGAATGAAGGAACACTGCTTATAGCTTGCTCTCCTAACTCATTCTCAGCCTGCTTTCTTATATAACCCAGGACCACCTGCCCAGGGGAAGCACTACCCACAGTTGGCTGGGTCCTTCCAGATCACTCAACAATCAAGAAAATAGCTTACACCCATGCCCACAGGCCAGTCTGATAGAGGAAATTCCCCAATTGAGGTTCCTTCGTCCCAGGTGTTTCAAGTTAACAACTAAAACTATCCAACACAGCTGTGTTTCTTTTTCACTATCTGAAACAGAAGAGTTTTTTTTTTTTTTTTTCCAATATGCACCATAAAATACTGTGGGGAAGAAAGACTAGTTTAGAGAATAATAAGATAATACACCATAATTCTGTATTTTACACAATTATAACTGTTTTAGCAATAAGAATATTTGGATAGTCATACACACCACAAACACACCACAACACAACACCCACACACCCACACCTCGATATATATATATATATATATATATTTGAGTATATTTCAGTACAGCAAATTTTTACAATTCACTTTAAAGCATCTGTTTAGATTGCCAAAAAGAAAAGAAAAAAATGTGTGTGAAGATTATTTTAAAAGTGGGCTCCCAGGTACTTTACTTTTAATTCTTACAAATGCCCACATCTATTTCAGCAATTAACCAAAATTAGCACTGGTGTGTTCCCAGTAATGACTAGCTAGCTCCAGCAACTTCTGCCTCAGGTAAAGTGGTCTCTCCGTATTTCACACTCCAAATTTTTGCATGGACATTTGTCTTGTGACCTCAATTCTGTGACAGGTGTAAGGACAATTCTTCCTTTTCAATTTAGTCGGTTTTCTTTAATTTTTCATGATGTATTGATGACTTTCCAGTTTTGTTTGTTTGTTTTACATGCTGCATATGGAACCTAAAGTCTTTCAACATCTTTTTGTCTTTTAAAAAATATTTTGAAGTATTCAGGAAGCGAATGGATGTTAAGATACAATGTTAACAATACAAATGTAAGAGAAGCAAACTATATTTTTTAAAGTAAATTTCATTTGCTAATAAATGCATTAGATAATTTTTATATTGTAAAATTTATAACATTCACTTTGCTGTGTTAATCTATAAGTATCAGTAAACATGAACATCTGTGTGTTTGTGTATGTGTGTGTAACACGTAATTCTACTCAGATGTATTTTTATTCATTGGAAGAATAGCCAGCAAGCTTTAAAATAAAGTTGTGTGGTTTAATCTAGCTAAAGATATTCTTTGGTGAAATAATTTGTGATTTTCAATTAAAATAAACCTAAGAAGTCCTTGAAATGTAGCGTTTTTCTTCTTTCCATATGCCAGTTACTCTGTGGGAAACTTTTTCCTGTGATCCTGGTTCACAGACTTCTGTTCCCTTTATTGTAACTGTTTGCATTTCTGTCTCACCTTCAACACTATCAGTTCTTGGAGGTGTAAAAAAGGGGTCCATGACACACCAGGCATGGATTTTGGACTATTAACAACATTTGAGAAATTATACCGAATTCACTAACTTTGGCCTCTTTATTTTCTAGAGATATAGTAAAATAGAACAGAGTCCAATAGCTCTAAGTTATTCAATCAGCAAAATAACAGTTATGACAATCAAAACAGTGAAACAATACACGTACTTGATATCAGTGATCACATTACATGTATTATATTTACTGCCATATTTATGAATTCTTACACAATTACCTTAGTTGGTCCTAAGCTCCAGGATAAAAGAGAACAATTTATTACTCATTGGCTTCCTGTATCTCAACAATGAGTAACATAATGGGTAAAAGTATTCAAGTTTAGTATGAGAATCTTCTTAAATAATGTATTTAGTATTAATCTGCTTTAAGGAGAAATAATATGGATATTTAATTTAAAGACAGTGTACATAGGATATTTTCTTAGCCATCTGGGCTATTGAAACAAGTGTCATGAACTGGGTAGCCTAGAAAAAAAACAAAACTTTATTTCTCTGTTTTAGTTTCATAAGCTGGGAAATGCAAGATTGAGACATTCACGAATTTGTTATCTGGTGAGGAACAGCATCCTCATTGACAGGTGATCATCTGTCACTGCATCTTCATAGGGTAGAAGGGAAACAACAGAGATTTGTGGCTCTTTTAGGACATTAATCACCTCTCAACTAACATGAGGATTTGGCATGCACACTTTAAGGAGATACAAATATTCAAACTACAACAGTGATCACACTCTCATCTATAATATATGTGGTGTTTAGTTCAAGCAATATTATTGACACTTCCTTTCTGAGCAGAATTTCAAAGATACTAGGAAATATACCATCACTGTGATGTCAGAACACTGGAGAAAAAGAACAGATTGAAGAAGCCAATCCAGACTTTTTGTGTAAGCTATTACCTATAATCCCTTCACCTATAGAAGCTTCATAAAAGAGATGGAGCCTTAAGATATAATATCAATGAGGTTACCATTGTGTCTAACAATTAGCTTGTTATTATAGTTTCATAAACCCTAAGAAAACCATTTGCTCTAATATATTTGTACATGGAAAATTTTCTTCATTGTGTATTGATTTCACATAAAGAAGGAAAACTACATTGTACCCATAAGATGGTCCTCCTCTAAAAATGATCTATTCTTTCTCCTATAAGAAATTTAATTTCTAAGTCAGGCATGGTGGTGCATACCTTTAATCCTAGCACTTGGGAGGCAGAGGCAGGTGAATCTTTGTGAATTCAAGGCCAGCCTGGTCTACAGAGTGAGTTCCAGGACAGCTGGGGCTACAGGGAAACCCTGTCTCGAAAAGACCAAAAAAAAAAAAAAAAAGAAAAGAAAAGAAATTTAATTTCTCAAATTATTCTGCAGCCACCTATAGAAAATGATCAAAACTGGTTAAACCCTTTGTTGCAAGTAGCTTACTATACTAATTGGTAGAAAACTACAATAAAGCTGCATCTTTTCTTTCTCAGCCGTTAAGTTGGTGACATTTTGACCTGTTGGAACATACAAATCTTTTCCCGTAGTTAGTTTTAAGAGTGGACTGTTTTACCTCTCATCCACCTGTGCCCCTTTTCTAAGCCTAGGAACAACCTGCGGAAGAGGGGGGGTGGTAGAAATGTAAGGGCTGCCGATGGGGTGAATGGTGAAACTATACAGCAATTAGTCGGACACTCATTTGATCAACTTGATGAATGAACAAACAATCCTGTCACCCCCCACTGATGGTGGGGCTGTTAGGGTTTGGGCACAAACAGCCTGCAGATAGGTTTTGCATGAAGGATGCTTCTCATGGATATCACTATAGCTAAAAATGAAAAAAAAAAAAAAAAAAAAAAACAGAGAAAGATGCAGGGACCGTTATGGCAGAATGCATGATTGGGATGGGGTGGGGGTGGGGGGGAGGGAAAGGAAGCGCTGAACTGAATTGGAATACAATGTATGAAATGCACAAAGCATCAATAATTAAAAATATTTAAATATTTAAATTTTAAATTATTATAAAAAAAATTAAAAAAAAAAAAAGATTTGAATTGCAAGGTTTTTGACGAAAGGTTTCATGTCTTCTTATCCCCCCCTTTTTTAAACCCATGAGTCTCCGAAGACAGTTGTATTCTACAGAGCTATAGGGTGGAATCAAGGCACAGATTTATCAAATCCCCATTTCACCCATGCTGTTTTGGGTGACTATATATATTAACTGGGAAACAAACTTATTTTTACGTAAATCATCCTAGGTGAAAGAAAATGCTACAAGGTGATACTGTACACACAGAGAAATTATGGGAAACATTTGTATGTGCCAATCCAAATTTGTTCTACAGTTTTTATGTAAAACACAAGTGGACAACAGCATTTTATCTCATAACTCAGTGCATTTACCTTTTTTATCAGAGCCTGGTAAACCAATGTTGTTTAATATCCACATATTTACTTTTACTAAGTCCTAAAACACCATGTAACCTTTAGACAGTGTCTGGGCAAACTGGATACTTGTTGAATTCATGTATTAAAATATGCATTAATCGAATATATACCACCGTGTCCCTCTCCGCCCCCCCCCCCTTCCAATTCACCATTTCAGTCCATTTTCTGATGCAGTATTTCTGTTGTTGTTTTTTATATGCATCCCTCTCCATGAGAAAATTATTTTATCTGGGTTATTGGTACTAGCATCCACATATGAAGGACCATCATTTGGTTTGTTTTCTGGGACCATGTTACTTCACTTAACATAATGTCTTCTAGCTCCATCCATTTACCTGCAAAGTTCATGATGTTATCCCTCTTTACTGCATAGAACTCCATTGTATACAGTACCACATTTTCTCTATATCCACTCGTCAGTTGAGGGGCATCCTGGGCTGGTTCCAGCTTTTTGCTATTGTGAACAGAGCTGCAAAAACATAGCTGTGATGATGTATCTTTGCAGTAAGATGTGTCTGTGTGGGTACATACCCAGGAATGGTATGACTGGGTCAAAGGGCAGGATCATTTTGAGTCTTCTAAGGGTTCTCCACCCCTGCTTTCCATAGTGGCTGTACAAGTTTACACTTCCCACCAGCAATGGATGAGTGTTCCCCTTTCCCCACAACCTCTCCAGCACTGGTTTTCTTGATCTAGCCGTCTTATTGGGTAAGTGATATCTCAAAGTGGTTTTTTTAATTTGCATTTCCTTAATTATCAGCGATGTTGAACAATCTTAAGATGTTCTAGGCCATCTCTAATTCCTCCTCTGTGAAGTCTCTATTCAGATCTTAACGACTGAGAAAGAAAATATACAGCTTTGCATTGAGTAGGATGTAACAGAAAGTGCCAACTGAAAGGTTGACCCGTCTGAACATTGAGAAGGAAGAAAAGCCTCAGATTGCTACAAACATGAACCCCTCTGTGGATCCTACTTGTAACAACTATTTTTTTTTTTTAAATTTTTTTTTATTAATTTTATTTATTTCTGTATGTGTATGAATGTAATGAGCCCTAATAAAACTTACCTTCTAGGTGCCACAAAGGTTTTAATATGAGAGACTTTCTTGCCTCCCCACCATAGAACAAGGAGAAATATGATGATGATGAGGTCGTTCTCCAACTGTAAATTGGAGACAACTATTATAGAGGTAATCTCTTATAAAACTGGTAAAACTGCCCTCTTTAATTGACTAATAGACATAAGAACTGTGAAAAGGATTATTCTCTATTCAGAACCAAATATAATACTAAAGTCCTTAAGCTATGCACTTAAGCAAAATATATTAATACAGGAGCTCTGACATCAGCAATGGATTATTCTATGAAGGAGATGTTGGCCAGCAGATCCAAGCCCCCACAAAAGGTAAAGGCTCCTTGCCTCTAAACTGGGATACCTGCAAGAAGAGAGGCGATAAGACCTTGCTGCCAAAGACCTGACGTTAACATGGGAAAGATGTATTGAGACCATGCATGCAAGTGTAGAGATGGCCTCTGGAATACCAGAGAGTGTTACCAAAGGCCACTAAACCAATAAAGCAAATACGGGTCTCCTTGAGTCAAACAAGACTCCACCATCAGCACCAGCTACACCTCATATGCCTGGAAATACTGTGCAGCAGAGGCAGCCATATGTCTGTATATCCCAAATCTAATTGGCTATTGGCTCTCTCCTTAGAGGAATAACCCATGGCTGATGCCACAAGCTTACATCCTCTACAGGTTAAGAGATGTTATAAGCCACAGTAAGACCCTGTCACATTTAACAGGAAAAAAATGTAATTCATGGATTAACATACCATCCAAACATATGTGTCTATACCAAAGTAACCTACCATAACTATTAGTGTTGTTTAAATACCTATATATCTAATTGCTTGTGTTTCATTAGTAGGATCAAAAGGTTATTCCAGGACAAACTGGCATCCTTTGAAAGGAAACAGCCAGAATTAACCAGAGTCCAAGACAACAGCTCCAGAGAAAGTAGACTGTTTTGCTTCTCATCCACCTGTGCCCCTTTTCTAAGCCTAGGGAACAATCTGCGGAAGAGGGGGCATGGTAGAATGTAAGGGCTGCTCTTGGGGTGAATAGTGAAACTACAGCAATATAGTCTGGACATTCATTTGATCAACTTGATTGAACATACAAGCCCCCCCCCCCGCTGGATGGTGGGGCTGCGGGGGTTTGGGTACAACAGCCTGCTAATTGGTTTTACATGAGGGATGCTTGTACTCATAAATTATCACTTATTGCTAAAAAATGAAAAAAAACTGAAAGATGCAGGACAGTTATGGCAGAATGTATGATCTGGGATGGGGTAGGGTGGGATGGGGGAAGGGAAAGGGAGATATGCTTGAACTGAATTGGAAAATGATATGTGAAATACACAAAGCATCAATAAAAAAAGAAGTCAAGCAGACCCCCCCCCAAAAAAAAGAAAAGTACAATAAAAACAGGTATTTTAGATAATGGGCAAAAAGGAGGGGATGGTGGAGTAAAGTTTTTCTCTTTGCTTTTTTAAATACAATTTTTAACTGAAAACACATATGATATTGAGGTTTAAATATTCAGATTTTACTCAGGAGTTTTCTGGATCAAGGAGATGGTGGGTGAGAGCTGAAGTGCACTCACTCCTAGTACCCTTAGTATCAGTGCTGACTCAGAAAGCATGCCAAAGCATAGGGAGTAGAGATCTCAGGTGCAATTGAAGGGTTTGAAAACAAGCCATTCTGGAATTCTTTTGAGCACAGGGACTGAATATTGGCCAGAAATCATTAGAAAGTTGAGAATTAGAGAGAGACTTCTTGCTTTTGCTCCACTGAAGAAGCAGAAGAAATTTGTGATCATGCCAAGAATTACAAAACAGGTTTTCATTTGATATATTTTCATTTAGGAAAATTACAAGATAATGAAAAGTGAGCATTTGACTTCACTGAAATATATTGGTAAGTGTTTATTTGTGCATACTGATGCAGATAATGTGGTATTATATTTAAAATTTATTATGGGGCTGGAGAGATGGCTCAGAGGTTAAGAGCAAGTACTGCTCTTGCAGAGGACCCAGGTTTGATTCCCAGCACCCACATGGCAGCTAGAAATCATTCCAGGGGAATCTGACACCCTCTTCTGAAGTTCGCACCATTGCATGACATGGGTGCACCTACCTATATGCAGACATAGTACACTTATACACATAAAATAATAAATAAAATTTTAAAAAAAGAAACAGTGTAGCATTTAAAAAATATATAAAATACATATTTGCTTTCTGGTGGATGATTAAATCAATCTAATTAGTGTATCTACCAACTTAAAAATTTGTAAACATATAAAACCTATTCTTAGCAATTTTCAGCATATAATACATTATTAACAACACTGACCATGGTGGATGACAGTTCCAGAACTCAAACTTTGTATATACCCCAGTGAAAATTTCCCTCACAATTCTTCCTGCCTTGGTCCTTTCCTGCCTATTCTCTTTTTTGATGTTGTTTCTTTCTCTATTGTTTATTTTTAAGGGATTCTACAATATAAGAACACAGTTGCTTACAGATCACATTGACATTGCTCAGTTTGCCATACAATTAGGTGCTTGGTGCTAGCATCCACAGATGAGGGATACCATTCGTCATTTGTTTATCTGGGACTGTGTTACTTCACTCAGCATGATATCTTCTAGCTCCGGTCATTTGCCTGCAAAGCTCATGATGTCATCTTTCTTTACCACTGCATAGAATTCCATTGTGTAGATGTACCACATTTTCTCTATCCACTCTTCAGTTGAGGGGCACTTGGGTTGGTTCCAGCTCCTTGCTATTGTGAAGAGAGCTGCAATAAACATGGCTGTGCATGTATCTCTGTGGTAAGATAAGTCTTGTGGGTACTTACCAAGGAGTGGTATGGCTGGGTCAGGTTGCAAGTTCATTCCAAGTCTTCCAAGGGTTCTCCACACTGCTTTCCATAATGGCTCTACAAGTTTAGAGCATGCCACATCTTACAGGAAGCTAATACATTGTATTTGTAATCCTAAATGTCAGATGTAAATGCGTAAGACTGGGCAGAAGATATCTCCCCCTGAAATATCCATGACATTGGATTAGGAAAAGGCATTTTAGATAAGACACTAAAATACAACTTATAAAAGAAAAATGTGATAAACTGGACATGATAAATAAGAATTCTCCTGGTGAGAAGGCACCATATATACTTAGAGCATTTGCAAATGTGTCACTGAGGAAGACTCCCATCTACAAGTGTTATATGGCCCTCTCCTCAGAACTGAACATTTCCTCCAAGAGGGACTGGGAGGCTCATAAGACTTAGAAGATAAATAAACCTCCCATATCTAGAAAGCTGGACCTTAAAAGATTTTTGAGGTCTTCTTTCCAAAGTTATAGAAGTAAGCAACAGGGGAGAGAAGAGGCTTTCTCAGACTTGTGGAGTTGCCTACAAGCTTTGCAGAGAGCTTCAGACATCCAGCCTTGGTGAGTGTTCACCGCAGTGAAGATGGGATTTTAGGTGATGCAAGTGTTTTTGAGTCCTCCCTACTCCTGTAAGTAACCCCTAATCTGTTAATAACCCTTACAACAATCCATTGGTTCAACAAGTGAGATGTAGGTGCAGTCATTACTGTGGTCTGTAGTTTGTTCCCTTTCTGGGGTAAGTATATAGAAAAAAAGCCTCTCATACAACATCAATATATAAAGAAGTTTATAAATAAAAAATGAAAATGAAAAAATATATAAATAAGTAGAATATTTGTATAGCTACATTGATAAATAAGATAAAAATTAACAAAGAAATAATGCCCCATTAAAATCCCATTGAAGAAACACATTCATTCCTAGTGAGATGCCAGTGCTCAACACCATGGGCTGAAGGTCTTTTGTTTGTTTCTTTTGTTTGTTTTGTTTTTTCTTAAATACAGAAAATCTGAAGAAAAAGGAAACTAACATAGTAAGTTCCTATTTTGCTAGTAGAAATGTAACTTAACACTGTCACTTTGGAAGATAAGGTAAACCTGGATTTATCATGTGAATTGGGATTCTACTTTAAGGTAATTGCACAGGAAAAACACAAACAGAATCATATATACCCAAACTATGGTCTCAACAGAATCTGTCTTTGAAATTTCAGGATGCTATACCAAAATGTCATATAATAGATATCTTACAAACAACAGAAATTTATTCAGATCTAGTTGGCAATACAACACCCTAGTCTTTTTTGAGGGTCCATTTCTAAGTTCATAGAAAGAGATGCCTTTTCAGGTTCTCATATGAAAGATGTTCTGAGGCCTCTTTTCTAAGTGTACTTATTGCACTTAACAGAAGTCTGTTCTCATATCTAATCTATCTAATCAATTCACAATAGGTCCCTCTCCAAATGATATCACTTTGGGGATTGGGTTTCATGACTTGAATGAGGAGACAATTATATTTAAATTATATGAGCATTACTTATCACAGACAAATACAACAAAAGAAATGCCTAGAAATTATCAAATAGGTAAAGGGAATGTCTATTTTTCCAATAGAATACTGTAAAATAATGTGGAGAAACAGACCATCAGTACAAGCTACAAAAGAAATGAAACACAAAATTGAAAGAAATCATGCTTAAATGACTTTGTGCTATGTCACTCCATTTATGTGATATTTAAATTGAATTTAAATAAAGTTCACAAGAAGCCACTAAAATTGACCAAGATAAATTGTACTAAGTCACTTACCTAAAGTTTGGGAAGGCAAATTGACTTGATGGTGATAGATATCAGACTAGAGAATTTCTCTAAGGAGAAGTACCTTAGAAAGGATAGGTGGGCAATTATACCTTAATCCAAATGGGTCTAACAGTTCTATTCAAAGTATCTGTCTGCAGATATTTTATGTGCTTTCTCATGAAATGTTATAGATAAAATTTTTCTTAAATTGAACTAATAAAAACATTACAAAGATTAATAAATGTCCTAGCTTGTTTTCTACAGCTAAGGTAAAACACTGATCAAAACCAGATAGAGAGGGAAGGCTTTATTTCATCTTATACATCCAAGGCACAGTCCATCCTTAGGGGAAGGCAGGTGGGAACTCACGGCAGGTATCTGGAGGCAGGAGGTGAAACACAAAATACATAGGAATGTGGCTTGATGGCTTGCTCCTCTAGCCTGTAATAAATTTGCTTTACTTTTTTTTCTTTCTTAAAAACTATTTTATTTTACATATATGAATGCATTGCTCACATGTATGCAACTGTACCTGAGTCATGCATTACCCATGTTGGTCAATAGAAGGCATTGGATCCCTTGGAATTAGAGTTACAGACTCTGTCCTGAGAAGCAAACCTGGGTCCTCGTCAAGAGCAGCCACTGCTCTTAACAATTGAGCCATCTCTCCAGCCCCTAGTTTGGAATTTTTCCTTTTGAGATGGGCCAGACTATAAAGTGGGCTAGATAAACTCCATCTTGCTCAGAAATCCATTTTGTTTCTGACCTTAACATAAACCTCTGCTGTGCTGAGATTGAAGGTGTGCTAGGATTAAAGGTGTGGGCCACCACCCTTGGGTGGTTTGGGGAGCTCTTAGGAGTTTGGCTGCCCTAGGCCACAGGATTCAGGAGTGTGTTAGGGCCTACTCGCTAGCAAAAAGTCTTAAGATGTGGTGAGATTAGCCAACTAACTGCATACTTCTGCTTTTTGTGAAATGCTTGATATATTAAATAAATACTTCTGCTCTGTAAAATGCTTGTTTAAGACTGTTTAAACATCACCCTTGTAAAAGCAACTACATATATATATAAATCCCAAACCCCAAGGTTGAGCTGCTGCCTCTACTCGAGTGGGGGACAGTCTGTCCCATTGTAACAAAACTTCCCCGCAATTTCCCAGAGTCTGTGTGCCTGGTTCCTGACCTATAACATTTTGATCATTTCAATGATTTGTTTCTTTGAAAATTATGCTGTTGCTAATATTTTTCAATCTGCCTTCTTATGCAACATAGGACAACATGTTTAGGGGTAGAACCACTCACACTAGGTTAGGGTCTCCCATATTACTCAAAATTAAGAACTGCCTCACAGATACACCCACAGGCCAATCTGATAGAGACAATTCCCCTAATGAGGTTTTCTCTTCCCAACTGTGCAAAGTTGACAACAGAAGCTATCCAACACAGTTAATAACAACAAGTATTAAACTGGGAAAATATATTCAAGTGAAATTCAAATGTGATAAAGCAACTCAAAAATCTTATTTTATCTTAAACACAAAATGGAACTCTTATAGTTAATTTCTTTTGGATAAAAATGAAATTGACTTTTTTTTTTTTAGTCTTTTAATTTTTTTTTATTATTATTTATTTATTTATTTTTGTATGTGTATGAATGTACTGTCTGCATGCAGGTCTGTGCACCCGTGTCGTGCAATGCCGCGGAGGTCAGAAGAGGGTCTCGGATTCCCCTGGAACTGGAGTTCTCCTGGAATTGGAGTTACAGACGGTTCTTAGCCGCCATGTGGGTGCTGGGGATCGAACCCGGGTCCTCTGCAAGAGCGTCGGTGCTCTTAACCGCTAGGCTATCTCTCCAGCCCCGAAATTGACTTTTGTACTACAGTTAAAAAAATCAAAGTTTATTTGAAGAAATTATTCATAATAGATATGATAATTTCATAATTTTCTGTTTTGGAACACCATTGCTGCTCACAGTGTTTACTGAAGTTGATTGAATTATTGCTCCCAGTTTTTCAAATCATTGTGCTCCCATGACGCTTGTCAATCCCTGTGCATTGATTCTAGTTCTGGTCATGTAACTGTTTTTGGAAAATGGGAAAGTAACAAGCTTTCAGTATGTAGAAACCTAGAAAAACAACTCAGCATTCCCATATCTAATTTCTTCTTCTGCCATGTCTATAGAACATTGGGGCTGATATGAATTTATAACCCTCAGCTGTCCCAACCATGGCTGCAGTCTGTCAGCCAATAAGCATGTGAAATAGCCCAGTCAAGATACTGAGTCAGCTAGCAGAAATCCTGCTGGTCACTAGCCTATGAGCAAGTCCAGCTGAGGCCAGAGGAAACACTCAGCCAGGCTGCATGTTCTGAGCTTTGCCTATTTGAAACATTAAACATTAAAGATAGGCTGCCACAGGATAGTGTTTTGGAAAAGGAGAATTTATTGTTTACTTTTAAATTTTTTATTGAGTGCATTTCATACAACAAGTTTCTGAATCAAATTTAGATTCATTCCCCCATCCATGCCCACCCCTCATGCCCCCCGTCCCCCACCAGAGCTCATGGATTCTGTCATACACATTAAGTCCTGTCTTGAATCTTTTTCTCACTCTTTTATAACCTTTTCCATGCACAAGTTTACTGTTTTTATCAGTTCTTTGAATAGGTTTTTTTTTTCTCTCTCTTTTTGTTCCCTTTGATTTTATATTATTCCAAAATATGCATATATACACTCCACACATAAATCAAAATTACACAAAAAGAAAAGGAGAATTAATTTTTATGTATAATTCACAGATTCTTTTTGGCCTGCATGGTCAAAATCAGAGAAATACCTGAGAAAATGAGTCTTAGTGTCTAGCAGGAGGTAATCCTTATATTGGTTTATGGCTTTGCAGAAAAATGTCAGATATAGCCTGCTACTTTAGCATATCAGAAACTTTTATCCTAAAATCATCTCCAAAATTATTTATTTAAATTTTATTTCTAATTAAAAACAATGGTCTTACTGGTTCTAAGTACATCATAGACACAAAACTATTTCTTCTTCTCATCCACAATGCGTATTGCAGGATTTTTTCTTTTCTCAAACCACTTCTCCCAGGGTTTCCTATACTAATAACTACTGTATTTTGATGCCTGCATGCAATGTCCATGGAAGCAAGAAAATGGCTGTAGGCTCCTTAGAAGTGGAGTGACTGAAGGTTATTAGCTACCTTGGTTGTGCTAGGAACTGAACTTGGCTGCAAAAGTAGCCGATGCTCTTAACTGGTGAGCATCTCTTCTTCGACACTGGATGCCTGCTCTCTGACCTTACTCATCACCTCCTGGGTAGTTTTTGGTACTTTTGTAAATGAAGGCATTCTTATTTCACAATGGAATTGCCCTTGGCAGCATCCAGTGCATAATACGGGTTTACATTTACATTTGCATTTCCTCTGTTAGTTATCTGTAAATTAGCTAGGTTTTAAATATTAGGAGAACAGAAGCACTACATATTTTCACTGCTCATTTTGTTTACTTTTTGGCACAGGGCTTAACCCATAAAAGACTTAATAACGATTTTGTGATTGGATGACTAAATTTAATTTAAAGCTATTACAAAATCAATGTAAATTCATTTAAAAATTGAAAATTCTATTTCTGCATTCAATTGAATAAAGTACTTTATAAAAATATTCAGTTTTTTTAATGACCCCCATTTATTTCCAGGGCTGGTACAGGCAGATAGACCTTGGAAAAATATTCTTATTTATTTATTTATTTATTTATTTATTTATTTATTTATATTTTTTATTTTATTTCATTTCTTTCTTTATTTTTTAAGGGATTCTACAATATAAGAGCACAGTTGTCTTCAGATCACATTGATGTTGCTCAGTTTGCCATAAAAGTAGGTAATTGGTGCATCCACAGATGAGGGATACGATTTGTCATTTGTTTTTCTGGGACTGTGTTACTTCACTCAGCATGATATCATCTACTTCCAGCCACTTACCTGCAAAGTTCATCTTGTCATCTTTCTTTACCACTGCGTAGAACTCCGTTGTGTAGATGTACCACATTTTCTCTATCCACTCTTCAGTTGAGGGGCACTTGGGTTGGTTCCAGCTCTTTGCTATTGTGAAGAGAGCTGCAATAAACATGGCTATGCATGTATCTCTGTGGTAAGATGAAACTCGTGGGTACATACCCAGGAGTGGTATGGCTGGGTCAGGTGGCAAGTTCATTCCAAGTCTTCCAAGGGTTCTCCACACTGCTTTCCATAGTGGCTGTATGTTTACATTTCCACCAGCAGTGGATGAGTGTTCCCCTTTCCCCACAACCTCTCCAGCACTTGGTATCATTTGTTATCTTAATCCTAGCCAGTCTTATTGGAGTAAGATGATATCTTAAAGTGGTTTTAGTTTGCATTTCCTTAATTATTAGCAATGTTGAATACTTCTTAAGATGTTTCTCAGCCATCTCTAATTCCTCACGTGTGAAGTCTCTGTTCAGCTCTTTGCTCCACCTATTGAATGGGTCATTGGTTTTCTTTGTTTATTGAGTAGTTTATATATTCTGGAAATCAATGCTTTGTCAGATGTATCTGAGGTGAAGGTCTCCTCCCACTCTGTGGGTTTTCTCTTCGCTTCCTTATTTCTTTTGATGTACAGAAGCTTTTGAGTTTAATGAGGTCCTGTTTGTCAATTGTTGACCTTAATTCTTGCACAGCTGCTGTCTGATTTAGGAAGTCTTTTCCTACACCTATGTCTTGTAGTTTGCTGCCAACTTTTTCTTCTATTGCCTTCAGAGTTTGGGGTTTCACATTGAGGTCTTTAATCCATCTGGAGTTGACTTTTGTACGGGGTGAGAGGTAGGGGATTATTTTCATTCTTCTACAAGTGTTGATCCAGTTTTGCCAACACCACTTGCTGAAGATGCTGTCTTTCCTCCATTGTGTCTTCTTGGGCCCTTTGTCAAATATGAGGTGGCTGAAATTGTATGTGCTCAAGTCCAGATCTTCAGTTTTGTTCCATTGGTCAACAGGTCTGCTTTTGTGCCAGTACCAAAATATTTTTATGACTATAGCCCTGTAGTATAGTTTGAAGTCTGGTATACAGATCCCCTCTGTATTGCTCTTTTCACTCAGGATTGTTTTGGCTATTTGGGGTCTTTTGTTTTTCCAACTGAAATTAAGGACTTTTTCCCCAAGCCTGTGAAGAAACTTTGGGGGATTTTAATTGGGATTGCATTAAATCTATACAAGAGTTTGGGTAGAATGGACATTTTTACTATATTAATTTTCCCAATCCATGAGCATGGGAGGTTTTTCCATCTTCTGATGTGTTCTACAATTTCCTTTATCAGGGGTTTAAAAATTTGGTAGAGATCTTTTGTGTCTTTGGTTAGGTTTGTTCCTAGGTATTTTATTGTTTTTGAGGCTACTGTGAGTGGGAAGGGCTCCTTGAATTCCTTCTTCAGTTGCTTATGTTGGTGTAAAGAAAGGCTTCAGATTTTTCTAGGTTAATTTTTGCCACTTTAGCTGAAGTTCTTAATCATTTCTAGGGTTTTTCTGGTAGAGTTTTTAGTATCCCTGTAAGTAAACATCATATCATCAGTGAAAGTGGCAGCTTGACATTCCTCTTTTCCAATTAGATACTATTGTAACTCATTATTCCTTTGTTTTTTTTTTTTTTTTTTTTTTTTTGCCTTATTGCTCTAGCAAGTATTTCAAGCACTATATTGAAGAGGAGTGGTGACTGGGGAACCTTGCCGAGTTCCTACTTTTAAAGGGAATGCTTCTGATGTTTCCCCATTTAGGATGATATTGGCTGTGTGTTTCCTGTATATGGCTTTGATTACATTGAGCAATGATCCCTCTAATCCAATTCCCTCTAGGACTTTAAGCATGAAAGGATGCTGGATTTTGTCAAAGGCTTTTTCCATGTCAATTGGCATGATTGTGTGTTTTTTGTCTTTTAGTCCATTTATGTACTTGATGATATTTATTGATATTCATATGTTGAACCATCCCTGCATTTCTGGTATGAATCCAACTTGGTCATGATGGATGGTCTTCATGATGTGGGTCTGTATGTGATTTGCAAGAATCCTGTTTAGAATTTTTGCATCTGTGTTCATTAGGGAGATGAGTCTCTAGTTCTCCTTTTTGGTTGTATCTTTGCCTGGTTTTGGTAATAGAGTGATGCTGGATTTATAGAAGGAATTTGGGAGAATTCCCTCTCTTTGTATCCTAAACAATTTCAGTAATAACGGTTTTAGGTCTTTTTGAAATGTTTTATAGGATTCTGCCGTGAAACTGTCTGGGCCTGGGCTTTTTTTAGTTGGGAGGTTTCTTATTACATCTTCAATTTTTTCATATATTATGGGTCTGTTTAAGCTGTCAGTCTCTTCTTGGTTGAGCTTTGGTGATTCCCAGGATTTCAGTTATTCGTCCATTTCTTTTGGTTGTCAAACTTAGTAGAGTATAGGTTTTTTATGTATTGCCGTATGATTGTCTGGATCTTTTCATTGTCTGTTGTGATATTTCCCCTTTCATCATGGATTGTGTTGATTTGGAGTTGTTCTTTCTTTCTTTTGGTTAACTGGGATAGAGTTCTGTCTCGTTTATTCTCTCAAACAGCCAACTTTTGGATTCATTGATTTTTTTTTTTTGTATTGTTTTCTTTGTTTCTATTTCATTGATTTCTGCTCTGATTTTTGTTATTTCTTCCTGTCTGTTGCATTTAGGGTTCATTTGTTGTTGTCTCTCAAGTGCTTTTAGCTGCAGTGTTAGATCGTTCACTTTTGCTCTTATTGTTTTTCTAATGTAGGCATCCAGGGCTATAATCTTCCCTCTTAGGACTGCTTTTCAAGTATCCCATAGGTTTTGTTGTGTTGTATTATCATTGTCATTCAGTTCCAGGAATGCTTTTATTTCTTTCTTTATCTCTTCCTTGACCCATTCATCCTTCAGGACTGTGTTGTTTAGTCTCCATGTATTCTTGTAAATAGTAGGGCTTATCCTGGTGTTGATAATTAGCTTTATTGCATTGTGGTCTGATAGAATGCATGGAATGATTTCAATTGTTTTGTATTTGTGGAGATTTCTTCTGTGTCCCAGTATGTGGTCGATTTTGGAGAATGTTCTGTGGGGTGCTGAGTAGAAAGTGTATTCTCTGGTATTAGGGTGGAATATTCAGTAGATGTCTTTGAGGTCCGTTTGGTGTATCGTATCATTCAGTTCGGATATCTCTCTGTTTATTCTTTGTCCATTTTACCTGTCCAAAGGGTTCAGTAGGGTATTGAATTCACCTACTATGACTGTACCTGGGTTAATCTGTGCTTTGTGGTCCTGGAAAATTGTCTTTATAAATTTTGGTGCACCAGAGTTTGGTGCATATATATTCAGGATTATGAAATCTTCATGGTGAATTGTTCCTTTGATAAAAATGTAATGCCCTTCTTTGTCTCTTCTGATTTCTTTTATGTTGAAGTTTATTTTGTCTGCTATTAAAATAGCAACACCTGCTTTCTTTTTGGTACCATTTGCTTGGAATATATTTTTCCATCCTTTCACTTTAAGGTGGTGCCTATCTTTGAAGATAAGATGCATTTATTGTAGACAGTATATAGATGTATTCTGTTTCCTAATCCAATTTCCCAGTCTATGTCTTTTGATGGCGGAGTTTAGACCATTAATATTTAAAGTTGTAACTGATAGATGTGTGTGTTGCTTCCTTTCACCTTGTTATCCATTTGTGGCTTTGGTCTAGCTTTCTACTTTTGCAGTTATGCTTTCATTGATTTCTCTTTCTAGGTTCCTGGGGATGGTTGCTCCTTTCCTCTGTCCTTTGAATTGCTTCAAGTATTCTCTGAAGGGCTGGTTTTCTGGTCATATATTCTTTCATCTTGTTTATGTCATGGAAGATTTTTCTCTCTCCTTCAACTATAATCGACATTTTTGCTGGGTATAGTAACCTGGGTTGGCATATATAGTTCTTTAACACTGGGAATCCTTTGCTCCATGTTCTTCTTCCTTTCATAGTTTGCACTGAGAAATCAGTTGTAATTCTGATAGATTTCCCCTATATGTAACTTGTTGTTTTTCTCTTGTGGCTTTCAGAATTTTGTCTTTGTTTTGGTGTCTAGCATTTTAACTATGATATGGCATGAAGAGTTTCTTTTCTTATCTTGTCTGTTTGGAGTTCTATGTGCTTCTTGTATTTGTATTAGTTTTTCTTTTTTAATTTTGGGGAAATTTTCATCTATTATTCTGTTGAAGATCTGATCAATACCATTCTCTTGGATTCTTCTCCTTCCTCTATTCCTATGATTCAGAGGTTTGATCTTTTCATAGTGTCCCACAGTTTCTGGTTGTTCCACTTTTGTGTATTTTTAAATTTTTCATAATCTTTACTTGGGGTTTTAAGTTGTTCTATGTTATCTTCCAGGTCTGATATCCTTTGTTCTGCTTCCTCCATTCTACTTCTGAGGCTTTTTCCATTCCTTTCTTCTTGACTGGATGAGTGTTTGATTTCCTTTTTCATTTCATCTTCTGATTTCTTTAGTATTTCCACTTCCTTCTGAAGCTTTTCAATCTTTTCCTGAAGCTCTTTGCTTTGCTGGTTGGTTTCCTTATCTTTTTCAACATGGGATCTTTTCATTGTTTCCACTTCCTTCTGGAGTTTGTCATTCTTTCTCTCTAGGTCCTTCTAGAGTTTTTCATTCTCTTTTCTTAGTTCTCTGACTTGTTCTCTATAGTCTTTGATTTCTTTGAGTACGTCCACAATTGTACTTCTAATATCTGTGTCTTGGACCATCCCCAGGGGAATCCCACTGTAGGAATCTTCCACAGGGATGGTAGCGCTTGGTGTGGAATTATCCTGCACCTTTCCCATGTTGTCTCTTCTTCGTGTCCCTGCTATGTGGTTTTCTCTTTGCCTGTATTCTAATGTGAATCCCAAATGACTCTTCACTGCATTGAAGGCTTGATTTGCTTGCCTCCTTCAGATGACTTCCTTGTTTGTTTGATTGATTTGCTTTTCTCCTTGCTTATGGATTGTTGACCTGTGTAAGTTTTAGGCTTTCTATTAGAAGTCTAACTCACTCTTTCCTTTCTGTTCTGAAGGTTCTCTAAAGAATCCACTATCAACTTGGACACAGCAATCTCTGTATGCCTGTTCTGGTACTCCAGTACTCTGTGCTTCAGGTGGTCCTGGGAAATCCCTAATCTCAAGTCCAAAAGATTCTTATTTTTAATTTATGATTTTGTCCTGTTTGACAGTGTTAACCCCATGCTACATATTCACCTACAAACAAAAGCACTCTTGAATCTGGATCTGAGTCTTCTCACTGCCAGAATCTAATTTCTTTTTTTTTTTCTCTGCCCGATTGTTTAATCTTTCTGAGGATTTTGAAGATATTTTGTTTTTAGATGTTTTTATAGAAAATACTAGTAAATAGTTTAGAGATGCACAAACAATGAATGTAAAATATTTGTAGAAAAGATGGAATAATAAACTAAGTTCTCTAAACTCACAAGCCATTGTCATTAACACCTTTGTTTCTTTTTCATACATACAAATGTAAATTGAGTATGAGAAATATTGAACAATGAAATTTATGCCCACTGTATACATGTATATATACAAGTTGGAGAGAACAATAACAAAAGAACTGAAAAAAAAAAAAAACTCTGGAAAGATACAGGACAAGTATGGCAGAGTCCAGGGACTCAGGTGGGGTGGGGGGCATGAAAAGGGAAGCGACTCTAGATTCGATTGAGAAATGATGCATGACCTATGGAAAAATTTTAATGACAATGAAAAAGTAAAAACAAAAAAAGAAATAATATATGTAGTTTTCCAAAATGCCAAAGTGTTCATAATACAAAAAATATAGTTTACTGAATCTAATTTCTGCCACTTACATAATTCATAGTCCACCTTCCAATGTGAACTCATGGTAAAGGTGACCTCTTGACCAAAGAAGACTTTACACCAAAGATGATGACACTGACAAAGACATTCCTGTTTTTCCAATTGCCAGAACATTCCACTTATGAGCTTGCAACTCATTGAAACATCAGGTGAACTTTTCCAAGAGGTACAACATACCAAAGAGACCTCCCCTTCTTATCAAAGTGCTCCCCAAAATATGACATTGCCAGAGAGGTTGTCCTCATTGGAATGCATACACTTAAAGGGATCTGGCTGATAGGCACTCTTGGGCAGGTAAGCAGAAAGGTTCATGGCTTCACTCTGAACAGCCAGTGCTTCTTCACATTCATCCATTTGTTTCTCAGGATCTGATGCCTTTCTTTTTTCCCTCACTTCTCCTCAAGCTTAGGCATTCTGCTTCTCTTCCCATGAACCTTTCCTTTTTGTGGAGCACAGTCTGTATGCTTATGCTAAGGCTATAAAAACTTCTTAGCATCTATCTAAATAGTGTGTTTTCTCACAGGTTCTCCTACCCCCCAGTCTTGTACTGTTTAATACAGGTGAGGAAGCAGGGGGTTGGTATTGGGAGTGTCTATTGGAAAGACGATACCCTGATTTGTTTATAGAGCTATGATCAGCTGCCGTCTGCTGTGATATCAGCAAGTGCCTGTCATTCACCCTCTAGTAAAGTCTGAATCATTTTTTTTTATTTATTCTTTATGTATATGAATGTACTGTCTGCATGAAGGTCTGAGCACCCATGTCGTGCAATGCCACGGAGGTCAGAAGAGGGTGTCGGATTCCCTTGGAACTGGAGTTAAAGATGGTTCTCAGCAGCCATGTGGGTGCTGGGGATCAAACCCGGGTCCTCTGCAAGAGCAGTCGGTGCTCTTAATTGCTAGGCCATCTCTCCAGCACCGTAAAGTCTGAATCTTAACTGAGCATTTAACAGCTCTAGAATTTACCACTGCCTCCTTTGTTTTTCAGTGGCCTGTTTGTTGTGATGTGTGATACCCAAAGAAGAGGACAGCAGGAATTGACTAGAGGAGCTGAGTCACTTTCAGTAACTGCTACCTCTAGGGTACTTCCATACAGACCATTGCTCAAATACTATGTGACGGCACTGTTATCAAACGCACCACTATCAGTCTCAAATGGCAGAAAATTGCTACAGAAACATTTCCAGTAATTGAAGGGTGCACTTGTTTTGGCCAAAGTGGATATGGGTTGGTATAGAGAGCATGGACAGGATCCTCACTGTATCGAATAGCAGTATGGACCCTAGAGTTTAAGGCTGTCTAGTTTTTAGAGAAGATATTAAGTGGCCCATCTGCTAGGTTGATTCTACAGAGACACAAGTAGATGAGGTAAAATTTATCTTTTATTCATTTTAAATATACAATGTTTAAAATTTTATAAGATAAGCAATTAAATGATTTAAATATCTAGAAAAATCAGATAAAATTCTGTAGAGATTTGCATAAAACCTGGAGACCATTGAACTTTGTTACAGTATGATTTAATGTCAATAATGTTTTATTTTCAATTAATAAGATATATATGTATATGGGCATGGTGGCACACGGCTAAATTTAATCTCAGCACCTGTGAAGCAGAGGCAGGCAATTCTCTGCATGTATGAGGCTAGCCTGTTCTACACAATGAGTTCCAAGCCAGATGGTTCTACAGGAAGACCCTGCCTCAAAAAGACAAAAAAAAAAAAAAAAGATAGATAATGGAAGTGGGAAGTTGTTACAATGATGTGGCTTATATAAACAACTAAATAACATGAATATTTTTAAAATAGTAGATATACAAAGAAATGAAATAATATTCATTTCAATATAACTTTAATTTTTTTTTTTTTTT
>VZQC01001595.1:2165742-2259752 GCA_009823505.1 Rhizomys pruinosus | reverse complement strand
TTTCTTTTTTTTTTTTTTTTTTTTTGCTAAAAGATGTCATGTTTTCCCCAAGGAAGTGCTTGAAGGTTCCTCCTTGGCAAGCCCAAACAACCATCAATCCTGCCCCCGTGCCCCACACTGGGGTCCCTCCTCCACATGGTCACCCAAATGAGGTCCAGCAAGCATGCATCCTGCCTTGAGCACTATACTTTCATGTTTTTATCATGTTTGATGTTAAAAATTTTAGGTCTCTGGAAAATATAATTTTTAGCTTCATTTTATTAATGATGGCATGAGTCTCTGAAATGTTGACTAAACTGGTGCAGATGAACGTCTTTAATACATTTTACTTGGAACGCTTTTATTTCCAAAACATGTTTCTTTTTCATTTTTCACTATCATATATCCCCAAAAGAATGCAACCATAAATAAAGGAATTAGTAATTTTTATTGCCATATGATAGCTCACCAGTTATATATAATACACAACAAATGAGATGGATGATATTATCCTTATTTAATATGAGAAAATGGTGATTCATAGTCAATTCTTAATTGTCAGTTGCTAAGTCAATATAATATAATATAATATGATTGGATTGGAGCTGGAGAAATGGCCTAGCGGTTAAAAGCGCTGACCACTCTTACAGAGGACCTGGGTTCGATCCCCAACACCCACATGGCGGCCGAGAACCATCTGAAACTCCAATTCCAGGAGAACTCCAGTTCCAGGGCAATCCGACACCCTCTTCTGACCTCCGCAGCATTGCACGACATGGGCGCACAAACTTGCATGCAGACGATATATTCATACACATACGAAAATAAAAAAAATTAAAAAAACAAATAAATAAAATAAATAAAAAATAAATAAAAAATATGATTGGATTGTTTTCCATCAATTTTATTCCTCTTCTTTCTCCTAGAAAGAACCTGAAAGAGTTTGCCCATAGATTCCTTATATTATGCACACCGTACATTCAGAAAAATTTGCAAAGGGGTTTATACAAGGGTTAGCCACTGAAGGTGATACATAGCATATCTAAACGTCAGCTGGACAAAGCCTTTACTGTTGATCTCCTAACCTCAAGGTCTCTGTCATGTAATGTAATCAACTGAGATTCTAACATGGTACCATGACTTTTCCTCTGATCTTTCCATGCCATATATAGTACTTGATTTGTCAAAAGTAAATACTGTCCTCTCCTCACTCTGATAAGACTGGCCAGGATCAAGAAAACAAATGATATCAAGTGCTAGAGAGGTTGTGGGGAAAGGGGAACAATCATCCATTGCTGGTGAGAATGTAAACTTGTACAGCCACTATGGAAAGCAGTGTGGAGAACCCTTGGAAGACTCAAAATGAGTTTCCCATTTGACCCAGTCACACCACTCCTGGGTATATATCCACAAGACTCATCTTACTGCAGAAATACATGCACAGCTATATTTATTGCAGCTCTGTTCACAATAGCAAAGAGCTGGAACCAACCCAAATGCCCCTCAACTGACAAGTGGATAGAGAAAAATGTGGTACATGTACACAATGAAGATCTATGCAGCAGTAAAGAAAGACAACATCATGAACTTTGCAGGTAAATGGATGGAGCTAGAAGATACTATATTAAGTGAAGTAACACAGCCCCAGAAAAACAAACGACAAATGGTATCCCTCATCTGTGGATGCTAGCACCAATAATCCAGTTGTAAATATTTCTTGTGGAGAGGGATGCGTATTAAAAGCACAACAACAGAAAGACTGCATCAGAAAAATTGACTGAAATGGTGAATCGGGAGGGGTGGGAGAGAGACATGAGTCTACATTCGATTAATGTATATTTAATTGATGTGAGTTCAACGAGGATCCAATTTTTTTCAGACTCTGCCTACAGGTTACATGGTGTTTTAGGACTTAGTAAAAGTAATTATGTGTATATTAAACACATTGGTTTAAAGGTTCTCATAAAAACAGTAATGCACCTAAGTTAATTGGAAATATAAATTGCTGTCGTCCACATTTGTATTACTTAAAATCTGTATAATAATACCTTTGGGATTGGCACATACAAATGTTATCTATAATTTCTCTGTTGTACAGCATCATCTTGTAGCATTCTCTTTTACCTGTAGGATGATTTAACCTAAGAAATTAAGTTTGCTTCCCAAGTTAACAACATAGAGTCACCCAAAATAGCTTGGGTGAATTTGATGAAATCTGCAACTTGATTCCTGCCTATAGGTACGTGTACTACAAATGCCTTTTTGAGACTCATGGGTCAAAAAGCAAAAACCTAAAATAAAAAGGGGGATACAAATATATATGAAATCTTTTTGTCAAAAATTTGCAATTCAAATCTTAAAGCTAACTATGGGAAAAGATTTGTAGGTTCCCAAGGTCAAAACATCACCAACTTAATTGCCGAGAAAGAAAAGACACAGCTTTGCATTGTGTAGAATGTACCAGGAAGTGCCAGCAGAAAGGTTGGCCTGTCTGAACATTGAAAGGAAGAAAAGCATCAGACTGCTACAGGCATCAAATCCCTCTGTGGATCCTACTTGTAACAATTATTTATAATGAGTCCTAATGAAACTTACCTTTTAGGTGCTGCAAAGTTTTAATAGGAGAGATTTTCTTACCTCTCCTTCATAGAATAAGGGGGAATATGTTAATGATGAGGTCGTTCTTTAACTGTAAATTGGAGCCAACTGTCATAGAGGTAATCTCTTTTAAAACTGGTAAAACTGCCTTCTTTAATTGACTGACAAAGGAACTGTGAAAAGATTATTCTCTATTCAGAACCAAATATAATACTAAATTCTCCTTAAGCTGTGCACTTAACCAAAATATATTAACACAGGAGAGCTCTGATATCAGCAGTGGATTATTGTACCAAGGAGATGTTGGCCAGGGGAGCCAAGCTTCCCCAAAAGGTAAAGGCTTCTTGCCTATAAACTGGGATACCTGCAAGAAGAGAGGCAATAAGGCCCTGCTGTCGAAGACCTGATGAAGCATGGGAAAGATGTATTGAGACTGCACTTGCAAGTGTACAGTTGGTCTCTGGAATACCAGAGAGTGTTACCAAAGGCCACTAAACCAATAAAGCTAATATAGGTCTCCTTGAGTCAAGCAAGAGTCCTCCATCAGCACCAGCTATACCTCACATGCCTGGAAATACTATGCAGCACTGGCAGCCATATGCCCATATATCTCAAATCTAATTGGCTATTAGCTCTCTCCTTGGAGGAATAACCCATGGCTGATGCCACAATCTTACATCCTCTCGTGGATAGGAGATGTTATAAGCCAAAGTAAGACCCTGTCACATTTTACAGGAAAAAATGCAATTCATAGATTAACATACCATCCAAATATCTGTGTCTATACCAAAGTAACCTACCATAACAGTTAGTACTGTTTAAATACCTATATATCTAAATGTCTGTGCTTCATTAGAAGGATTGAAAGGTTATTGGTGGACAAACTGTCAGCCCATGAAAGGAAACAGCCAGAATTGACCAGAGTCTAAAATGACAGCTCCAGAGAAAGTAGACTGTTTTGCTTTTCATCCACCTGTGCCCCTTTGCTAAGCCTAGGGAACAATCTTCAGAAGAGGGGGCATGGTAGAATGTAAGGGCTGCGATTGGGGTGAATGGTGAAACTACAGCAATATAGACTGGACACTTATTTGATCAACTTGATTGAACATACAAGCCCCCCAGCTGGATGGTGGGACCCTTGGGCTGTGTGGGTTTGGGCACAACTGTTTGCAAATTGGTTTTACATGAAGGATGCTTGTACTCATAAATTATTACTTATTGCTAAAAAATGAAAAAAAATAAAATATTTTTAAATAAAAAAAGTAAATACTGTCATGCTACTATGATTTTGCTGTTTTAAAACTATATCCAGCAAAATCTCTTGATTCTATTCCCTTTGTTATAACCCCCCACACACATTTTCGTATTGGAAAGTCACATATTGATAATATGCTGTGTGTTGTGTTCACAAATATCCTCTTTGACTTACATATAAGGATTTGGTGGTAGAATCCACAGTGAGGAAGAACATACGTCATTTTTTGTTGTTTTTTTTTTTTTTAGTCTGTATTACCTCAATTAGTATAACAGCTTCTAGTTCTATGCAATGTATTTACTTGCAAACTTCACTGTTAGTTTCACAAGGTTAATTTTCCTAGGAATGCATATTTTTGCTTTTTAATTTCTGACTTTCGGGGCTAAGTATAGTTTATTACTAACATAAAGTAATTCTGATCATCATATGTTTTTTTCATCTTGACTTTTCGGGGACTGTGCATTTTTCACCTGTGTAAAGCTTCCTTGGATTCTGGGCTAAATATTTAGGAAATCTTAGAATGCAATCTTTAGTGAATAGCTATGTATCCAAATAGAAGTACCTTCTAAAGTGTATTATTCCATAATATAAACTTTTATTTATAAACAAAATGTTTTTCCCTACCTCCAGGAGTAATGGGTTAGTTTTAACTTCTTTATACATTAAATGTTGTTCTTAGTTTAAGAATACTTACAAAGGTTGAAGGTACCTTCCAGACATATCTTGTGTTTGTTATGTTTCTGTCATTGATTTTCTAGTTCGAATAGAAATCTTTTGGATTTTTTCAGTATTCGTTGGTGTCTAAACAAATATCTTTACAGTTTAAGCCCAAGCCAAATACTTGAAATTTTCTTCTAATCATATACAAATCACTTTACCATGACAAATAAATACACCACACAGGTAGATTAACAGCCACTCAAACATTTGGCTAGTTCCACACTTTATACATCACAGAAGGTCCTTATACATGTAGTTAGAGTGGCTCTGAGGCCATGAGAGCTTTCTGCACTTTCACTATCAATTACATTTTTAAAACATTTTATTGAATTTTTGTGTATTTCATACATAACATATTAAATATTTTTTTTAATTTTATTTATTTCTGTATGTGTATGAATGTACTGTTTGCATGCAAGTTTGTGCACCCGTGTTGTGCAATGCCGCGGAGGTCAGAAGAGGGTGTCGGATTCCCCTGGAACTGGAGTTCTCCTGAATTGGAGTTTCAGATGCTTCTCGGCCGCCACGTGGGTGCTGGGGATTGAACCCGGGTCCTCTGCAAGAGCAGTCAGTGCTCTTAACCTCTAAGCCATCCCTCCAGCCCCATATACATGTATAACATCTTAATCAGTCTTAATCACCTTTATACCTCCTTTTCCATTGGCACCCTCCCACAGTGCTCCCCCCACCAGGAGTTCATATGTTCTGTCATTTGTATTAGGGCCTATTTTATGCACTGCTCCGTCACAAAAAAGACAGAATTGAAACTAGAGAACCAATTAATTTTATATCTTATTACATGACTTTACATACTGCCCTTTCACATCACCCAACATTACCCTTTCTTATTCTGCTTTCTAAATGTTACACTATACACACACTTTCATTTGTTAACATATATGCATGTATAAGTGGTAGATTAAGATCCATATGTAAAGGAGAATATGCATATGTTGCTTTCTGAGATTGTGGGATCTTGATTAATATTACGTGTTCTAAATCCATAAATTCTACATAAAATAATGTGATTTCATTTTTATTTAGAGCTGAATAATGCTCATATATAAATATAAACAAGATTTTCATTTTCTGTTCACCTTTTGATGGAAATATAGTTTAGTTCCATTTCCCTGATACAGTAATCAGAACAATAAACATGAGGTGTGTAACTATCTCAGTGATATGGTATGGACTTTTCTGTGTATATGCCCTGAGTGAAATAGCTGGGTCATGTGGTTTTATTGTTAGTTATTTTAAGAATATCCAAACTGATTTCCGTAATAATTTACTATTTTCATTCTCACCAGCAATAAATTAGTTTTCCTCTTTCTCTACTCATGTATTCTCAAACAAATTTCTTGGTGATAACCATTCCAACTGGCATGAGATAATATCTCAATGCAATTTTAATTTGAATTTCAGTGATGAGTATGGATTTTGAAGACTTTTGAAGTAGTTATTGGCCCTTTTTGTTTCTTTTTTTGAAAACTTTCCAGTCACTTCACTAATCCATTTGTTGTTTGGCGGTTTTATTTCCTAGTTATTAATTTCTGCAGTTCATTTTGAATTCTGGATATTAGCTCCTTGTCTGAAGTATAGCTGCTAATGATTTCCTTCTATCTATGCTGTGAGCTGTCTGTGTGTTCTCTCATCATTTCTTTTTCTATGCAGAAAATGTTTAACCTAATATAGTCCTATCTGTAGACAAGTAAAATTAATCAGAAAAGACAAAGAGGGCCATTACATCCTTGTCAAAAGAACAATGAACCATGAAGACTTCGCAATCCTAAATATCTATTGACCAAACTCTGGTGCACCTAACTTTATAAGCACAACTCTGCAAGACGTCAAGACACAGATTAATCCTAACACACTAAAGTGGGAGACTTCAACACCCTGCTGAACCCCTTGGATAGATCAACAGGACAAAAATAAAGAGACATCAGAACTTAACAATACAATGCACGAAATGAACCTCAAAGACTTCTACAGAATATTCCACCCAAATACCAGAGAATATACTTTCTACCCAGCACCTCATGGAACATTCTCAAAAATCAACCACACACTGGGGCACAAAAGGAACCTCAACAAATACAAAAGGATAGAAATTATTCCATCCATTCCATCAGAACACAGTCCAATAAAGCTCAATATTAACACCAGAATAAGTCCAACTAGCTAAAAGAACACATGGAGACTAAACAACACAATCTTGAATAATGAATGGGTCAGGTAAGAAATTAAGAGTAAATAAAAGTATGCATGGAACTGAATGAAAAAGACAATACAACACAATAAAACCTGTGGGATACTTTAAAAGCAGTCTTGAGTGGGAAATTTATAGCCCTAAGTGCCCACATCAAAAAAAAAGAAAGGAACAAATAAACAATCTAACACTGAAGCTAAACACACTTGAAAGACAACAACAAATGAACCCTAAACCCAACAGACAGTAAGAAATAACAAAAATCAGAGCAGAAATCAATGAAATAGAAACAAAGAAAACAATACATAAAACCAACGAATCTAAAAGCAAGTTCTTTGAAAAGATAAACAAAATTAACAGACCTCTAGCCTAGTTAACCCAAAAAAAGAAAGAGCAACTCCAAATCAATAGTATTCATGATGAAAGGGGAAACATCAGAACAGACAAAGAAAAGATCCAGACAATCATACAGGAATACTTCAAAAATCTGTACTCCACTAAATTTGAAAACCGAAGAGAAATGGATGAATATCTGAAATCCTAGTAACCAACAAAGCTTAACCAAGAAGAGATTGATAGTTTAAACAGATCCGTAATATTTGAGGAAATTGAAGTTGTAATTAAAAACCTCCCAACCAAAAAAAGCTCCGGTCCAGATGTTTTCACGGCAGAATTCTATAAGACATTTAAAGAGGTCTTACGACCATTGCTACTCAAACTGTTTAGAAGGATATAAACAAAAGGAACTCTCCCAAACTCCTTCTATGAAGCCAGCATCATTCTAAACCAAAATCAGGCAAAGATACAAGCAAAAAAGAAAACTATAGACCCATCTCATTAATGAACACAGATGCAAAAATTCTCAACAAAATACTTGAAAATCGCATACAAACCCACATCAAAATAATCATCCATCATGATCAAGGTGGATTCATACCTGAGATGCAGGGATGGTTCAACAAATATAAATCAATAAATATCATAAATCACATAAATGGACTGAAAGTCAAAAACCACATGATCATCTCAATTGATGAAGAAAAAGCCTTTGACAAGATCTAGCATCCCTTCATGTTTAAAGTCCTAGAGGGAATAGGACGGAAAGGAACATTCCTCAACATGATCAAAGCCATATATAGCAAACCCACTGCAACATCATCCTAAATGGACAAAATTGGAACCATTATGCTTCTAGCTGATTTCGATTCTTCTTACTTGTTACCACTAAGAAACTCTAAACTTCTAAAACCACGTTTTTTTACTACTTTTCCTTAGAGAAAACCCTAAGACTGTCACATCCTAGACAAATGTAATTCCTTAATATGTGTAAATTATGGATCCTTATATATACAGACAAGTGTCTCCATCACTACTCATCAGACATGCCACTAGTAAAGTCCCTAAGAACAAAAAATGGTTCTTCATAGTTTCATGTTTCCTTTCCGATCCAATATACAGTCCACTAGCATGGAGACATGTGGCTGTCAAGCATATGTAGTGTGAATAAACAAATCAAGATGTGACATAAGTGTATATTCTACAGTCATCCCCATTTTATGCAAATGGAAAGAATGCAATAGATGTTATGAACAATGTTTATATTAATTGCTTGTGTGCTGGATAGCTTTAGGTATCAACCTGACACACCTGGGTAGAGGGAACCCCATTTGGGGAATTTCCTCTATTAGATTGGCCTGTGGTAAAGTCTGTTAGCATTTTTTTTAATTGTTGAATGATGCAGGAGGGCCCAGCCCACTGTAGGTGGTGGGACTCCTGGGCAGGTAGCCCTGTGTTGTCTACTAAAGCAGGCTGAGCACAAGCCAGAGAAGCAAGACAGGGAGGAACAATTCCCCACACTCTCTGTTTCAGCTTCTGCCTCCAGTTCCCTTTATAGACTGTCTGCTGTAAACCAAATAAATACTTTCCTCCCCAAATTGGTTTTTGGTTAGTGTTTTATCACAGTAATAGAGAAGTACACTAGAACAACCTGTTAAATTATTTCACTATAAATAATGTAAATCTGATAATTTAAAATATTTCACTTCTTTATTTTCCTTTTAATGTTTAAAAATATTTTAATTTATTCTTTGACCAGTTCTTATATGTATAGATTGTATTTTGCTGATATCCAGTCCCCTACCTCCACCCTGCTCTTCCAGAACCTCATTACAAGTCTCTTTCCTGATTTCATATCCTCTTTTTCTTTCCTTAAAATTACGACCACAAGAACACTTAAAATAGAATGGATGTCCCACATTCTGTTTCTTTTCTAAACACCTCATTTACATATATGAACTATACATAATGTAGGATTTATGACATTTCACATACATATATAATGTATTTGTTCATAAGTATTTCCCATTAACCTCTTTTCCCTCACTCACCCCCATTATTCTGCTGCTTCTTCTCAACTATCCCTATTTCTGACTTCATTTTTTTTCTTTTGTGACTCAATCAGTTTCATTAGGGTTATTTACAGGAACATGGAAGGTTTTTTCTTGTTGTTGTTGTTTTGGGTTTTTTGTTTTGTTTTGTTTTGTTTTTTTCACAGGAGCACAGGAACCTTATCAGTAGCTATGCCACTGGGAAAAATGTCTACACTCCCCTGTCAATATTATCTATTAGTCCTCAGGCAACTGGGCACCTACTCTCAACTCCCCCTTCCCTTCATGGTGTTGATATACCAGATAATCACAATTACTCTGAGTTCAAGTGTACAACTCCAGTGGCTGGAGTGATGTCTCGGTGGTTAAGAGCTCTGACAGCTCTTGAATAGGTCTTGGGTTCAATTTCCAGATTCCACTTGGTGGCTGACAGCTGTCCATAACTCCAGGTGCAGGGAATTCGATGGCTCTTCTTACCTCCATGGGCATTGCAAGACATGGATGCACTTAAATTCCTTCAGGCAATATGGTCATACACATAAAATAAAAATAATGAATAAAATGCTCTTTAAAAAAAAAAGAATGCATGAATCTTCTGTGTAAAGGTTGCATTGTAGGTGTTCCACGTAGGATTTGACAGTTCACAGACAATCTCTGTGTATGACAAATTGTAAAACTCTTTGATGAGTAGTGATGGAGACACTTGTCTGTATATATAAGGATCCATAATTTACACATAGTAAGGAATTACATTTGTCTAGGATGTGACAGCCTTAGGGTTTTCTCTAAGGAAAAGTATCAGCGTGGAGGATATCTATACAAACTCAATCAGACAAAAAATCCAGAAAATAACTGTGTAAATGGGCAACAGTCCCCAAATTTATTTAAATTACAATTTAATACTGAGTAAAGAAGAGCTGGTGTACCAATGGGGAAGGAGGGAGGGTACCAATGGGGAAGGAGGGAGGGTACCAATGGGGAAGGAGGGAGGGTACCAGTGGGGAAGGATGGAGGGTATCAGTAGGGAAGGAGGGAGGGTAGCAATGGGGAAGGAGGGAGGGTACCAATGGGGAAGGAGGGAGGGTACCAGTGGGGAAGGAGAGAGGGTACCAATGGGGAAGGAGGGATGGTATCAGTAGGGAAGGAGGGAGGGTATCGGTAGGGAAGGAGGGAGGGTACCATTGGGGAAGGAGGGAGGGTACCAATGGGGAAGGAGGGAGGGTAGCAATGGGGAAGGAGGGAGGGTAGCAATGGGGAAGGAGGGAGAGTACCAATGGGGAAGGAGGGAGGTAGAAGGGGGTAGAGAGATGCTCGAGGTGAGATATTGTGTATGAAACGCACAAGAATTCAAAAAAAATTATACACATATACATACACACAATATATATATATATGCAAATGTCATGGCCTGATGTCAGTGTTCCACACTGCTCCCCAGTCAGCTCCTCTGACTCTTACATCCTTTTTCCCTCTTCTTCCAAAATGTATGTATCTTTGAGGTAAGATGAGTCTTGTGGGTATATACCCAGGACTGGTATGACTGGGTCAGGTGGTAACCTCATTTTGAGTCTTCCAAGTGTTCTCCACACTGCTTTCCATAATGGCTGTACGAGTTTACATTCCCACCAGCAGTTGATGACTATTTCCCTTTTCCCACAACCTCTCCAGCACTTGTTATCATTTGTTTTCTTGTTCCTAGCCAGTCTTATCCAGTGAGATGATCTTTTTTTTTTTCATATGTGTATGAATGGACTGTCTGCATGTAGGTCTGTGCACCCATTTCATTCAATGCCGTAGAGGTCAGAGAGGGTGTCGGATTCCCCTGGAACTGGAGTCAAAGACGACTTTCAGCAGCCATGTGGGTGCTGGGGATCGAACCCGGGTCTTTTCTAAGAGCAGTCTGTGCTCTTAACCACTAGGCCATCTCTCTAGCCCCATGAGATTATATCTTAAAGTGGGTTTAATTTGCATTTCCTTAATTATTATAGACGTTGAACATTTTTAAAATGTTTCCCAGCCATGTCTAATTCCTCACTTGTGAAGTCTCTGTTCAGCTCTTTGCTCCGTCTTTTGAGTGATTCATTTGTTTTCTTTCTTCTTTGTTTTTTTGAGTAGTTTATATATTCTGGAAATCAATGCTTTGTCAGATGTAACTGTGGTGAACGTTTCCTCCCACTCCGTGGGATTTCTCTTCACTTCCTTGATTGTTTCTTTTGATGTACAGCAGCTTTTGAGTTTAATGAGGTCCCATTTATCAATTGTCAATCTTATTCCTTGTGCAGCTGCTGTTAGGAAGTTTTTTTCCTACACCTATGTCTTGTAGGCTTCTGCCCACTTTTTCTTCTATAACCTTCAGAGTTTTGGGTTTCACATTGAGGGCGTTGATCCATCTGGAGTTGACTATTTACAGGGTGAGAGGTAGGGGTTTAACTTTATTTGTCTAACAGTTTTGCCATCACCACTTGCTGAAGGTGCTGTCTTTCCTCCATTGTGTCTTCTTGGTCCCCTTGTCAAATATGAGGTGGCTGAAATTGTATATGCTCAAGTTTGGATCTTCAGTTTTGTTCCATTGGTCAACAGGTCTGTTTTTGTGCCAGTACCAAGCTGTTTTTATGACTATAGCCCTGTAGTATAGTTTGAAAGCTTGCATAGAGATTCCCCCCCTGTATTGCTCTTTTCACTCAGGATTGCTTTGGCTATTCAGGGTTTTTGTTTTTCCATATGAAATTAAGGACTTTTTTCCCAAGCCTGTGAAGATTCTTTTTTCACTGCTGATCACTCCAAAGAGAATCTTTAGTGCTAGGTGTATTAAGTGAATGCCTTTAATTCTAGCACTGAGGAGGTCGAAGCCAGTGGGTCTTTGTGAGATTGAGTCCAACTTGGTTTACCTGTGACTCCTGTGGAGCTCCATTGGAGGGCTCCCCTGGACCCTGCCTCAAATTTCACTCCCTTTCACACAGTAGTGTCTCCTGAGAACACATTAGAAATATAGTTTTAAGACTCAGCATATACCTACTCAATCAGGAACACTGAAATTTCAGACTCATCTGTGTTAATAAGCTCTCAGGTGATTCTAGTCCTTTCTATAGGCAAAGAACCACTGGTCTTGAGAAAGATGAACAAACTAAAAATAGGGTAATTAGGTGTATATCTGTAACAGTCTATAAATACTCACTGTAATAAATCAATATTTTAATGATTGGAATACAAATAAAATAAGGAGAAAATGGCATCTTCATTTAATTATATTGTAATTTTCTGTCTATTGAATATTTTGTTTATTAGTATTTATATGTAAAAACTACAGCATATGGAAATAATCAAAGAATCTAACAAAATTCAGATTTCCCTGTAAGGTAAGTCTTTCACCCCATATAATAACTTATTTTGCATTAAAAATATGTTATAGCTTGAAATAAGAGTCAAAGAACTTACATGAAACTACTATATAAATTAATTTAGTAGTATGCCTTATTTTAATTAACTTTTCTTATTTTCATTCTAAGCATTATAGTATACTCATACATCCAATTATTTACATATGTACATGTATATATTATAGGCTAGGATCCTCATGTGAAAGAGGATTTTTACTTTCTGAGACTGGGTGCCCTCCCTTAATATACATTATAAGTCTACCCATGTTCCATAAAATTTTGTTGTTTGATTTTTCTTTAGAGCTAAATATTCATATGCATATATATCAGATTTTTATTATTCACTACATCTTTTAGAATAATTTTCATTTCTTCAGTGCATTAAAGTTATCATATAGCCATTTTCTTCTCCTTGATTAGGTTTATTAGTATTTTATTTTTTGATGCTATTATAAATATGATGTCTGAAACTAGACATATGTTGAAATTTTCCATTTTATTTATTTATTTATTTATTTATTTATTTATTTATTTATGATTATTTTGGTTTTTTTTTTGAGACAGGGTCTCCCTGTAACATCAACTGGCACAGAACTTGGCATGTAAACAAGGCTGGCCTCAGTCTCATAGAATTCCACCTGCCTCTGCCTCCCGAATGCTGAGAATAAAGGTGTCCACCACCATGTCAGGCCCTCTTTTCTCCTTTTTATCTCAGTTAATGTTTCATTTCTATTATTTCTTTAGTTAAGACAGTAAGAATTATATTAAAATAAGAGTGGTAAGAGTGAAAATTTATTTCTCCTGATTTTAGTGACAAAGTTTCAGTTTTCATAATATTATAATGCTTGCTACATATTTGTCACATATAGCCTATATTATGGTAAATTATGTTCCTTACTTTGCCAAGACTTTTGACATGAAAGAATGTTAAAATATGTCTAATGCTTTACATAAGTCCATTGATACCAAAATATTTCTGTCCTGAAGTCTATTTATATGTCGTATTATATTAGTTGATTTCTGTACACTGATATATCTTTGTATCCCTTGGATGAAGGCATCATGCCAGTGTTATATTGTCTTATTAATGTGTTCTTGACTTCAGTTTGTCTCCATTTAATTGGTAATTTGTGTGTGTGTGTGTGTGTGTGTGTGTGTGTGTGTGTGTGTGTTTGCTGATTAGCAAAACTGATCTACAGGTTTTTTTTGTTTGCTTGTTCTTTGTTTTATTTATTTTTTATTGGGGGTGTCCATCTGTTTTATTTGTGTGTGTCAGTATAATACTGATTTCATAGTAAGAGACTGGTAGTATATTGGTGTCTTCCTTCTCCATTTTGTATAAAGAATTCTTTTAAGAGTGTTGAAGTTTGGGGCTGGTGAGATGGCCTAGAAGTTAAGAGCGCTGACCACTCTTACAGAGGACCCGGTTCGATCTCCAGCACCCACATGGTGGCAGAGAACCTTCTGAAACTCCAATTCCAGGAGAACTCCTGTTCCAGGGGAATCTGACACCCTCTTCTGACCTCCGCGGCATTGCACGACACGGGTGCACAAACTTGCATGCAGACAGTACATTCATACACATACAGAAATAAATATAATTAATTTTAAAACTTAAAAAGAAAAAGAGTGTTGGAGTTTACTCTTCCTTAACAGTTTGGTAGAATTCAGCAGCTAATCCCTCTGGTACTGACCTTTGCTTTGTTGGAGACCTTGTATTACTGCTTCAGGCTCTTTGCTTGTTATCAATCTATTTGTTCATGTATTTTTATTTAATTTTGATGAGATACATGTATTCAGATATTTATCCATTTCTTATAGAATTTGAATTTTGTGGACCTGGAACTTTCACTGTATTTCTTAATTATTTTCCAGATTTCATTAGAGGCTCTTCGAATATTAATTTTATCATCTCTAATTTTATTAATTTTTGCCTTCTCTCATTTTATTTCGGTTATTCTGGCCCAGAGTTTCTAAGTCTAGTTTACCTTTCTGAAGAATGAACTAATAATCTAATTTACTCATTATATTATTTTCTAGTCTCAATTTCATTAATTTCTCCCTTTATCTTTATTATCTCTTCCCACTTATTGATTTGGGGCTTAGCTTGTTATTGTTTTCATAAGACATTGAGGGATATCATCAGAGAATGTCTCTGATTTTGTGGGGGGGGGCTTCATAGCTGACACTTTCCTTTCACAACTGTCTTGGTATATCCCATAGCTTTTATTAATTTTTTTTTTTAAATTTCCAAGCATTCTTTTTTTTTTATTATTTCTTATTTCTGTATGTGTATCAATGCACTGTCTGCATGCAGGTCTGTGCACCCGTGTCGTGCAACGCCGCGGAGGTCAGAAGAGGGTCTCGGACTCCCCTGGAGCTGGAGTTCTCCTGGAACTGGAGTTCCAGACGGCTCTCGGCCGCCATGTGGGCGCTGGGGATCGAACCCGGGTCCTCTGTAAGAGCGGTCGGCGCTCTCAACCGCTAGGCCATCTCTCCAGACAGGGTTTCCTATAGCCCCAGCTGGCCTGGAACTTATTCTGTAGACCAGGCTGGCCTTGAGCTCACAGAGATCCTCCTTGGCCTCTACCTCCCAAATACTGGGGTTAAAGGTGTGCACTACCATGCTCAGCTGCCCCATAGCTTTTAATAAGTTGTGGTTTAATAGTCTTTGCTTCTAGAATTTTGAAAATGCTCTTCCTTTATTTTTCAATGACACTAGTCATTCAAGAGAGTATTGTTCAGTCTCTAAATATTTGTAATTCTCATGTTACTTGTTTCTAGTTTTATTTTACTATGATCTGGTAAGTCATAATAAACTGTTTTTATTTATTTATTAATCTCTGTGTGGCTTAAAATGTCATATACTTCAGATGAGTTTCTATGAGTGGCTGATAAGAATATGTATCTTGAACAGATCTTCTAAGCCATGTCATCTATAGTGTAAATTAACTGTGAAAAGTCTTTGTTAATTCATAATCTAGGTAAACTATATAAAGGTGGGAGTGGAGTATTGAAATTACCCACTGTTGTTGTATCAAAACTCATATGACCTTTGACACTATGAAATCTGATGATCCAAAATCTTGGTTTATACTATATTATATATATATATATCATATATTATATATATGATAGTATATATATAATTGTAACATATCTGCTATGAATTGTCTCATATAATCTCTTCTGACTAATTATATTTTGAGGTCTACATCATGAATTTTTTTAAAATCAGTATGACAGCTTGTTTTCGCCCTTTCTTTGGTGCACAGCCACAAGTACACAGAAAATTTCACTCTGTAGTGTCTTTGCAAATGAGCTATAGTTTCTGGAGAAAATAGATAGTTGACTTTTGTTTTTTAAATCCAGCCAGCTTCGCTGTGTTCTCCTTTGATGAATTGACATTACAGTTAGATTATTTTTTGCCGGGCTGTGGCGCACGCCTTTAATCCTAGCACTTGGGAGCAAGAGGCAGGCGAGATCTTTGTGAGTTCAAGGCCAGCCTGTCTCAAAAAAAAAAAAAAAAAAAAAGATTATTTTTGAGATATGTTTTCTTTCCTTCTTGTTGGGTTGCTGTTCTCTCCTATTAGTACTAAGTCTTTTCTAGTTGGCTGCATTGGCCATAGATCCCTTCCCAACTTGCCTTCGTGCAGCTGTTCCTATCGTGAGATTGTTTTCCTGTATGCTTGTGAGCTCATTTTCTTTTGCCTCTGTGCAGTGTTTATTCCTACAGCTACTCTCAGTGCTGGCTTCTTCATCAGGAGCCACCTTCCTTTGTGCCTATTCAAATAGTCTTATTTTTCCATCAGCTTTAAAGGATAGTTATGCCAGGCACAGCAATTTTGGTTGACATCTTTTTACTTTCTGGGATTGAAATATATTGTTCCATTCTTTCTTGTATTTTGGGGGTCCCGAAGGAAGAACTGACACTATTCTTTGTACCTTTGTAAGTGAATTTGTCTTATCCTCTTATACTTTTTAAAACTTTTTAACTTGCATTTTTGAAATCTAGACAATAATATCATAGACAGGAGCTTCTCCACATCTATTTGAGGTTTTAAATACCTATTGTGTTTTGATGTCCATTCATTTTCCAAGATTTGGGGAAATTTTTGCTATAATTTCAATGGACAGAGCTCTCTGCCTTTAGTTTTTAATCCCCATATTCTATTATAGATTTTTAATTTTCTTTCCTCAGTCGTATCTTAGATTTCTTGGACACTGTGATTGTTCTCAGTTCTTTTTCCTTATTAATATTTGAGTTTCTTTAACCTTGTCTTCCATTTCTGACATTTACTGATGTTACTTCCTAATTTATTGTTTGATTCAATGACTTACTCAACTGTAACATTTTTATTTTTTTCAATACTCCTTAAAAAATTGTTTTCCTTCCACGTTGCTTACATTTTCGCCTGTATTGCTGAATTTTTCTCACCCATGTCGCTAAATTTTCCTCTCTGTAGGATTTCCTTTACAAGATCTTGTATTGAATTTAGCTTTTATTTGTATCTTCTTTGATGTAATTGATCATTTAGAGTATTAAACACGTGAAATTTTCATCAAAATTATATTTATTTTTGTACCTTAGAATTAAGTTTTTGAGGAGTCACAATCTTTTGTGGGATCCACGTTGCCTTGCTTTTTCATGTTCTTGTGTTTCTGTGTTGCAATTTGCACATTGACTTATCTTTTCTGGTTTTATTTCAAAATCTTCTTATTGTAAATCCAGTGCCTGTTGGCTAAATCCACAGTATCACTTAGAAAAAGAGAAAACTTTCTGATGTTACCAGCACCATTATCAATACATGCAAAATACAGAAGCATACTGAAAATCAGCTAAAACACACTATTATTACCATCAACAACTGTAAACCAGAAAATACCAAAACTAACACATAATGTGCTATGCAACAATATTGCAAAGTAAATGTGGAAATAGTTCACAGTTAAGAAAAAGAAGTTAGGCAGAGAGAAAAAAGGGGGAACAATGGCTAAACATCTTAAAGGTTAAAGCAAAAGAGTGGGGACCACCGTCAGGGAGAGAAAAGTCTAAGGATGAAGAAATTTAACAAAATGAGATAGGAGCTGGATGCAGGTAGATGACCTCTCTGCAGGCTTTCAAGATCTGTATTTGAGTCATTCTGCTGGACAGATGTACTTCAGAATCCTTAAACTCCATAGCCTGCTGACCTCAAGCTCAGGGCTTGAAATTCTAGTGTCATCATTAGCAGAAGAGATCTTCTCTTGACTAAGGAGAGTGGGTTTCACACTTTAGCACTTGACTCACACCTTCTGCATCCTGCATTTTTCAATTTGTCAATTCTTGCCCCTTCCAGCTCTCCGCAGCTATCTCCCAGAGCCATCTCTCATTCCAAGTCAGTGGCATGTTCAGATCGGGCTCTCTGACTCAGGGTTGTTTCCTTTTCTTAGGTCTCAGTGGTGTGAATTTTAGACAAACTCTTTTCTTTCGAGATGGCACCAGCTCCTGAACTCCTTCCTATCCATCGCTGACCCATCGCTAGAGAAATACTAACAGAAACCCTGAACTGGATGTTATGCTTGTGAGTGTTGTGGGCTTATCCTGAATATAAAACTGCAAGTCTCACTGGTTCATATCTTGCATGAGGTTCTGTGCATCTTCCCCACCCCGTGGAAACTCTGACAATATATTCACCTTGCCCTACTTATTTTCAATGCATTGCCCACTTTATCTCAGCACTTTTCATCTGTTTTAGCACTGTGAATTTCTGTTGCTCTACCTCATTCTGTTCTCAAAATCTATTTCTGTTCTTATACAGTTATTTCTTTTTTATCGATATTTTGTGTATTTCATACATCATTTTCCAATTCAGTTCAGGTGTATTCAACTTTCCCTTCCTCCCACCCCACCCTACTCCACCCCAGATCATGCATTATGCCATAGCTGTCCTACATCTTTCTCTCAGGCTTTTTTTTATGTTTAGGAATTCACATTTTCCTCCATTAATTTTATATTATTCTAAAATATGGATACATGCTCCTCACCCATATACAGTAATTAAAGAGTCTGAAAATAATTGGTGGGTGGATTCTAGAGCCCGTTGAGAGATTCACATTATAACAACATAGTTGCTTTCAGATAAACAGAAATATAACAATAATGTCATCCAGCTTGCCTTTCGTTGGGGGATTTGGTGTTAGCAACCACAAATGAGGGAAACCATTCTCTGTCTTTCTGAGACTGTGTTACTTCACTCAGCATAATGGCTTCGAGCTCCATCCATTTACCTGCAAAGTTCATAATGCCGTCTTTCTTTACTACTGAGTAGTACTCCATTGTGTAGATATACCACATTTTTGTCATCCACTCATCTGTTGAGGAGCATTTGGGTTGGTTACAGCTCTTTGCTATTGTGAAGAGAGCTGCGATAAACATGGATGTGCATGTATCTTTGCAGTAGGATGAGTTTGGGGGGCATATACCCAGGAGTGGTATGACTGGGTCAGGTGGTAGGCTCATTCTCAAGTCTTTTAAGGGTTATCCACACTGCTTTCCATAGTGGGTCGTACAAGTTTCCATTTCCACCAGCAGTGGATGAGTGTTCCCCTTTCCCCACAACCTCTCCAGCATCTGTTGTCTTTTGTTTTCTTGATCTTAGCTAGTTGTATTGGAGTGAGATGATATCTGAGAGTGGTTTTAATTTGCATTTCTTTAAGTATTAATGATGTTGAACACTTTTTATTTTACTTATTTATGTGTATGAATGTACTGTCTGCATGTAGGTTTGTGCATCCGTGTTGTGCAATGTCGCTGTTTACCATCTTTAATTCCTCATTGATAAAGACTCTGTTCAGCTCTTTACTCAGTTTTTTGAGTAGGTCATTTGTCTTCTTCTTTGTTTTTTGAGTAGTTTATATATTCTTGATGTTAATGCTCTGTCAGATGTGTCACTGTTAAAGATTTCCTCCCACTCTGTGGGTTTTCTCCTTACCACCTATAGTCATTTCTTAACAGGGTTGCAGGAAGGTAGCTGACAGCCCATGCTCTTTTATTTTTACTCAAAACCAATTTTTATTGAAGTTTGGTGCATTTCATATAACATTTCTTAATCAAATTTAGACCCGTTCCCCTTTCCTTGCCCCTACACTGCCAGAGCTCATGCATTCTGCCATGCATGTCTTTCATCTTTTTCTCCATCTTTTTTAAATTTTTTGATGCAGAAATTTACTGCTTTGGACAGAAGTTTATGGTTTCAGTCAGTTCTTTGACCCAGTCTTTTTGGGTGTTGTTGTTGTTCCTTACAGTTTGCATCACTCCAAAATATGCATATATACATGCCATATATATATACCAAAATTATGACATCTGAAAATAAACTATAGGATAATTCCAAAACATGTTTTGGTATTCACATTGTGACAATAGAATTATATGTAGGTAAAGAAACAATATTACTTTACATTCCTATATTGCATAGCAAGTTTACTAAAAAGAAAGAAAAAAAGAATTATTCAGTTTGCCTTATAAAGAGCGATTTGGGGCTAGGATCAACAAATGATGAACGCCATACATCATTTGTTTTTCTGGGACTTTGTTACTTCACTTAGCATAATGACATCTAGTTCCATCCATTTACTTGCAAAGTTCATGATCTACTCTTTCTTACTGCTGCATAAAATTCCATAGTGTAGATATATCACATTTTCTTTATCCACTCATCAGTTGAAGGATACTTGGGTTGCTTCCACTTTGCTATTGTGAAGAGAGTTGCAATCAACATAGATGTGCATGTATCTCTACTACAGGAAGTGTTCTGTGAGTATCTACCAAGGAGTGGTATGACTGGGTCATTTTTTGATTTTGTTAAAAATTCTCCACATTGCTTTCCATAGGAGTTGCATGAGTTTGCATTCCCACCAGCAGTAGATGATGGTGTTCCCCTTTCCCCACAACCTCTCTAGCATTTGATATCCTTTGTTTTCTTGATCATCGCCAGGCTTACCAGAGTAAGGTAAAATCTTAAAGTGGTTTTAATTTGCATTTCCTTTTAACATTTTTTAATATGTGTCTCAGCCATCTTTACTCCTTTATTTGTGAAGTCTCTGCTCAGCTTTTTACTCCATCTTTTGAGTGGGTCATTTGCTTTCATGCTTCTTTGTTTTCTGAGTAGTTTATCTACTCTAGATGTTAATGCTCTGTCACATGTATCACAGGTGAAGGTTTCCTACTGCTCTGTTACACAAAATAGCAACTTGTCTGCTATGCCTTTCCTAAAGGAATTACTATTATTATTATTAATTATTATTATTTTGATGTTTCTAAGGGGTCTCTCTGTAGATCCAGCTGTTCTGGAACTAGCTTTGTAGATCAGGCTGGCCTTGAGCCCCCAAGTCCTAGGATTAAAGGCATGCACCACCATGTCAGGCAGGAAATGATATTTTATATCCCAGGATGGAAGTCTCTGAGATCATCATGCTTAAATGGACTTTTGCCATGATTGTATATATTTACTATTAATTATGTGTACTATGTTTCTTGAGGTAGTGTTTTCTATTTTATCTTCTCCAAAGGAAAGCTTTATAACCTTCAAATGAGAGGTTATGGGCCAGACATTTGGAAATCTTTCAAATACTGTTGTTATTATTTAATACAGTCACCATTCTTGGCTCATTGATTTTTGTTGTTGTTGTTGTTGTTTTTCAAGACAGGGTATCCCTGTAGCCCCAGCTGTCCTGGAACTAGTTCTGTAGACCAGGCTGGCCTAGAACTCACAAAGATCCACCTGCTTCTGCCTCCCAAGTGCCAGGATTAAAGGCATGCACCACTACGCTCATAGTGGTTAAGAGCACTGACTACTCTTGTAGAGGACCCGGGTTCGATTCCCAGCACCCACATGGTGGCCAAGAACCGTCTTGGAACTACAGTTCCAGGGAAATCTGAAGCCTTCCTCTGACCTCTGCAGCAGTGCACAATGGGTGCATTAACCTACATGCAAACAGTACACTCATACACATAAAAATAATAAATGAAAATTAAAGGTATCAAGCAATCATAATGTTTTTCCATTCCACTTATCTGCATTGCTTTTTATTATCAAGAATATTTTATTGAAGTTTTGTAAATTACATACAATATATTTTGATCACAGTTAAATACATTCCACTATATGTACCCCTCACTAATTCCCACTCAGCTTCTTATACTTTATATATTAAGGCTTGTATAGTCAAATTTATGTTTCCAAACACCCTTCTGCATGTATCCATCCACTGGAAACCTACAAACAGTCTCATCCATAATGGAGACTGACCCTGTCCCTCCAAAATATTGGTCACCAATACTTCCTCAGTTGTGATTAGGATTTCTTACCCAATTCCTCACATCTGTGCTAAGATTTTGTCTGACTTAAACTCATGTGGATCATATGCATGCTGTCACCATTGTTGTGATTTACATGAGTAACTGACCAGCTGTCTAGAAAACTGTTTCCTTGATGTCATCCACTCTTACAGTCTTTCTGCCTCCTCTTCTGTGATAATCCCTGAGCCTTTGGAGGTAGAGTTTGGGACAGATGTTCAATTCAGGGGTAATCACTCTGTGGTCTCTTGTTCTCTGCACCATGCCCAGTTGTGACTTTCTGTGTTAATCACTATTTAATGAATAAGGAAACTTTTCTTGTAAGATTTCAGAGATGCATTAGTCTATGGGTATTACAGACAGTCATTTGGAGTCACTTTAATACTGTCTATTTAGCAGAATAATACTTTTAGGCTTTCCCTGTGAGCCATGCTCTGTCTAGCCATATATTCCTAGGCCTGACATCATTGTCAATTATGGGCTTACTCTTATGAGAAAACTAAATCCAATTAGAAAGTGATTGATTATTTCCATATTTGTGTCAATGTTGGACTAGAAGTCATATCTTGCTATACTAGTTGATGAAGCATGTAGAATTCATAGGTGGATATGGTTAATGATTAATTTTTTCTTCCATTATTGTGCATAGCACCTTCAAGTACTATCAAAGTTAGACAGCAGAGGGGAAGCTTTAATGTTAGAACCAACTTTATTTATTTTTCTTTTTACTGTTTTTTGTTTTTTACAGTTCATATATACAGTGCCTTCAGCAATAGGGTTTTATTGTAATGTTCCACTATCTAACCAAGACTAGGACCAATGGCCAATATTGTTTAAGGGTCTTTGGGACTGCTGAACAACAACTTCAAAAGAGGGAGTCTATCCTTGACATTGGGCTTTTAGCATTATTTTAACAGTTAGAAATGATCTCAAAATTATAGAAGAGATACCATTATAATACAATTCCTTTTCTTCTTTCTTCTTCTGCTGCATTTTAGTGTCTGTATTCTGTACCCATCACACACACACACACACACACACACACACACACACACACACACACCCCTATTATTTGGCCTGGACTTACGCTATCTTGTTAAGATTCCTTTTCTGAGGAAAATTAACCTAAAGTATCCACCTAAGCAGTTCAAGAAAGAATTACTCAGGAAAAGAAGGGGAAAGAACAACTGTAATTATCTTTTTCAGTTTTTCATGCAGTCAGGATTACACAGAACAACATATTATGTCATTAAGCATTGCCTCATCCTTTGTACTGAGAGAGAATCTGCTCCAGAAAATGATAATTCAAAATATCTTGCTTTGTTTAATATATCCCAGTCACCAGTTCTTAGATTTCTTACAAAAATGCTATTTATGGATAGCAAGAAATTATCATACAATATGACTCTTTTAGATCTATAATTTAATACCAATATATTTTACATCATTAAAATATAAATATAAAAATGCTTGATCAAGGATGAGTACAGTGGTATATATCTGCATTCACAACTCTTGGGAGGTAGAGGGAGGAGATTCAGGCTTTTAAGGTCATCCTTGGCTACACAGAGAATTCAGTGTCAGCCTATGTTAAATGAGACCTTTTATTCAATAAGCAAATAAACAATTTTGTTTAATTAATAATGTTTTAATTATCTTATATTCAAATTCTCAAAATGCTTTGTATATATTTTTCATAGTTATTAGAGTGAATAATTTTCATTTTGTTACCATTATTCTCATTTATTTATAATTTTTCATTTTAAAAGCTAATTATTTTTATAACAAATATTAAAAGGTATTAGCCCTCAAGGCAAAAATAAATACACAAGAAAATGAAGATCACTTATTCCAAAATTGAAAATATTCCAATTTTATTTCTGAAAAGAATAAGTGGTTTTATTTTTAACATCAGGAGCAAGGAATAAGCATGCTATTAGTATTAAGTACATTTTCTGTAGTGAAATCACAAAGTGCTTTTGTAAATCAATATGTTCTGAAAAAAGTATTTTAAAAACCTATCCAGAGGGGAAATAGTTTTCAAAGTGAAAGTAGTAGAAGTGGGCAGCAAGGATAATGGGCACAAGAAAGGCTTTCTTTCCCTCACTCAGGCTGCCCCAGAGTCTGTCTTTGCCCAGAGGCAATGGAGTTAGACATATGGACCATGAAAGAGAGAAATAAAAGCTCAAAAATCCAGGGAAAGTGAGCAGGACTGAAACTTGTGACAGTCAGAGTCAAGCAAGATTACTTGGCTTCCTTTTCACCTACTGCAGACTTTTGTAGAGAATTGTCTGTTGAGGTATAAATGTCACAATTTAAAAGAAACTTCCTGCCATTTTATAACAATTCTTATGCAATAATTAATAACTTTGTATTTTAGACTTTTGATAAATAAAAAGACATACATTTTCAAAACTGTTTTTCCTATAGTGTTTTGTTTTTATTCTTTTGGTCACAAAGGCAATCATGTAATATATTTCACTTTGCCTGAAAGAAGTTGTATGTCAACATTTTTCTTGTTATGTTTTATGTAAGACATGGAAGGAGAGAGAACAGTTTAGTTCAGAGTCATATAGCTTATAAGTATCTAGATTATAAATATTTATATTTAACCAATATCCTCTGATCATCATTCAACAAGCCAACATTTATTGAATAACTGCCTTCTGCCATAAAATTGCAAAACGTTGGTCCCATGACTATAGTGATAAATGCGATTGCATCTGGGCCTTGGAGATATTCAGAGTCTAATGGGGCCTCTATGGAGGAGCCTTCAAATTATTTGGAAAATTGAAAGTGAAAGTCATTCTATCATGCTTTTTTTAATATCTATAAGAAGAGAACATTTTCTGTAGAAAAAAGCAAATTGCAAGAGTCAACGTATCTATAAAACATTGATTAAATATTAAAAGTTTTCTGCGATATATGGAAAACAACAATAATGGGAATAAACATTGCAAGAGTTAAATCATATAAAGACCTAGAATCTTCCAAAAGTGGTATAAAAATTCTGCCAATGTGGAGAATTCTTCCAGCCTAATCTAGGTTGCTATGGCCCATGTGTCAAAGAATTGGAGAATTAATCTGATATATGATGATTGAAATCTTAACTCAGTTTAAGTCTCTACCATTTCCTTAATTGAGGGATTTTCAAATATCTCTTTTAAGAGAGTAATTGTCTTGGCCTTTCATTCTGCTTTTCCTCTGTAGACATCCTACACAATAGTGTGAGATAATGCTATACTTCAATATATGTTTTATTCATTAAAAAATACTGACTAAATAGATATTTTCAGCAAGTGATAAAAGTGTTCACATTCCATTTAGCTGATGGATAGCCCTCTTTTCACTTTGTTACAGTGCATCTCAGTAGAGTTACATGTTTATGGTGTCATTTTAAAAATCAATAATTCTGAATTGATTTTCAACCACTATAACTTCTCATACCCTATTATATGATCTGGTAAGAGGAAGGAAATGTGTTAGTTATCTATTGCTGTGTAAGAAACCATTTCAAATCTTAGTGGTTAAAAATAATAATTGACTATTTGACACAGTTCTTTGAGTAGGTAGGTCTTGTACTGGCTTTGCCTGGGTTTATTTTTGTTTTTTTGTTGTTTTTTTTAATTCAATTTTAATTTATTGTCATCACTTTTTCTTCATGATCCAGATAGTTTAAAATGCAAAGAAAATGAACTTTCCATATGTCAGAGACTGGCACTAAAAAAAAAAAAATTCAGACTGCAAATGAGTTATACAAATGAAAATATCAAATGGAGATCCAGTTATCAAAATCAAAGCACTCAACATAGTAAAAGTTCACAATTATTTATACGGAGCACATAAAAAAGTCAGCTTACTATCCAACTGCTGTGGTTTTTAAAGAACTATTGCAGAAGTTTGAAGAAAATAGACTTATTAGTTAACTTATAAAGAGATCAAAGAGCCTGAAACAAGTATTAAAAAGAAATTTTTGCCTTTATTAGAATGGCATTTGGCCTTTTAAATATGCCAATTTTGAAAATCACATTATTGTTTTATTAAGAAATGACACTACTGAATTGCAATACTGGTCCAACATTCTTGTCTTTTTTAAAGCAAGAAAGAGATGGGCATGATCAGGAAGCACTAGCAGGCATCAGCTAGTCCAGGAGACTAGCTTCCTAGTTCCAAAAGCACTTGCAGAGAAAACCGCTGGGGGCTAGGGATGGGGAGAGGGGCAGCTCAGAATAACCGTGAGACCCCCAAGTGTGTGCCGTGTCTCAGGAGGCTGCTTGTTGAACTCAGCCTTTACTTGGTCACTTTTTTCCTCCAATAATACAGTTCTTTTTCTTTGACTTTTTCCTCTCAAAGTATAAAAGTATGAAATATAAACAAGCTCCTGCATGGCCCACTTACAAGTGTCCAATTCACGCATTATATTATAGAGCTATCTACACCCACAAATCCCAGCAAATCTTGGATAGTTTAATAATATACAAAATATCAGGGCACAGAAAGAACTAAAACCCACTTCTTTTTGATACACATAAGATTCAAATATTCAATCTAAAGGAAAACAATCATTTTGGCTCTCTTCTACATCTGCATGTTGATACACTCATTAAAATATTCCTGTATAATCAATCTTGTTTGGTCTTACAATTTCAAGTCAGGTTTAAAACCTAAGAACCAGCCATTTAGACAAAACGGGTCATTGGGAAGATTCTCTTTTCCATTTCCCTAACCCCAGTAGATCGGAAGGCCACTCTACGACATAACTCCTAACACTGAATTATGACAGCAAATGCTAGGCCCAGTTTCTTCATAATCTTTCTTGGTGTGGCATATTTTTGTATCTGTGTTCAGTTGGAGGTGATTCTGCTTCAGGAAGCAAATTGACTCAACCCTCTATTAGTCAATGCCACAGAGTAACTGTGCTTTTAGTTTCTTCCACTTGGCTCATTATCCAGGATGACTTATTCATCTCAATGTGACCACAGAGTTCCAAGATGGATTATACTAGAAGCTTCCAGGTATGTTATGCTCTAGGCTCCAGGACTCATAACATCACATTGGGTAGGTTTTTCTGATCAAAGCTATAATCAGGACCACCCCAAGTATGAGGAATTGGGGGAAAAAGTCCAAATTCATGATGGGTAGCAGCAATGTTTTGTAAAAGGACATGAGTAAAGGAAGGTATTATTCTTGGAAGACATTATCAGAACTTTCCATTAATTCATAGGATAGTCATGTCATTTCAAGTATGAAAGCAAATTTTGTAAACTTATAAACTCAAAATTCATATAAAGGGATTGTACATGGAGAAAGTAATACATAAAGTAAACAGATACCTTCTAAATATAAAACTATTTGTCAAAGACTGATATAATATTTATGACAAATCATTTGTTTTTTGATTACAGTTTGGAAATGGCCAACATAAAGTCACTGAACCCCTAAAGCAAGGCGGGGTCAGGACTCTTTCACTATTTTTGCTGTTTTGTTGTTGTCGTTGTTGTTGTTGTTGTTTATTTGTAATCATTATATACTCAGTATCAGACATCCTCACACACATGATTGTGAACTGATATGGATTTAGATATGGCTTTTTTTTCTTGGCTTCTTTTCAGTCATAGTATGTGCTGAGTCATAAGTATAGTAGCCTCTTTTCTGTATTCTTAGATTGTTATTTTTACATTTGTTTGCTTTTATTATGCTTTGCTAACTTCTATTTTTATTTGAAAGTTAACCTCATTTTATAAATGAGACTACTGAGTAACAAGGTTTCAAGATTGTGATTCATTATATTTCTCCTTCTCTAAATTCAGTATCAAGGAAGTTTCTCCTGGTTTTCAACTGGAAAATGTATGTACATATACATTATGAACCCCCCAAAAGCTGCACATAAAGATGAATTTAATAGTGATATTGCAGAGAATAGCCTAAAAACTAAAGTTATATAATTGCTATAGCTGATTAAATTTTAGGATACAACTGTTATTTTACTTTTAACATAATATCATGGTAAATAATTAAAAGGATCTCAATTTTAAAGGTAGTTGCACAGGCAAACAAAAAGATATTTAAATATACTGAAATCTTAAATCAATATACATGTTAAGCAGCATTATATTTTAAGGTTAAAAATTAATTTAAACCAAAGTTTAAAGATATCACACTTTACATGTAAATATTTTTATCCTTTTTTTTTGAGGCAGGGTCTCCCTTTGGCCCCAGCTGTCCTGGAATTTGCTATGTAAATCAGGCTGGCCCAGACTTCACAGAGAACCTTTGCTTCTGCCTTTCTAGTGCTTGCATTAAAGATATGTACTGAGCATAAGTATCATATTTAAAACCTGTGCTTTGACATATTTTTCTTGAAATAGTCTGAATATGACAAGTTTTCACATGTTAGGGAAGAGGCAGAGCTGTTCAAATACGTTTCAATTTTTCCACACAAAAAGCTATGTGAATTAAGAACTCACAAATTTCTCAGCAGCTTGGGACAGCTGTAGGTAACGAAATCTAGTGTTCCACCTGAAAGCTATATCCTAATAACTTCCACTCAGTATTTCCTATTCAACAATCACTACACTGTATTTCTGTGGTGGAACCCACAGCTACCTCCATGCCATCTAGTGATTCTTCTTTTTCTATTTGAGAAGGGTTATCTTGCCAGTAGTTACTTGTTTTTGCAAGCTCCTGCCACTGAATCTTATCATTCTTTAGACTGCTAGATGAATCTTTTGCTCCCTCCAAGATTTGGCTCAATTTCTGTAATTCTAATGGAATATATAGACCACGAGGTGACAGTTAACAACAGATATACTACTTCCCTAAACTTTTGCTGCTAAAGGGAAATCCTCATCTCAATAAATGGTGTGTTACAGAGACCTACAACTGTTCAAGGTGCAGAGAATAAGAGACCCTGAGTGTGAAGTTATTAGTGGCACATCCCTGTCACACTCTCTGCTCCTAATTAAGGCTCAGGGTTCATGTCAAAAAATGGTTCCGCGGCATTGCACGACACGGGTGCACAAACTTGCATGCAGACAGTACATTGATACACATACAGAAATAAATAAATGCCGGGCATGGTGGTGCATGCCTTTAATCCTAGCACGTGGGAGGCAGAGGCACGCGGATCTCTGTGAGTTTGAGGCCAGCCTGGTCTACAGTGAGTTCCAGGACAGCCAGAGCTATAGGGAGACCCTGTCTCAAAAAAAAAAAAAAAAGACCCCCCCCCAAAAAAATGGTCACACAGCCAGAGGTAGTGATGTCAAAACTGTATTTTAAACACACCATGGGGCAGTTGCACATATGAACTCACATTCCTTGTAAAAGTATTCACAAGAACTGCACAAGCTCAATACAGACAAAATCTTTAGCAGGGAAGGAGTAAGACAGCACAAGTTACCACCCTTCACTGAGGAGCTATGAGCAGATGATAGCTGCTAGCAGAGGGAGAGACAATTTTCTTTAAGGGTTTGGCCACGGGTAGGTTGGTCATGCTCCACTGAATAGCCCGACAGCTGAGAGGATATGGGCAGCACAAGTGGGAAATTATGTATTAAAACAGGATAAAAATTTGTCAACTTGACACATGGGAAGAAGAAACCTTGACTGGGGAATTTCCTCAATCAGACTGGCCTACATAAGGTATTTTCTTGATTGTTGAGTGATTGGGGAAGACCTGACTCACTTTGAGCAGTGTTTTCCCTGGGTAGGTGGTCCTGGGTTATACAAAGGCATACAACCACTATTACTCAAATTGTTCAGAAGGATAGAAACAAAAGGAAATCTCCCAAATTCTTTCTACATAGCCAGTACCACTCTAATAGCAAAACCAGGCAAATATACAACCAAAAAAGAAAACTATAGGGCCATTTCATTAATGAACATAGATGTAAAAGTTAATGAACATAGATGTAAAACATAGATGTAAAAGATAACAAAATAATCACAAACCACATACAGGCACACATCAAAAAGATCATTCATCATGACCAAGTCAGATTTATAGCAGAGATGCAGGGTTGGTTCAACATATGTAAATCAATAAATGACATAAAGCCCATAAAAGGGCTAAAAGACAAAAACCACACTGTAATCTCAATCAACCCAGAAAAAGCCTTCAACAAAATCCAGCATGTCATCATATTTAAAGTCCTAGAGGGAAACAGACTGGAGGGAACATTCCTCAAAATAATCAAAGCCATATACAACAAACACACAGGAAATATTATCCTAAATAGGAAGAAATTAGAAACATCCCCTTTAAATTCAGGAACTTGGCAATGCTTCTTCCTATCTCCACTCCTTTTCAATATAGTGATTGAAATTATTGCTAGAGCAATAAGAAAAGAAAATGAGCAAGGCTTGGCGGCTCTTGCCCTTAATCCCACCCTCAGGAAGCAGAGGCTGACAGATCTCTGTGAGCTCACAGCCAGCTGGTACTAAAAGGGAGACCCTGTCTCAAAAATACCAAAAAACAAAAAAAAGAAAGAAAAGGAAATTAAAGGAGTACTAATTGGAAAAGAGGAATTCGGGCTGGAGAGATAGCCTAGCGGTTAAGAGCACCGACACTCTTGCAGAGGACCCGGGTTCGATCCCCAGCACCCACATGGCGGCTAAGAACCGTCTGTAACTCCAATTCCAGGGGAATCCGAGACCCTCTTCTGACCTCCGCGGCATTGCACGACACGGGTGCACAGACCTGCATGCAGACAATACATTCATACACATAAAAAAAAAAAAAAAAAAAAAAAAAAAAGGAAAAGAGGAATTCAAACTATCCCTTTTGCAGAAGATATGATAGTTTACCTAAGGGAGGCAACAAACTCCACCAGAAAACTCCTAGGCATGATCAAGACTTTCAGATAAGTGACAGGATACAAAATTAATCTAGAAAAATTGACAGCCTTTCTTTACACCAGCAATAAACAAATGAAGAAGGTCTACAAGGAGACCCTGCCATTCACTATAACCCTAAAAACAAAACAAAACAAAAAAAAAAACCTTGGAACAAACCTAATCAAAGACACCAAAGATCTCTACAATGAAAAATTTAAACCCCTGAAGGAGATTGAGGAAGATGACAGAAGATGGAAAGACCTCCCATGCTTATGGATTGGAAAAATTAATATAGTAAAAATGTCCATCCTACCCAAACTAATATACAGATTCAATGCAATCCCAATCAAACTCCCCATGAGTTTCTTCTCAGACTTAGAAAAAAAAATCTTTAAAGTCATATGGAAAAACAAAAGACCCCAGATAACCAAAGCAAACATAAACATAAAGAGCAACACAGGGCAGGGAGGGATAACCATACCAGACTTCAAAGGATATTACAGGGCTGGGCTGTAATAATAAAACCTGCCTGGTACTGGCACAAAAATGGACCCATGGAATAAAATTGAAGATCCAAACCTGAGCACACCCAATTTCAAACATGAGGATATTTGTCAAGGGCACTGAGAAGACTCAATGAAAGAAAGACAGCATCTTCAGCAAATGGTGCTGGCAAAACTGGATCACCACTTGTATGTAGAAAGATGAAGCTGAACCCCTACCTTTTACCATATACAAAAATCAACTACAAATGGACCAAAGACCTCAATGTGAAACCAGAAACTCTGAAAATTATAGAAGAAAACATCAGCAGTAACCTACAAAATATGTGCATAGGAAAAGTCTTTCTAAATCAGACAGCAGCTGCTTTGAAAACAATGTCAACAATATACAAGTGGGACCTCATTAAGCCCAAAGCTTCTGAATAGTGAAAGAAAGAAGTGAAGAGAAAACCCATAGAGTGGGAGGACACCTTCATCAGTGATAAATCTGATGGAGGCCTAACATTCAGAATACATAACTTACTCAAAAAACAAAGGGGCAATGAAAACAAATGACTTAATTAAAAGATAGAGTAAAGACCTGACCAGAGACTTCACAAATGAAGAAGAAATGATGGCTAATAATTAAGGAGATGCAAATTAAAACCAGTTTAAGACTTCATTTTACCCCAGTAAGACTGAATAAGATTAGGAAAACAAATGACACAAAATGCTGGAGAGGTTGTGGGCAAAGGGGAACACCCATTTGCTGTTGGCAGGAATGAAAACTTGTGCAACCCCTATGGAAAGCAGTGTGGAGCACTCTTAATAAACTGACAATGGGCCTACCACCTGATCCAGTCACACCACTCCTGGATATATACACCCAAGACTCATCCTACTGCAAAGATGCATGCACATCTATGTTTATTGTAGCTCTTTTCACAATATCGAAGAGCTGGAACCAACCCAAATGCCCCTCAACTGATGAGTGGTTAAAAAAAAATGTTGTACATCTACACAATGGAGTTGTATGCAGCAGTAAAGGAAGATGACACCGCGCCAGGAGTTGTGGCTCACACTGTTAATCTCAGCACTATGGCTACAGGGAGACCCTGTCTCAAAAGACCATAAAATAAAAAAAGATACATCATAAACTTTGCAGGTAAATGGATGGAACTTGAAGCCATTATGCTAAGTGAAATAACACAGTCCCAGAGAAACAAACGACAAATGGATGAATGGTATCCCTCATTTGTGGATGCTAGCACCAAATCCATAGTTGAAAGTCAAGATGAGCAATGCTAATATTATATTTCTTTTAATCTGAAAGGTACTGTGCTGTTATAAGGTGAATCCCCTAATGGGCTCTAGACTTAACCTACCACTTATTTTCAGACATTGTAATTACCATATGTGGGTGGAAGGTATGTATTCATATTTTAGAGTAATATAAAGTTAAAGGGGAAAATATGAATTCCTAAACATATTTTGGAGTTAACATAGAGATAATCTTCAGACGTCATTATTTTGGTATATGTGTGATGTAAATATAAGGCATATTTTGATGTATGGTATCCCTCATTTGTTGATCCTAGCACCAAATCTCTATTTGTAAGGCAAACTGAAATTTTTTCTCTTTCTTTTGTAGTAAGCATAATACCTGATGTTACTCATCAACTTACTATGAAATGTAGGAATGTAAATAATATGTTTTTCTTTACCTGCATACAACTGTACTTTTTTTTTTTTAGGGCAAGGTCTCCCTATAGTCTCACCTGGCCTGGAACTTGTTCTGTGTTCCAGGTTAGACTTGAACTCACAGAGATCTGTCTTTGCCTGCCAAGTGCTAGGATTAAAGGTGTGCCACCACGCCTGGCTACAACTGTACTCTTAAGATGTCTCTTAAGATGTGAATCCCTAAAAATGTTTTGGAATTAATCTACAGTTTATTTTTGGACATCATAATTTCTGTATATGTGTGGCATATACAAGGTGATACAAATTGGAAGGAACAACAACAACAACAACAACAACAAAAGACTGGGTCAAGAACTGAGAGAAACAGTAAACTTCTGCCCCCAAACAGTGAACTTCTGCATCAAAAAATTAAAAAAAGACTAAGAAAAATATAAAAGACATGTATAGCAGAATGCATGAGCTCTAGGAGGGTTAGGAGCAAGGAAGGGGAATGGTTCTAAATTTGATTAAGAAATGTTGTATGAAATGCACAAAACTTCAATAAAAAAAGAAAAAAAAATGCCAATTTAATTTTTAAAAGGCATGCTGAGCACAGGCTAGAACAGCAAGCCAATAACAGAGTTCCTCCATGGTCTTCCTGACCCAGATTCCTGCCCTGAGCTCCTGTCTTACTTACCTTTGTTAAAGGACTGTGTGTCGCCAGGTGCATGGTGGCTCACGCCTTTAATCCTAGCACTCAGAAGGCAGAGGCAGGCAGGTCTTTGTGAGTTCAAAGCCAGCCTTGGGAGTTCCAGGCCAGCGGGGGATACAAGGAGACCCTGTCTCAAAAAGACCACAAAATAAATAAATTAATTAATAAATTAAAAAAATAAAGGACGGTGAGCTTTGTCCTCCCTAAACTGGTTTTGATCAAAGCAATAGAAAACTAATTAATACAGCTAATTAAATAATTACCTTGCTGCATTAATTAATACAGGTGGGTTGGTAAGGGTAGAGAAGAGGTGTGTCTGGGAGGAACTGGAGAAGTATTGGATATGATCAAAATACACTGTAGGAAAATCTCAATGAATTAATACAAATTTTACAAAATAAATAGTGTAACAATAATTATTTCCAGATTTTACAATTAAAAGATTCACTTTCAAAAGCAAAGTCTTAACTATTAGATATAGTTTAAGATAAGATCAAGAAAACATTTTAGGCCTGGTGTGGTGTGCACGCCTTTAATCCTAGCACTTAGGAGGCACAGGTAAGCCTGTGAGTTCAAGTCCAGCCTGGTCTACATAGTGAGTTCCAGGACAGTTGGGACTACAGGGAGACCCCTGCCTTGAAAAAAAAAAAAAAGAAAGAAAGAAAGAAAGAAAGAAAGAAAGAAAGAAAGAAAGAAAGAAAGAAAGAAAGAAAGAAAGATTTTAGATCACCAAATATAATTAATTGAAAAATTGAATGAAGATTTATACATGATCATGAAATGTAAATGTCCATTTTTTCTGGGCATCATACACTTTACCAGACTGAATGAAAATGGTTTAATGTACATAGAAATTTCAGAAATGTGTGACAAAAAAAATCATCTGTCATCTCATTTCTTAGTTTGCTTGTATAATGTCTCTTTTCATTTTAATAAAAATTCATGCAACCTTAAAAAAAAGGATATAACCAAACACAGAAAGGAATCAAGAATAAATATTTGGATCATAGAAAACTTTCTTTTAAGTTTGGTCTTACATCATCTCCCAGGCTCTTACAATATTTCTGCCCCCTCTTCGGCAATGTTCACTGAACCTGGATGGGCGAAGCTGAATGTATAGACTGTCCATGTAGAGTCCTACTCTTCACTGTGTGGTCATTCGGGCCTTTTTGGGTTCCTGGTCTCCTGTTACATGGAGGATCCTCTTTAACAGATTTAAGAGGTAGTTAATGCCTTCTTGGGTCCTGGTTCTATGTGTAGAGGTTGCACTGTAGATTTGTCACCTACTGAGGAGTGAGTAGGGGGAGTAATTTGGTGCAATGATCTCCAGTACAAAAGACAGAAGGAATGAATGTGGGGGGTGCCAAGGGAGTACTGACAATTAAGACACACTGAAAAATCATGTATGAAACACATAAAAAATGCAAGAAAAATAGAAAACTTTCTTATTTATTTTTATCTCTATGAGTGTTTTGGCGAGCAAGCATGTGAGTATACTCATGTCATACAAGGGTCATGGAAACTAGAAGAGTCTCTTACCCCTGGAACTGGAGTTTCAGATGGTCATTAGCTGTCATGTAGATGATAGGGGCCGAACCCAGACCCTCTGCAAGAGAAGCCAGTGCTCTTAGCTGCTGAGCCTTCTTTTTTTTTTTAGATTTTTTAATTGATGTTTTGTGTACTTCATACATCATTACTCAGTTCAATTTAGACACATTCCCCTTTCCATGCCCCCCACTCCACCCCTATTCCTGCATTCTGCCATACATGTCTTACATCTTTCTCTCAGTCTTTTTTTTCTGTATTTTCCCCCTTTAATTTTATATTACTTCAAAATATGCATATATCCTCCACCCATATACCAATATTACAAAATCTGAACATAAGTGGTAGGTTAATTCTCAAGACCATTAAGAAATTCACCTTTTAATCATACAGCTGCTTTCATATAAAAAAAGAAGAAATATAACAAAGATGATGCTCAGTTTGCCTTGCAACTAGGGATTTGGTGCAATCATCCACAGATGAGGGACACCATACATCCTTTGTTTTTCTGGGACTGTTTACTTCACTTAGCTTAATGTCTTTCAGTTCCATCCATTTACCTGCAAATTTCATGATGTCATCTTTCTTTACTGCTGCATAGAACTCCACTGTGTAGATGTACCACATTTTCTGTATCAACTCATTGGTTAAGGGACCTTTGGGTTGCTTCCAGCTTTTTTGCTATTGTGAAGAGAACTGAAATAAACATAGATGTTGGACTACCCAGGCTGTATCATGGATACCAGTACAGGAAGATCAAGACAGGACTCATGATTACTGGACCTCATTTAGGTGACCATGGGAGGGAAAGACCCCAGTGTGGAACACAAGGGCAGGATGGATGGCTGTTTGGGCTTGCCAAAGAGGATCCTTCAAACACTTCCTTAAGGAAAACATGACATCTTTTAGCAAAAAAAAAAAAAAGAAAGAAAGAAAGAAAGAAAGAAAGAAAGAAAGAAGAAGGAAAAGAAAACCTCCAAGTCAGGTGAATACGTGTATGATAACTAATGTTATATATTTATGTATGTATATATTTATGAAATATATATCATATTATATATATATAATAGGTATATATATATATAATATAAGCAATAGAAGTTGGAGAGAACAACAACAAAAGAACTGAGGGGGGAAAAAGACTGAAACAGTGAGGTTCTCACACAAAAAAAATAATAAGCCTCTGCTTGGGAAAAAAAAAAAAAACCTCTGGAAAGACTCAGAAAAAAATGCAAGCCATGACGGCAGAGTGCAGGAATCAGGTGTGTGGGGTGGGGGGGGGCACAGAAAGGAAAGTAGCTCTAAATTCGATTGAGAAATAATGTATGATGTATGGAAATAGTTTAACAACAATAATAAATTTAAAATAATAGATGTGCATGTGTCTTCATGATAGAATGAGTCTTGTGGTCTTTCGAGTATATAACCAAGAGTTGTATGACTGGGTCAGGTGGTAGGCTCATTTTCATTCTGGTAAGAGTTCTCCACACTGCTTTCCATAGGGGTTGCAGGAGTTTTCATTCCCACCAGCAGTGGATGAGTGTTCCCCTTTCTCCACAACCTCTCCAGCATTTGGTGTCATTTGTTTTCCTAATCTTGGCCATTCTTAGAATGGTAAGGTGAAATCTTAAGCTGGTTTTAATTTGGATCTCCTTAATTATTAGTGACATTGAACACTTTCTGAGATGCTTCTCAGCCATTTTCACCTCTTCCTTCTTTTGATAATGTCCTTATTTTTCTTGATCCTTTTGTTTTTGAGTAATTTATCTATTCTAGATGTTAATGCTCTATCTGATGTATCACTGGTGAAGATTTCCACCCACTCTGTGGATTTTCTCATCACTTCCTTGATTATTTCTTTTGCTGTACAGAAGCTATTGAGTTTAATGAGGTCCCATTTGTCTACTGTTGACCTTGTTTCCAACGCAGTGGCTGTCTGATTTAGAAAGTCTTTTCCTCGCCTTATGTCTTATAATTTACTGCAACATTTTGTTCTATTATTTTCAGAGTTTCTGGTTTCACATTGAGGTCTTTGATCCATTTGGAGTTAGTTTTTGTGCATGGTGAAAGGTAGGGGTTCAGCACCATTTTTCTACAAGTGGAAATCCAGTTTTGCCAACACCTATTTACTGAAGATGCTGTCTTTCCTCCATTGGGTATTCTTGGTCCCTTTATCAAATATGAGGTGGCTAAAATTGGATGTGCTCAGGTTTAGATCTTCAATTTTGTTCCACTGATCTTTTTGTGCCAGTACCAGGCTGTTTTTATTATAATATCCCCATAATGAAGTTTGAAGTCAGGTATGGTTATCCCCCTTGCATTGCTCTTTGTGCTCATGATTGAAACTTTCTTTTACAACCATCTAAAATAAAGGGAATTAGTCTGCCACTGACTCTTTTAAAAACATGAGAATTTGATCAATTTTATTCCTGAACAAGACAATGTAAGATTAGAAATTGTTCAGTAATTAAGCCTGTTCTATACATTATCTATATATAGCCTCTTCATATATATTATCTCTTCATATTTTAGTGGCTTCCTAATACTATAGTTATAGGCTTAAACATTAAAAGAAGTAGAAAGAGAAGCATATAAGCTGAACTAGCATGCCCAGTGTTAAGTGGGAGAATGAGAGTTTATTTATCCATTATCTCCATTCCTTAATACCACAAGCCATTATTTTTTGAGACCCATAGAAAGGAAAAATCTGTTTGGTATTGGACTCATGATTGTGGTTGTTTTAGAACTTTAAGAGATAAAGAACAGGATCATGAGTCAGAGGATCTGGTCATGATTTTGCCTTAATGAGCTGTAGAAATCAGAGTGAGTCATCTTGTGTCTGCTTTTCATAATACGAAATACAAGTTTTAAGCTAGGTGCTCTGGAATTCTTAGTCTAGATTTGAATTTTATCATTCCCTCAAATATTTCCTAAGTTATGTATTTCCAATACATCAAAAAATTTCCTGAGCTAGACTGAGATAATGACTTTTTATCAGTTATAGATATTTGGAATCATTGTAGGTGATACTGAGAAAAATATTGACAATAACATGCAATAAATATTTCAAAGCCGCTTTATACTGATACCAAGTATTAAATGTCAAGAGAAATGTTGTGTGACTAAAGAGAGCCTGCTAGTTTTAATTGAATTTTCAAGACCTCTGGCTCATGAATATGCTTAAATTTTGAAGGCCCCATATAACCCCACTTCATTTTGCATGTCTTAAAAAATTTAGTGATTTGGTCCTTGGAAAAGCTTACACTTTGAGCGAAAATTAATTTAAAAAAAATCTGCAAATAAAAAGTATTTGGGGGGGTAGGGAGATAGCACAGCTGTTAAAGGCTGAGGCTAAGAACTGCAAAAATTTTTAAAAACTATTTTGGAGGTAATCACATTGTAATTCATCTTTTCATGATTTTTCCCATTTTTCCCTTTATTAACAACGTGAACTAAAATAAGTTTGCTCAATCAATATTTCTCTGATGATAATTTTCAAAGATGAATCAATATATAAAATATTAAAGTTTTTTTCTATTCATTAATTTATTTACAGTTCACTTGTTGCCAAAAAGGAGTTAGAATATCTCAATTTGGTTTGACTGTATTATTAAATAAAATTAGTACATGTTATAACTCAAACAGAAAGTAGCAAATAGTCTCAGAGAGGTTCAAGGATACAATATGAGATGAATGCTGAACTGCTATTAATTTTTTCAAAAATCTCCATTTGAGGGTTGTCCTTGACTAGCATGCATGAAGTCCTGGGTTCAATCTCCAGCACAGCAGAAAAAGAACAACAAAATAGTATGAAATTCTCATTTAATTAGTGATTACCTCATTGTATTTTGTCCAGGATGACGCCTAAAAGTTTTAGAGGGTATTGGGTTTGGCATCATTACCAGTCTGTTGACATAAGTTCTATCTTGTGTATATAAAGCTTCTTTGGGAGCCTAAGGTCTGATTTAGGTATGCTTTGCTTCAAGAGCTAAGCTGACAGAACACACATAGAATCCTTAAATGCCAAAGCACTTGTCAATATCATGGTACAGTAGAATATCTATATTCAAATCTGACACAGATTATCAATGACTTGGAAGAAAATAAATAAATGAATGTATGAGCTGACTATGTCAGTTTACAGTTTCAAAATTCATGTGGAGCTTAGAATCAGTACCTCAATGATGACAGGTTACTGTTCCCCACATGTCCCTCACTCTCTAAGCTGGCGGTGTGCTGTCTTTTTCCCCTTTCACTCAGTGGAGTATATTGCTTGCATATAGATAGGTGCACTCATGCTATGCAGTGCCCCAGAAGAGGGAGTCAGATCCCCTGGAACTGTAGTTACAGATGGTTGTTACCATGTGGGTGCTGGGAATCAAACCCAGGTCCTCTGCAAGAGCAGTTGGTACTCTCATCTACTGAGCTATCTCTCCAGACCCTTAAACAGTTTTAAGTACTTCAATTTCCACAAAATTTATTCATAAAAAGTATAGGCATTTTAGCTTAGAGCTTATTTCTCAACACTCCTGACACTGAAATCCTCTTTTACTAATATGTAATATTTAAATATTTTGGCCACTGGGTTAATAATTTATCCATATGAACATTGATCAAAATAAGCCACTATATGGATTACAAAAGTGATAAGAAACCATGGTCCTAAAGTCCCTGAGCTCATATTTACCTTGCTCTATGAATTAAAAACTAGCATTTTAAATCACCTGAAACCCAGTACATGCTTCTATATATGACTCAGGTTTCAACGGTGTGTAGAGGTGGAGACAGGGATGAGCATTCTCCTCCATTCAAGCCCTGTACCAAACCTTTTACTCAGATTCATAGAAGAGATGAATTTGCTTATAGTGATACTCAGAGTGATGCCAGGCTAAAGACATCTGACTCTTTCTTCTGTACCAGGACAATCTTGTCTGACTGGAACCAAGACCAGAATCACACAGAACAGAGAGAGAGAGAGAGAGAGAGAGAGAGAGAGAGAGAGAGAGAGAGAGATAATACCATGCTTGTAAAAACCTTCAGTTTTCTGAATCCAGTCAGGTATATGTTGTAAGAGCTTGGGTCTTAATCACATTAGCCATCACTTCCGATCTTCCAGGACATTTTAGTTACCTATAACTAAGAGACTAATATTAGCTAATAAATATTTAATTAAATTATTTCATTTTTAATAGTCGTTCTGAATATTTTCCATAATAAAGTCATATTTTGGTCTTTTAAAACCCTTTGTTTCTTTTCTGGTTCATTGTTTGTACCTCTAACCAAACAGACCTCCTCTATAGCTGCCAAGCCACATAATGTTACCAGTAAACAGATTGCAAATAAGAAAAAAAAATCCCCAAGATCTTTACTATTCCTTTTATTTTATTTGTTCCTATTTTGTGTGAATGAGTGTTAAGCCTATCTGTGTAAGTGCACCTGTGTTGTGCGATGCCACTGGAGGACTGAGACAGCATGGGATCCTCGGGAACTGGAGTTATGGACTGTTGTTAGCTGCCATGTGGGTTCTGGGATTCAAAACTGAGTCTCCTGCAAGAACAGCCAGTGGTCTTAACTGCTGAGCCATCTCTCCAGCAGTTGGTCTTTATTATTCTAGAATGGCATATTATTCAATTCCTCTAACTGCCTTTAAAATATTATATAGCCTCTCAACCCTTACACAACTCTTAGAAAGTGAAACTGGATTCCTTTATTGATTGATTACTTGCCTTTTATTGGAATTTTCAGCAAAATCAACAACAACAAAATATCCTGATAGATTGGAAATAGGAATGTAATGAAAAATATTTTCATAGGATAAAGGATGGTCCCTAAAGCCTCCCCAAATACAAATTAAAGATAAGCTATTTGCAGAACTCTGCAGGCATCCTTCTAGTCCAGTTTTATTGAATTCTATTTAGAATGTTGTTTTGTGCATAGTCTTTTCACTTTAAAAAATTTGCTCCTTTTCCTTAACTTTGAAAATAGAAGAAACCAAGTAATTTCATTAGACCACTGGATGTATTCTTTCCATTGAAATTGACAAATGCTTAATTCTTGTTTTTAAAAAAGCTAACCTAAGCCAGGTGTGGTGGCGCACGCCTTTAATCCTAGCACTTGGGAGGTAGAGGCAGGCGGATCTTTGTGAGTTCAACGCCAGCCTGGTCTACAGAGCGAGTTCCAGGACAGGGGGCCTACAGGGAAACCCTGTCTCAAAAAGACCAAAAAAAAAAAAGAAAATATTTGCTCATCTGTTTTTACCTATGGCATTAGTTAGTTTTCATACAGATGGAGGGCAACATTATAAAAATTGAGGTTTCCACATTATCAGTATACACCTAGATGCCTCATCCCTGCAAGCAAGAAGGAAAATATGCCATTTTATAAGAGAGAGAGAGAAAGAGAGAGAGTCAGAGAACACCTTTTGAGAGTCAGTTCTCTTTTCACAATGAGTTCACCTCAAACTCAATTCATCAGGTTTGCACAGCACACATTTTTACCCATTCAGCCATCTCATGCTTTCCTCTTATCTTATACGAAGTGAATGTCATTAAAAGCTAAAATACATAACTGAAGAATTAACAAAGAGTTATAAGATGTTTTCAGATAGATAGAAAGATTGTCAGCTTTCAGCTTACTACAGAATATAAGTAGTTTCAGGAGATTTTCTAGGATTGACACGGTGCCAGGGAAGTATATAAAATGATTGAGAAGAAAAGTGTCTGTTTATCTCTAAGCTACAAAATAGTTCTCTGTGCCTTTTCTAAGCTTAAAAATAATAAAATTCCTTTAAATGGCTTTAAAGCAAGAATATAGAAAGATATAGTACAAATACATACATTTTATTTTTATGTATACAGAATAAACTAAATTTTATATGCATTCAAATGTATTATATAAAATACACACAATGATCAAGAGTAAATTATGATGGCCTGTGTTTTAATTAAATATATGCATATGAAGTTGCAATAAGTAGATAACTGCAAGGATTATAAACCAGATAATATATTTAAAACTTCTGTTCAATAATGTAAAAAGATAAAAAATGAGATAGGGTCTCCTTGTAGCTCCAGCTGTCCTGGAACTCACTAAGCAGACCAGATTGTCCTTGAACTCAAAAACTCACAGAGATCTTCCTGTCTCTGCCTCCCAAGGGCTAGGATTAAAGGCATGCACAACCAAGCATATTTAAGAAACTGCAGGCCAGGCATGGTGGTGCATGCCTTTAATCCTAGCCCTTGGGAGGCAGAGGCAAGGGGGTCTTTGTGAGTTCAAGGCTGGCCTGGTCTAGAGAATGACTTCTAGGACAGCTGGGGCTACAGGGAGACCCTGTCTTGAAAAGACCAAAAAGAAAAAAAAATACATTCTCAGTATGTTAAGATAAAGCTTCTATGAAATTATGTTAAAATATCTGAAAATAAAAATGGACAATTATGTTAAAATATCTGAAAATAAAAATGGACATGAAGTAAAATTTTACAATTCATATAAAACAAAAGATAATGTTAGGTAAATGGAGGTGAATGCAAACTCATACAACCGCTATAGAAAGCAGTGTGAACACTTAAAAGACTCAAACCTACCACCTGACCCAGCCATACCACTCCTGGGTATATACCCACCAGATTCATCCTACCACAGAGATACATGTACAGCCATGTTTATTACAGCTCTCTTCCCAATAGCAAAGAGCTGGAACCAACCCAAGTGCCCCTCAACCAAGGACTGGATAGAGAAAATGTGGTACATCTACATAATGGAGTTCTATGAAGCAGTAAAGAGAGATGACATCATGAAATGTGCAGGTGAATGGATGGAACTAGAAGATATTATGTTAGGTGAAGTAATGCAGTCCCAGAAAAACAAAAGAAGAATGGTATCCCTCATCTGTGGATGCTAGCACCAAGTACATAGTTGTAAGGCAAACTGAGCAATGTTAATGTTATATTCCTTGTGATCAGAAAACAACTGTGCTCTTATATTGTAAATCTCTAGACAGGTTCTAGAATTAACCTACCATTTATTTTCAGCCTTTGGATTTTAAGTATATGGATGGTTGGTATGTATGCATATTTTAGAGTAATACAAAATCAAAATGGAAAAATGCTGATCAAGAGAAACAATATGGAAATAACATACAGTCTGTTTTCAAAGGACATAATTTTAGTATTGGTGCGATATATCAGACTGCTGTAACTTAGCCTTTCTGTGTGATTAACAACCATACATAAGGCCCATACCAATTTGGCCGAGGGACTTAAGGAATAACTTTGTTCCTTGCCCTCAGAGGTCAACTAAGTCCCAGGAGACTATGCATGGGGCAGCTCATGAAATGTCCTGGAAATGTGAGTCACCAGTCTTCCTGTGTAGGGAGATCTTGGAGATCCACTAATGGGACTTCAGCCAGTGTCCAATCTGTAAAGAAGAAAGTCTGCTCATGCTTGGACCTGACTGTTTCCTTGAGTGGATGGAGCTGGTAAATGCAAAGCAGATAGAAGCCAGGGTCTCAACGCCCCCCCCCCCCAAAAAAAATGAGTGACCCCTGAGGACCAGACCCTCAACTGACCTTGAAAAAAAAAAAAACTTGGTTAATCTGGGCTCTGTGGCTTTAAGCATCCAAAAGGAAAGTATAACCAGAAATAAATATCAGTAAGGCCTGAGAAATTGTACTTCAGATATAAAACTTGAGATCATAATAAAAAGACAGAGAGAGAGAGAGAGAGAGAGAGAGAGAGAGAGAGAGAGAGAGAGAAACTATTGTTTTGCCTGTCTTCAATTCTTACTGCAAAGTGCATCTACTCTGTGGCTGCCACTGCTTTCACCATCCTTCAAAGACCTGAGACACAGCTTTTAAACTCTCCAATATGGACTGAACACCCATGTCTCTACAAGAATCCTCCAAACCTTTAATGCTAGATGGGGGACTGCTGAGACATTCAGCTTGTGGACTGAGCAACTATTGAGGATTCAGCCTCTTCAGAATATAGACTGCCATTGTTGGACAGGCTTTATCATGGAGGACAGTACAGGAAGATCAAGACAGGACGTGGTGTTTACTGAACCTCATTTGGGTGACCATGGGAAGGAAAATCCCAGTGTGGAGCACAAGGGCAGGATAGATGGTTGTTTGGGCTTGCCAAGGAGGAGCCTTCAAACAGTTCCTTAAAGAAAACATGACATCTTTTAACCTAAAAAGAAAAAAAAAAGATAAAAGAAAAGGAAATCCTCCAATTCAGGTGATATATATATATATATATATATATATATATATATATGGCAGAGTGCATGAACTCAGGTGGGGTAGGGGGCATGGAAAGGGAAGTGACTCTATATTGGATTGAGAAATGATGTATGATGTTTGAAAAAGTTTAATAACAATAAAACATATTTTTTTAAAAAGAAAATGGAATGGAGGCATTTAACCCAAATAATAGGATTATTTTATAAGATGGTATAATTCAAGAAACTTGATTAATACAAAAAATTGAGGACTTAATGTGCTCTAATATTTTTGTTACTGTTGTTATTGCTGACCACTTGAGTCCAATTAGGGTTGTCCAAGTGCACATTGTTGTGGGGCCATGGACTGATGCACAGCAGCTATGTTCCCAAGGAGCCAAAGAGAATTTAATTTCTGTGTGTACAGGGGGTATATTTAGTTCGTACATATGTGTGTACTCTAGATATAGCAATGAAAATACTATGCCAAATAAGAATCTTAGTTAATATCTAATATAGGATATTGACATTAACTGTCTGAAACATTACTGGTGAATTTTAACTGGGTATAAACTTTATGTGAAGGCTGCAGACGGGGGATCTAAATATGATTACAATGCATTGTATGAAATACACAAAAATTCAATAAAATAAAAGTTGTAAAAATTATGAAAAATAGGAGGGGCTGGAGACATGGCCTATTGGTTAAGAGTGCTGACCGCTCTTACAGAGGACCTGGGTTCGATCCCCAGCACCCACATGGCAGCCGAGAACCGTCTGAAACTCCAATTCCAGGAGAACTCCAGTTCCAGGGGAATCCGACACCCTCTTCTGACCTCCGCAGCATTGCACAACATGGGTGCACAAACCTGCATGCAGACAGTACATTCATACACATACAGAAATAAGTTTTAAAAAAGTATGAAAAATGAAACAATAAAATGATTATGATGCATTTGTTATCTACAGGAACAGTGTACAATTATCTAAAAGTGAAATTATAAATATTATACAGGCCAGGCATAGTGGTGTGTGTCCTGAATTCCAGAACGCAAGAATCAAAGTAGTTGTTTCTGTAAATTTGTGGCCAGCCTCATCTACAAGTAACGAGTTCCAGGCTGGTCAGGGCTTCATACTGAGACCCTGTCTCTAACAAAACAAAACCAAAAATATGATGAACCATAGGACTGAGGATGTAGAGTATCTTGCCTATCATGTATAAGACTCTAGCCCCTTCATGTGTGCGTGTGTGTGTGTGTGTGTGTGTGTGCGTGTGCGTGTGCACAGGCCTGTGTGTGTTTTACTGTCAATCTGTCAATGTATCTTTGACACATTGGCAGTATGCAAAAAGAGAGATAAAGTAACAAAGAAGTGAAAGAAATATAATGTCTATATTCCTCTATTCTGCTGGAAACATAGGAGATGATCCAGAACAGTATATTCTTTTTTTTTTCTTTACTTAGACTAAAAATATTTATTAGAAAACCAAATTTAAGTACTTGTCTTATGTTCTATCTGGCAAACCTCCGAGGAATAATAAAAGTGTTTGAATTCAAGCCAGATTTCTTTGCTTGTATTTCCAGAATATTCCAACCGTGCTATAAACTTGCTTAAGCTTCTTAAACTGATTTATTAAGTTACCTGCATGGTGTGGAGCAGTATCTGATTAGTGAGAAACTACAAGAAAGGCACTGTCACGTAGCCGCAAAAGTTTGCTGTGGGAACAGAGAAAGCAGGAATTAAGTGGGGTCTTTGGAGTTTAGGCTTCGGGAAGGGAAAGGAGAAGTAGGTAGTGCAGATTTTGTTTTCAATTTATATTGAGCGCATTTCATACAACATTTCTTAATCAAATTTAGACTCATCCCCCATCCATGCCCACCCCTCACACTCCCCACCCACCAGAGCTCATGGATTCTATCATACATGTTAGGTCATGTCTTGCATCTTTTTCTGACTCTTTTATAACCTTTTTGAAGCACAAGTTTACTGTTTTGGTCAGTTCTTTGAATATATTTTTCCCTCTCTCTCTCTTTTCCCCTTTAATTTTATATTATTCCAAAATATGCAAATATACACTCCACACATAAACCAAATTTACAAAATCTGAAAATAAACTATTGGTTAATTCCAAAACACACTTAGAGATTCACATTTTAACAGTAAAGTTGCATGCAGGTAAAAAGAAGTATAACTTTACATTCTTTTTTTTTTTAGAATATGAATACATATCTTCCACACATATATGGTAATTACAATGTATGAATACAAGTGGTAGGTCAATTCTAGAGCCCATTAAGAGATTCACATTATAGTAGCACAGTTGCTTTCAGATACAATTATATATAATAATAAAGTTGCTCAGTTTGCCTGCCAACTGGGGATTTGGTGTTAGCATCCACAAATGAGGGAAACCATTTGCCTTATTATTTCTGGGTCTGTGTTACTTCACTTAGCATAATGGCTTTGAGTTCCATCCATTTACCTGCAAAGTTCATCAGGTCATCTTTCGTTACTGCTGCATAGAACTCTATTATGTAGATGTACCACATTTTTGTTATCCAGTCATCAGTTGAGGGGCTTTTGGGATGATTCCAGCTCTTGGCTATTGTGAAGAGAGCTGCTATAAACATAGCTATACATGTTTCTTTGTGGTAGAATGCGTCTTGTGGGTATATACCCAAGAGTGGTATGACTGGGTCAGGTAGTAGGCTCATTTTGAGTATCTTAAGGGTTCTCCACACTGCTTTCCTCAGTGGTTGTACAAGTTTACATTGACGCCAGCAGTGGATGAGTGTTCCCCTTTTTCCACAACCTCTTCAGCATTTGTTGTCTTTTGTTGTCTTGATCTTGGCTAGTCTTATTGGAATGAGATGTTACCTCAGTGTGGTTTTAATTTACATTTCCTTAATTATTAATGCTATTGAAAACTTTTAAAGATGTTACTCAGCCATCTTTACTTGCTAACTGGTGAAGTCTCTGTTCATCTCTTTACTCCATCTTTTGAGTAGGCCATTTGTTTTCTTTTTTTTTTGGTTTTTAAGTAGTTTATATATTCTGGACATTAATGCTCTGTCAGATGTATCAGTGGTGAAAGTTTCCTCCCACTCTGGATTTTCTCTTCACTTCCTTGATTGTTTCTTTAGCTGTACAAAAACTTTTGAGTTTGAAGAGGTCCAACTTGTCAGCTGTTGTCCTTATTTCCTGTGCAGCTGCTGTTTGATTTAGAAAGTCATTTCCTATGCCTACGTCTTATAGGTTGCTGCCAACTTTTTCTTCTACCACCTTCAGGGTTTCAGGTTTCAGGTTGAGATCTTTGATCCACTTGAAATTTATTTTTGTACAGGGTGAGAGGTGGGGATTTAATTTTGTTCTTCTACAAATGGTGATCCGGTTTTGTCAACACCATTTGCTGAAGATACTCTCTTTCCTCCATTGAGCTTTCTTGGCCCCTTTGTCAAATATGAGGTGGCTGAAGTTATATGAGCTCAAGTTTGGATCATCAATTTTGTTCCATTGGTCGGTGGGTCTGATTTTTGCCCGTGCCAGGATGTCTTTATGACTATAGCCCTGTAATTTAGCTTTAAGTCTGGTAAAGTAATTGCCCCTGTATTGCACTTTTCACTCAGGGTTGCTTTAGCTATTAGGGGTCTTTTGTTTCTCTGTATGAATTTAAGGATTTTTTCCCCAAGTCTGTGAAAAATCTCATGGGAATTTTGATTGGGATTATACTGAATCTGTATATTAATTTGGGTAGAATAGACATTTTACTATATTAATTTTTCTAGCCCATGAGCAAGGGAGGTCTTTCTATCTTTTGATGTCATTTCCAATGTCCTTCAGGGTTTTAAATTTTTTATTGTAGAGGTCTCTGGTGTCTTTGTTTAGGTTTATTCCTAGGAACTTTAATTATTTATTTTTTGAGGCTATTGTGATTGGAAAGGACTACTTTTATTCCTTCTCCAGTTGCTTATTGTTGGTGTAAAGAAAGGCTACTGATTTTTCTAGGTTTGTTGTGTATCCTGCCACTTTACTGAAATTTTCTAAGAGGTTTCTGGTGGAGTTTTTATCATCCCTTACATAAACTATCATATCATCTGCTAAATGGAATAATTTTACTTCCTCTTTTCTGATTAGTACTCCTTTAATTTTGTTTTCTGGCCTTATTGCCCTAGCAAGTATTTCAAGCACTATATTGAAGAGGTGTAGTGATAGTGGACAGCCTTGCTGTGTTCCTGCCTTTAAGGGGAATGATTCCAACTTTTCTCAATTTAGGATGATGTTGGCTGTGAGGTTCTTATATATGGCTTTGATTATGTTGAGGAATGACCCCTCCAGTCCAATTCCCTCTAGGACTTTAAGTATGAAGGGATGCTGAATTTTGTCAAAAGCTTTTTCTGCATCAATTGAGATGATCATGTGTGTTCTAGATTGTCTTCCATTGCTGTGACAAAACACTCTGACTGATACCAACTTGGGGAGGAAAGGGTTTATTCAGCTTACATCTCCTGGGTAACAGTTCATCACTCAGGGAGCCCAAGTCAGGAACTCAGGGCAGGAACCCGGAGCCAGGAGCTGAAGCACAGGCCGTGGAGGATGCTTTTCAGTGGCTTGCTCCTCTGGCTCATGCCCAGCCTGCCTTCTTATACGGTACACAACAACCTGCCCAGGGTGGCACCACTCATTGTGGGCTGGGCTCTCCCACACTGCTCGACCATCAAGACAATACTCCACAGATGTGCCGACAGGCCAATCTGATGGAGCAAATTCCCCAATTGAGGCTCCCTCAACCCAGGTGTGTCAAGTTGACACTAAAGCTATCCAGCACAATTGACCCCTTGTCAACTTGACAAACAAAACACATCACTATTAAACCACAAGTTCACTTTCCAGTTCTTATCCCCAAAGTATGATGTTAACATTAATCACAACCTAAGACAGTACAACCTTAAAAGCCCCACAGTGCTTAAAATGTCCCAACACTTAAAAGTTCAGTCTATTAAAAGTCTCTTAACTGTGGGCTGCTGTAAAATCCAAACCAAGAACTGTCTTATTTCAAAGGGAAGAATAAGGCACACTCAAACAAAACCTAAGTCTAGCAAAGTAGCTCAAGGCTGGACACCTGGGAGTCACAATCCTTCCCCAAAACACCAAGGTCAGGTCTGTCACAGAAACACCCCACTCTCTCAGTACCAATTTCTGTTCAGGTTTGTCTTCCATTTCTATGACAAAACACTCTGACCAACACCAACTTGGGGAGGAAAGGGTGGCACGACTCATTGTGGGCTGGGCCCTCATACACTGCTCGACCATCAAGACAATACTCCACAGATGTGGCCACAGGCCAATCCAATGGAGACAATTCCCCAATTGAGGCTCCCTCAACCCAGGTGTGTCAAGTTGACACTAAAGCTATCCATCACAATATGTTTTTTGTCTTTCAGTCCATTTATGTGTTTTATGATATTCATTGATTTATGTATGTTGAACCATCTCTGCATCTCTGATATGAATCCAACTTGGTCATGATGGTTGATCTTTTCAATGTGGGTCTAAATGCGATTTGCAAGTATTTTGTTGAGAATTTTTTGTTCATTTATGATATGGGTCTATAGTTTTCTTTCTTGTTTGTGTCTTTGCCTGGACTTGGGATTAGAGGGATTCTGGCTTCATAGAAGTAATTTGGGATATTTCCCTCTGTATCCTTCTGAAATTTTTGAGTAGTAATTGTTGTAAGACCTCTTTAAATGTTTTATAGAATTCAACTGTGAAACCAACAGGGCCTGGGCTTGTTTTAGTTGGAAGGCTTTTTATTACCTCTTCAATTTCCTTGGGTATTTCGGGTCTGTTTAGGCTGTCAACCTCTTCTTGGTTGCTTTGGTGAATCCCAGGATTTCAGATATTCTTCCATTTCTCTTAGGTTTTCAAATTAAGTAAAGTATAGGTTTTTGAAGTATTCTCATATGATTGTCTGAATCTTTTCTATATCTGTAGTGATTTTTCCCCTTTCATCATGAATACTATTGATTTGGAGTTGCTCTTTCTTTCTTTTGGTTAACTGGGCTAGAAGTCTCTTTATATTTCATTGATTTCTGCTCTGATTTTTGTTATTTCTCCCTGTCTGTTAGGTTTAGAATGCATTTGTTGTTGTCTCTCAAGTGTTTTTAGCTGTAGTGTTAGATCATTTATTTGTTCTTTTTCTGTTTTTTAATGTGGGCACTTAGGGCTTTAAATTTCCCTATTAGGACTGACTTTAATGTATCCCACAGGTTTTGTTGTGTTGTATTATCATTTCCATTTAGTTCCAGGAATGCTCTTATTTCATTCTTTATTTCTTCCCTGACCCACTCATTATTCAGGATTGTGTTGTTTAGTCTCCATGTGTTCTTATAGTTAGCAGGGCTTACCATGGTTTTAATATTGAGCTTTATTGCACTGTGTTCTAATAGAATGCATAGAATAATTTCAATCCTTTGTATTTATTAACATTTCTTTTGTGTCTCAAGTATGTAGTCAATTTTGGAGAATGTTCCATGGGGCTCTGAGTAGAGAGTATATTCTTGCGTGTTTGGGTAGAATATTCTGTAGATATGGTGAGGTCCATTTTGTGTATTGTATTATTCAGTTCTGATGTCTCTCTTTATTTTTTGTCCAGTTGATGTATCTGAGGTACTCAGTGGGGAATTGAAATCCCCCACTATTAGTGTGCTGGGATTAAACTCTATCTTTAAGTCCTGAAAGATTGTGTTTATAAAGTTTGGTGCACCAGAGTTTGGTGCATACACATTTAAGATTGTGAAATCTTCCTGCTTAATTGTTGCATTAATAAGGATATAATGGCCCTCTTTGTCTTTTCTGATTAATTTTACTCTGAGGTCTATTTTGTCTGATATGAGAATAGCCACTCTTTGCTTGCTTTTTGGTAGCATTTGCTTGGAATATTTTTTTTCCATCCTTTAACTCTAAGGTGGTGTCTGTCCTTGAGGGTGAGATGGATTTCTTGTAGTCAGCATATAGATGGATTTCTGTTTCCTAATCCATTCTAGTCTATATCTTTTGATAGGGGAGTTTAGACCATTAATATTTGGTTATTATTGGGAGATGTCTGTTGTTTCCTTTCAACTAATTTTTCATTTGCATTCTTGGTCTAAGTATTTATTTACTCTGTTATACTTTTGTTAATTTCTCTCTAGGGTTGCTTAAGGATATTTGCTCCTTTCCTCTGTTCTTTGAATTGCTTAGAGTATTTTTTGGTGTTGGGTTTTTTGACATGTGTTCTTTCATTTTATGTCATGAAAGATTTTTCTTTTGCCTTCAACTATGATTGACATTTTTGCTGGGTATAATTATCTAGGTTGGCATATAAAGTCATTTAGCCCTGGGAATACTTTGTTCCATGTTCTTCAGGCTTTCATAATTTGAAGTAAGAAGTGAGCTGTAATTCTGATGGAGTTTCCTCTTATATGTAACTTGTGGTTTTTCTCTTGTGGCTTTCAGTGTCCTTGTTTTGAGCATCTTGTGATTTAACTATGTTATTGTGATAGTTAATCCTGGGTGTCAACTTGACTGGACTAAGGAACAAATAAGAGGAAAAGGATCTTCAGATTGGACCACCTCAACCCAGATGGCCCACCCCAAATGTGGGTGTTACCTTCTGCCGGCAGGCAGTATTAAAGGTCAAGGCAGAGGGAGCTGGTCCCTTTTTTCCTGTGACTTGCCTCTCTCACTGGTGAGTTTGTCTTGCTGCTGTGATCAGCCCTTTGGATCCCAGTGTGTACTGAGACTGGCAGATGTCCTGGAATCCATCAGGCCTTCAGCACCAGCTTGGGACTACTGAGACATCCAGCCTTGCGGACTGAGCAGTTCTCTGGATTCTCAGCCTCTCCAGTGCAGCACGGCTACTGTTGGACTCCTTGAAATCTGTCACATGAGCAAATCAATAAATAGTATATAGCTATATATTCTTCCTGTTGCTTCTGTTTCTTTAGAGAACTCTGAATAATACAGTTATGTTATGGGGAATTTCTTTTCTGGTCTTGTCTATTTGTTGTTAGATGTGGTTCTTATACTTGTATGGCTTTGTCTTTTTTTCAGATTGTGGAAATTTTCTACTACTATTCTGTTGAAGATCTGATCAATACCATTCTCTTGGGATTCTTCTCCTTCCTCTATCCATATGATGCAGAGGTTTGGTCTTTTCACGGTGTTCCACATTTCCTGGTTGTTTCACTCATATTTTTTTTAAATTTTTCATAATCTTTATTTAAGGTTTCTAGCTGGGCTTTTTTATCCTGTAGGTCTGATATTCATTTTTCTGCTTCATCCATTCTGCTTCTGAGGCTTTTTCCCATCCTTTCCTGCTGATTGGAAGAATGTTCAATTTCCTTTTTCATTTAATCCTGTGATTTATTCAGTATTTCCACTTCCTTTTGGAGCTTTTCATTCTCTTCTTGTAGATTCTTGCTTCACTGGTCAGTTTTTTTTTTTTTTTTTTTCCTTTCAGCCTGAGATCTTTTCACTGTTTCCACTTCCTTCTTGAGTTTGTCATTCTCTCCCTCTAGTTCTTTTCAGAGTTTGTATTTCTCTTCCTCTGGTTCTTTTTGGAATTTGTCAATCTCTCCCTTTAGTTCTTTCTGGAGTTTATAATTCTTTCTTTCTAGTTCCTTTATGAGTTTTTCATTCTCTTCCTTTATTTCTCTGACTTGTACTTTATAGTCTTTGAATATGTCTACAATTGTTCTTCTAAAGTCAGTGTCTTTGTTTCCTTCCAGGGAGATCTCATTGTTGGGATCTTGTAGAAGACTGCTTGAGTTCAGCGGAGATTTATAATGAGCTTTTCCCATATTGTTGTTCTTCCTTTGTGTCTTTGGCATGTGTATTTCCCCCCTTTGTTTGTTTGTTTGTTTGGCTTCTGTTGATAAACTCAAATGTTAATATGGAGGGTTGGTTGTTCACTCAGTTTGCTTCCTGCTGATTTCTCCCTCAGCTTTGGCTGTGGAGTGTAGAATCACTGACACTGCTGGATCCTCCCAACCACAGTAAACCACAGCACCAGCAGCTTATATTTTCCACCACAGTACCAGTAGCTGGGGGGGGTGTTACTCCTTTGGCCCATGGCCCAAACCCCACATGGGTGACGAGTGTGTCCACTGCAGGCTGTCCTTCTATCCAGACACACAGTTCTTCTCTATGTTTCTAGCAATGGTGGCACATGCCTGTCTAGTGTGGGCAGCAGCAAACCTGCACAATAGACATCCACCTGGGTGACCCAGAACAGTATATTCTAATATCTAATCAATTAATAGACTGTAGAGTAGCCAGAGACAATGGCACATCAACAAGAATAAATGAAAATAATATATTCATAGATAATTAGTGATTGTTTCATGGACTTTTTTTAATTTTAACTTTATTTTATTTATTTATTTATTTATTTATTTATTTATTTATTTATTTATTTGTCTGCATGTAGGTTTGTGCACCCATGTCATGCAATGCCAGGGAGGTCAGAAGAGGTTGTCAGAGTCCCCTGGAACTGGAGTTCTTCTGGACTTAGAGTTACAGATGGTTCTCAGCCACCATGTGGTTGCTGGAGATCGAACCCAGGTCCTCTGCAAGAGTGGTCAGTGCTCTTAAACACTAGGCCATCTCTCCAGCCCCTTATTTCATGGAATTTAAAGAAAATCAAAGTGAAGCATAAACGTGTGTCTTATACCTTAAAATTAATTAAAACAATCATGTTATTAAATTCTTAAATTATTAAAAATTAAGATTATTTAACTTTTAGATAAGCCTGTTTCAAATATCTGATGAAATAATTTGATAAATACATTTAATATAATAAATTTTCTGGAATAATGAAATTAAAAATATTAGCTGGGCATGGTGGCCCACATCTTTAATCCTAGGACTCAAAATGGAAAGACAGGTGGATGTTTGTGAGTTTAAGGCCAGCCTGATCTACATAGGAAGTTTCTTGCTGGGCAGGGCTACATGGTGAAAGACTGTCTCAAAAAAATAAAAACAGACAGGAACCCGGAAGTCACTCTAGGCAGGTAGATTTTGGGGTAGACTGTCTCCTGGGCTGCTGGAAAAGAGGTCCCAACTCTGAACCCTTTTGTAGGGGGTGGCTGTCTGGGCGATAGCCACCCTTCGCCTTTGCAGCCCGTGATGGGCAGGTCAGGTTTGGTGCCTCTGTGGCTTTGTGCAGGCTGGCTCCTAAGGCACAGCAACCTGGAAGTTGCTCCAGGCAGGTACTGGGACACTGGCTAAGTCAGGCATATCCCCCTCCTGCCCACCCTGACAACTGGAATTGGTGAGAGAGTATCCAAGTGAACTATTTTTTTTTTGAGAACCTTCAGAACAGTAAGAGAAGAGTGACTTAGGCTTCCAATATCAAATATATAAACAAAATTGAAAGCCTGAAACCTAGACAAGTCAATACTCCATAAACAAGGAGGAGGAAAGAAAAAAAAAAAAAAAAGAAAAAGCATCGGAAGGAGGCAGGCAAAACCATCCACTAACACAGTGAAAAGACATTTATGATTTGAATCACAAAAGGGAAACTCACATGCCAGGGACAGAACAAAGGGACAACATGGGAAAGGCACAGGATAATCCCGCACTAGGCTCTACCAAGCCTGTAGGAGATAGCTACAATGGGATTCCCCTGGAGGTGACCCAAGGATCAAATCTTAGAGGAATAATTGCAGACCTATGCAGAGAAATTAAAGAAATAAAGAAGAATTCAGAGAACTAAAGAGAGAGAATGAAAAACTCAGAAAGGACCTAGAGGGATATAATGACAAATTTCAGAAAGAACTAAAGGAAGAGACTGACAAACTCCAGAAAGACCAGAGATCAATGAAATAGAAACAAAGAAAACCATACCAAAAAAACCCAATGAATCCAAAAGTTGGTTCTTTGAGAGAATAAACAAGATAGAAAGACCTCTAGCCCAGTTAACCAAAAGAAAGAAGGAACAACTCCAAATTAATAGAATCTGTGATAAAAGGGGAAATATCACAACAGACAGTGAAAAGATCCAGACAATCATATGGGAATACTTGAAAAACCTATACTCTACCAAGTTTGGAAAACCTAGAAGAAATGGATGAATATCTGACATCCTGGGAATCACCAAAGCTCAACCAAGAAGAGATCAACAACCTAAATAGACCAATAAGACGTGAAGAAATTGAACATGTAATAAGTAGCCTCCCAAACAAAAAATGCCCAGGCCCAGTTGGTTTCAAGGCAGAATTCTATAAAATATTTCAAAAAGACTTACAACCATTACTACTCAAATTGTTTAGAAGTATACAAAAGGAGGGAGTTCTCCCAGATTCCTTCTATGAAGGAAGCATCACACTATTACCAAAACCAGGTAAAGATACAACCAAAAAGGAGAGCTATAGACCCATCTCCCTAATGAATACAGATGCCAAAATTCTAAACAGGATACTGGCAAATTGCATACAGACCAAGTTAGATTCATACCAGAGATGCAGGGATGGTTCAACATATGAAAATCAATAAATATCATCAAACATATAAATAGACTGTGTGATGGTTAATCCTGGGTGTCAACTTGACTGGACTAAGGAACAAATAAGAGAAAAAGGATCTTCGGATTGGACCACCTCAACCAGATGGCCCAGCCCAAATGTGGGTGTTACCTTCTGGCCAGCAGGCAGTACTAAAGGTCAAGGCAGAGGGAGCTTGTCCCTTTTTTCCTGTGGCTTGCCTCTCTCTCACTAGTGAGTTTGTCTTGCTGCTGTGATCAACCCTTCAGATCCCAGTGTGTACTGAGACTGGCAGATCTCCTGGAATCAGCACCAGATTGGGACTACTGAGACATCCAACATTGCAGACTGAGCAGTTCCCTGGATTCTCAGCCTCTCCAGTGCAGTGCAGCTACTGTTGGACTACTTGAGCTCTGTCACGTGAGCAAATCAATAAATTGTATATAGCTATATATTCGTCCTGTTGCTTCTGTTTCTTTAGAGAACCCTGACTAATACAGACTGAAAGACAAAAACCACACAATCATCTCAATTAATGCAGGGAAAGCCTTTGACAAAATCCAGCATCCATTCATGTTTAAAGTCCTAGAAGGAATTGGACTAAAGGGATCATTCCTCAATGTCATCAAAGCCATATACAAGAAACCCGCAGTCAATATCATCCTAAATGGGGAAATGACAGAACCATTCCCCTTAAAGGTAGGAACTCAGCAAAGCTGCCCTCTATCACCACTCCTTTTCAATATAGGGCTTGAAAACTTTGCTAGGGAAATAAGGCAAGAAAAAGAAATTAAAGGAGTTCTAATTGGAAAAGAGGAAGTCAAGCTATCCCTTTTTGCTGATGATATAATTGACTACATAAGGGATGCTAAGAACTCCACCAGCAAACGCCTAGAAATGATTAAGAGCTTCAGTAAAGTGGCAGGATACAAAATAAATCTAGAAAAATCAGTAGCCTTTCTTTACACTGAAAACAAGCAACTGAAGAAGGACTACAAGGAGACCTTCCCACTCACAATAGCCTCAAAAACAATAAAATACCTAGGAACAAACCTAACCAAAGACACCAAGGATCTCTACAACAAAAATTTTAAACCCCTGAAAAAGGAAATTGAGGAAGACATCAGAAGATGGACAAACCTCCCATGCTCATGGATTGGGAAAATAAATATAGTAAAAATGTCCATCCTACCCAAACTAGTGTACAGATTTAATGCAATCCCAATCAAAATCCCCAAGAGTTTCTTCACAGGCTTGGAAAAAAAAATCCTCAATTTCATTTGGAAAAACAAAAGACCCCGAATAGCCAAAGCAACCCTGAGTGAAAAGAGCAATACAGGGGGGATCGCTATACCAGACATCAAACTATACTACAGGGCTATAGTCATAAAAACAGCCTGGTACTGGCACAAAAACAGACCAGTTGACCAATGGAATAAAACTGAAGATCCAAACCTGAGCTCATACAATTTCAGCCACCTCATATTTGACAAGGGGGCCAAGAAGACACAATGGAGGAAAGACAGCATCTTCAGCAAGTGGTGCTGGCAAAACTGGATCACCACTTGTAGAAGAATGAAATTAAACCCCTACCTCTCACCTTGTACAAAAGTCAACTCCAGATGGACCAAAGACCTCAACGTGAAACCCCAAACTCTGGAGGTGATAGAAGAGAAACTTGGCAGCAGACTACAAGACATAGGTGTAGGAAAAGACTTCCTAAATCAGACAGCAGCTGCACAAAAAATAAGATAGACAATTGACAAATGGGACCTCATTAAACTCAAAAGCTTCTGTACATCAAAAGAAACAATAAAGGAAGTGAAGAGAAAACCCACAGAGTGGGAGGAAACCTTCACTGCAGATACATCTGACAAAGCATTAATTTCCAGAGTATTCAAGCTACTCAAAAAGCAAAGAAGAAAGAAAACAAATGAATCACTCAAAAGATGGGGCAAAGAACTGAATAGAGACTTCACAGAGGAGAATTAGAGATGGCTGAGAAACATCTTAAAAACTGTTCAACGTCACTAATAACTAGGGGAATGCAAATTAAGACCACTCTAACATATAATCTCACTCCGATAAGACTGGCCAGGATCAAGAAAACAAATGATATCAAGTGCTGGAGAGGTTGTGGAAAAAGGGGAACACTTATCTATTGCTGGTGGGAATGTAAATTCATACAGCCACTATGGAAAGCAGTGTGGAGAACCCTTGGAAGACTCAAAATGAGCTTGCCATTTGACCCCATCATACCACTCCTGGGTATATACCCACAAGTCTCATCTTATTGCAGAAATACATGCCCAGCTATATTTATTGCAGCTCTGTTCACAATAGCAAAAAGCTGGAACCAACCCAAATGCCCCTCAACTGACGAGTGCATAGAAAAAATGTGGTACATCTACACAATGAAGTTCTATGCAGCAGTAAAGAAAGACAACATCATGAACTTTGCAGGTAAATGGACAGAGCTAGAAGATATATTAAGTGAAGTAACACAGTCCCAGAAATACAAACGCCAAATGGTATCCCTCATCTATGGATGCTAGTGCCAATAACCCAGTTACAAATATTTCTTGTGAAGAGGGATGCATATTAAAAGAACAACAACAGAAAGACTGCATCAGAAAACTGACTGAAATGGTGAATTGGGAGGGGTGGGAGGGGCAGGAGAGGGACACGGGTGTATATTCGATTAATGTATATTTAATTGATGTGAGTTCAACAAGTATCCAATTTTGCCCAGATTCTGTCTACAAGTTACATGGTGTTTTAGGACTTAGTAACAGTAAATATGTGTATTTTAAACAACATTGGTTTAAAGGTTCTGATAAAAATGGCAATGCACCTGAGTCAACTGGAAATATAAATTGTTGTCCACATTTGTTTTACTTAAAATCTGTATAACAATAACTTTGGGATTGACACATACAAATGTTCTCTATAATTTTTCTGCTATACAGTATCATCTTGTAGCATTCTCTTTTACCTGTAGGATGATTTAACTTAAAAAAATTTAAGTTTGCTTCCCAAGCTAACCAAATAGAGTCACCCAAAACAGCTTGGGTGAATTCGATGAAATCTGCACCTTGATTCCAGCCTATAGGTGTGTGTAATACAACTGCCCCTTTTGAGACTCATGGTCAAAAAACAGAAACCTAAAAAAAAGGGGGGGGATACAGATATATATGAAACCTTTTTGTCAAAAACTTTGCAATTCAAATCTTAAAACTAACTATGGGTAAAGATTTGTATGTTACAACAGGTCAAAATGTCACCAACTTAACAGCTGAGAAAGAAAAGATACAACTTTCCATAGTGTAGGATGTACCAGGAAATGCCAGCAGAAAAGTTGGCCCATCTGAACATTGAAAGGAAGAAAAACCTCAGACTGCTACGGACCTCAAAACCCTCTGTGGATCCTGCTTGTAACAACTATTTATGAGTCCTAATGAAACTTACCTTCTACGTGCCTGCCGCAAAGTTTTAATACGAGAGACTTTCTTACCTCCCCTCCATAGAACAAGGAGAAATATGATGATGATGAGGTCGTTCTCTAACTGTAAATTGGAGCCAACTGCTATAGAGGTAATCTCTTATAAAACCGGTAAAACTGCCTTCTTTAATTGACTAATAGATATAGGAACTGTGAAAAGGATTATTCTCTATTCAGAACAAAATATGATACTCAAGTCCCTTAAGCTATGCACTTAAGCAGAAAAATACAGGAGAGCTCTGATATCAGCAATGGATTATTCTACCAAGGAGATGTGGGCCAGGGGATCCAAGACCCCCCAAAGATAAAAGCTTCTTGCCTGTAAACTGGGATACTTACAAGAAGAGAGGTGATAAGGCCCTGCTGTCAAGGACCAGATGTAAGCATGGGAAAGATGTATTGAGACTGCACTTGCAAGTGTACAGTTGGTCTCTGGAATACCAGAGAGTGTTACCAAAGGCCACTAAACCAATAAAGCAAATATAGGTCTCCTTGAGTGAGGCAAGTCTCCTCCATCAGCACCAGCTACACCTCACCTGCCTGGAAATACTGTGCAGCAGTGGCAGTCATATGCCTGTACATCCCACATCTAATTGGCTATTGGCTCTCTCCTTGGAGGAATAACCCACGGCTGATGCCACAAGCTTACATCCTCTAGTGTTTAGGAGATGTTATAAACCACAGTAAGACCCTGTCTTATTTTACAGAAAAAAAAATAAAAACCTTAATTCATGGATTAACATACCATCCAAACATCTGTGTCTATACCAAAGTAACCTACCATAACAATTAGTACTGTTTAAATACCTATATATCTAATTGTTTGTGCTTCATTAGTAGGATTGAAAGGTTATTCCTAGACCAACTGTCAGCCCATGAAAGGAAACAGCCAGAATTGACCAGAGTCCAGAACAACAACTCCAGAGAAAGTAGAATATTTTGCTTCTCATCCACCTGTGCCCCTTTTCTAAGCCTAGGGAACAATCTGTGGAAAAGGGGGCATGGTAGAATGTAAGGGCTGCAATTGGGGTGAATGGTGAAACTACAGCAATATAGTCTGGACACTTATTTGATCAACTTGATTGAACATACAAGCCCCCCCAGCTGGATGGTGGGACCCTTGGGCTGTGTGTGTTTGGGCACAACTGTTTGCAAATTGTTTTACATGAAGGATGCTTGTACTCATAAAGTATTACTTATTGTTAAAAATGAAAAAAAAAAGAATAAAAAAATAAAAAATAAGATAAAAAATAAAAACATAAAATACAATGAAACATAGGACTTAATTTTAATAAATATAGCACCATATCAAATACTCTAATGTTAAAGCCTGATTTTTTTTCCTTAGTGCACAGCCTGTACTATTTTTCAGCCCAGCCCACCAAATATATTGTCAAATTATTTCTTTGAGAGGTCTGCACAATTTATATTCTCACTGGTAATTCATGAGAGCCAGTTATCACTGGGAAGTATTCTTGCTTTGATTGTTAGCTTTTTACTCTATTTTGGTTTAAAGCATTATTTACATTGTTCTAAAGCTGAATTAAGATGTCAGCAGAGTTCATGATGTCATCTTTCTTTACTGCTGCATAGAACTCCATTGTGTAGATGTACCACATTTTTGTTATTCACTTGTCAGTTGAGGGGCATTTGGGTTGGTTCCAGCTCTTTGCTATTGTGAAGAGAACAGAAGTAACATAGATGTGCATGTATCTTTGTGGTAGGTTGAGCCTTTTGGGTATATATCTAGGAGTGGTATGGCTGGAAGGTATGTATTCATATTTTAGAGTAATATAAAATTAAAGGGAAAAGTGTGAATTCCTAAACATATTTCGGAATTAGCATACAGCTTATTACTGGAGGACATAATTCTGGTACATATGCCACCTTTATATAGGCATATTTTGGAGCACTACAAATGGGAAGGAACAACAAAAATATAAGGACTGGGTCAAAGAACTGACTGATACCGTTAAATTCTGACTAAAATAATAAACCTCTACAGAGAAAAAGTTTTGAAAGACTGAGAGAAAGATGCAGGACATGTATGGAAAAATTCATGAACTGGGGTAGGGTGGGGAACAGGGAAAGGGGAATATGTCTAAATCGAACTGAATAATGATGTATGAAATATACAAAACATCAATAAAGTATTGTATTAAAAAATATGTCAGCAGAGTTGGTTACCTCAGAGGACTCTCATTGGCTTTTATTTTTTTAATTTTATAATTAATTTTATTCATTTCTGTATGTGCATGAATGTACTGTCTGCATGCAAGTTTGTGCACCCGTGTCGTGCAATGTTGCGGAGGTCAGAAGAGGGTGTCGGATTCCCCTGGAACTGGAGTTCTCCTGGAATTGGAGTTTCAGATGGTTCTCGGCCGCCTTGTGGGTGCTGGGGATCGAACCCGGGTCCTCTGCAAGAGCGGTCGGCGCTCTTAACTGCTAGGCCATCTCTCCAGCCCCTCTCTTTGGCCTTTAGATGCATGTGTTTTCCTTTGTATTCACATGATCTTCCTTCTTTCTGTCTTATAAGTTCTTTTATGCAAGGAAAAGAAATAACTCTCTAACTTCTTTCATTATTTTTTAATATCTTTTTTATTGAACTTTGTGAATTTCATAGAATATATTTTGGTCATATTAGATTCCCTCCCCTATTTACAACCCCCTCACTACCACCCATCTTATTTCATGCACTCAAGGAAATAAATCTGTTGAGTCAAACTTCTGTCCTCCAGTCCCAATTGTCCTTCATGGTGTGTCCATTCACTCAAGGCTGGTAAACCTACCCAGAGTCACACTCATAAATAAGACTGACTCTCCCCTCCCAGCAGCTATCTGTTGCCAATAATTCCTTGGCCAGGTGGGGATTTCCTATCCACCTCCCTACTTCTAGACTAGGATTTTTGTCTGGCTTGAGCTTACAAGGTACTCGTGCAGGATGTTACCCCTGCTTTGAGATCATGTGAAACTACCCAGCTATCTGGAATCCTCCGTTTCCTTGCAGTCATCGTCTGGCTCTTATAATGATCCATGAGCCTTAAGAGGCAGAATATTGATACAGGTGGTCTATTCAGGGATAAGCAATTTTTCAGTATCTTCTTCTCTGCATTTTGTCCACTTGGGTATCTGCCCCTTGGTCAACAGCTTTAAAAGATGGAGCCCATTACTGACATTGAGCTTTTTCTTTGCTAGCTGATAGAGTCTAATAGGGTAGATTACTCCCTATTATAGGATACCTCCTTTTCATTTGTTTTCATATTATATATGGATGCACTTTAAGAAGATTCTATATTGGTAGATTTCCATATGTGTTTTTCTAAAGGCCCATAGTGTTAGTTAGCCTTCCCCATAATCCCTCCTCTGCTTTACCCTCCCATTCCATACCCATTGAAACCTTCCTACTCTATTATTCACTTTGGAAGTTTTATATCACTGTCTTCTTCATCCTCTGCTGTGAAGCCCCCCCCCCATGGGCCTTTACTAAGTTTCCTGATTTGTATGTGTTCTACTTATAATAACTCACTAATGATATAAGTAGTATATATATATATATATAAATTCAAAGCTAGCATCCAGCTGTGAGAGAGAACATGGAATGCTTGTCATTCTGAGTCTGGGATACTTCACACAGAATAATTCTTTCCAGTTCCATCTGTTTACCGGCAAATTTCATAACATTTTTTTTCTTAACAGCTGTAAATATCACATTCTTCCATTATCCATTCATCAATAAATGGACACGTAGGTTGTTTCCATTTACTAGCTTTGTGAATAAAACAGCAATGAACAATTAACAGGCATCTCTTTAATAGGATACAGAGTTTTCTGAGTATATACCCAAGAGCTTATGGCTAGACCATCTGGCAGATTTATTAATAGCTTTTTGAGAAATCTCCACTAATGATTTCTGTAGTAGCTGCAACAGTTTGCACCAGCAGTGGATAAGGTTTCACCTTTGTCCCCATCCTCTCCAGCATGTGTTATAGTTTTTAGATTTTTTTCATTCTGATTGGGGTAAGATAAAATTCCAAAGCAGTTATAATTTTCATTTGCTTTATGGCTAAATGTGTTGACTCTATACAGTTGCATTTCATCTTTTGAGACTTCCCTGTTCAGTTGTTAGTTGCAATTTTAAAGAGTTGTGATTTTTTTATATTTTTTGAGTTCTTTATATATTCTAGATAGTAATCCTCTATCTGACATTTAGCCAGTAATATTTTTTCCCTTTTTCGAGTTGCGTCTTCATTCAAATGATGATAATCTTTGCTGTACAAAAGGATTTTTGTTTTGTTTGTTTTTTTTGTTATTTTTTTGTTTTGTTTTTAGTTTCATGATATCCCATTTGTCAATTGTTGGACTTAAAGCCTGTACAATAGATGTCCTGTTCAGGAAGGCCAATCCTGCACCTATAAGTTTGAGCATATTTCCTAATTTCTCCTCAATCAGATTCAGGGTATCAGGTCTTATGTTGAGGTCCTTGTTCCATTTGGAGTTTAGTTTTGTGCATGGTGGGAAATAAGGATCTAGTTTCATTCTTCTACATGTAGTTATCCAGCTTTACCAGGAACATTTGTTTTTTATCCAATGTATATTTATGGACCCTTTGTCAATGTCAGGTGCCTGTAAATTCCTGAATTTAAATATGAGTCCTCAATTCTATTCCACTAACCAATGTGTCATTTTTATACCAGTTCTCTAGATCGACAGTATGATCTCAGATCATTGATGGGAATGCCTCCAGCAGTTAGTTCTTTAACTCTTCAGGATTATTTTGGCTTGCATTTTTTTCTGTTACTGTATTAAATTTGAGATTATTTTTTTCAAAAATTAAAAAAAATTGAGCATTTGTACAACTTATATAAGAGTTCTTAATCAAATTTATACACACTCCCCACTCCATGACTTCCATCCCCCTATGGGACCTCATGTATTCCACCAGACATGTTAAGTCATATCTGTCAAACATTTTTCTTTCAGTGCAAAAATCTATTGGAGTGTAGTCAGCCTATCTAGATATAGTAAGTAAGGGCTACTCTCTTTCACAAAGTAGTAATCAATCCCCAATAGTTCTCAGTCTAGGGCTGGCCTGATGTCTATTTCTTGCATGCCACTCTTGACCCTTGTCTGATTGAGAGGACATGGATCATGTGCTCAATGCTGTCCTTGCCAATGTTTGAATGTGCAAGTTTCCAGTGGCCTGAAAGCCTGTAATTCCCTATGTTTCTGAAGAACCATCTCTGACTCTTAAAAAGCCAGTAATCCCCTATGTTTCTGAAGAACCATCTCTGGCTCTTGAAATATTTCTGCCTCCTTTTCAACAATGATCCTTGAGCCATGGGTGGGTGAGGCTAATATAGGAGTCCTGTTCAGGGACACACACTCTTCAGTCTCTTATTCTTTAAAACTTGGCCAATTGTGGCCTTCTGTGTACATTATACACTGTTGTATAAGGAATCTTCACTGGTGAGAGTTGAGGGATGCATTATTTTTCACTCTCTACCCCTCTTTCTGCTATGTTCCATGAGTCTTACCTATAGAGGTTCAACTGTAGATGTGTAATCTAGGACTGGGTATCTCTCAGATGTATTTTCCCTGTATTTATCCAGTTGCAGAACTGTGCTGTAGCCCCATCTGCTGCTGAAAGTAGCTTCTTTGATGAAAGGTATGTGGTATGCTGGTCTGTAAATATAAGGATCCATATTTAGCATATGGTAAGAAATTCCATTTGTCTAGAGATATGACAGAGATAAGGTTTTCTTTAGTATCTATGGCCTCTCCAGCCATGTGTATTTGACTGAGCTTACATGAGTTCACTCCCATTGAGAGGGCTTTAAATCCTAATTAGCTGTTCATTACCCCTAGATAACAATGTGCTACTGCACCAATAGAAGTAGTTTGCTATTCTGCCTGTTAAGGCTATTAGGCTTTAGGGTTGTCTTGGACAATTGATTGACTGTGCTCTCTCTTAGCAATTTGAATATTATGACTTAGGATTATGAGAGCTAAATTTCAGTTTAGTTATTACTCCATTGCTCCAAGTTCTGTATCTGAAGTAAGCCCTGTTTTCAGCACTAGGGTCTGATCTATTAATTTTGGGAGATCACCAAGAGCTTTGGCAATTGGACCACTCCACTATCCACTCAAAGAGAGGTCTCTTCTGTCTGGTACTGTGCACTGTTCCTGACTATATCGCCCCCAGGTATAAATATGCACTAATTTTTACACGCTGTATAGTGTACTTCTCAGGGAGTTTGGGGGGTGGCATCACATTTTCCTCTGGCTTCTTAACCTCCCCCAAAATCCATTCATCTCTACCGTTTTTACTTCCATCCAACATCCTTCCTCTCTCCATTCCAATCACTCCTATTTTCTCAACTTTCCCCTAATAACTCCCACCATCCCCTCTCTCCTGTGTTCTCCCTCCCATACCAGGGCCCCACGCACATCCCTACCTCCTCCTGTCCCAGTCAAACACTCCCACTTTCTCCACTTCCCTCCCTCCCATCTGTTCCTTACTATCTGGTTCTTTATTTTCCTTTACCTCTGTTTGTCTTTTCCTTTTCCCTAGCTCCTGGTGTTATATCAGGATATATACTCACAAGTAAGAAAAGGTGAAATTATGAAATTTGGAGGCAAATTGATGAAATTAGAGAGTGGCATACTAAGTGAAGTATCACAAATGCAGAAAAGCAAGAGACACATGTGCTCCATTATTTGCAGATTGTAGCACCAATCCCTTATATGTGACTATATGTTTTTCATTTTTATAATGTATGTATTAGAATTTTAACATGTATTGCACTGAATTTATCGGTTGCTTTACTAGCATACTCATGGTACAATATCAATCCTACTGTTCCATGAACATAGAAGGTCTTTAAGTTTTCTGGTATCTTCTATCTTCTTCCATTTAATATTTTAATAGCTTAAAGTTTTCCATGTTCTTCCTCCCTGGACTGAGAGTGACTGCAGATCCCCTGGAGCACTCTAGCCAGACAGCAAGCCAGGTCCCAACAGTGGCAGAGAAGGGGAGGAAGAAGGTACTAGGAAGCTTAAAGAAAGGTGGAAAGAGGAACTCAAGGATGAGCCAGGAGAAATTCCATGAGGAAATAACTCAGTTTATTTGGTGATAAATGAAGGGTTTGATACTAAAGCTACCATGGCAGGAAATGAGGGTTGGAGGGACTGAGGGAAGATTGGAGAGCTGTGAGCCAATATGAGAAGGAAAATCCCAGGTGTGTTTTGGTAGGTGGGAAGTGTGGCATCTTATCTACCCAGTACATCAAAAGTGAGGCCTCAGGATATGGAATCTCCATCCAGGAGCAGGGGACCCACCCATTCCAGCTCCTCAAAGAAGCTTTCTGCCAGAACCCACAGTGCTGGAACCAGAGACCCATCCTGACATACCAGTCCTTCACATTTTTGGTTAGATTTTCCTCAAGATACTGTATGTTTTCAGTGGGTACTGAGGTTGGGATTGTTTCCCTGATTATAGATTACAATATCTAAAATATTCTTATTAAAAAAAAAAAGGTGGGGAGTGGTGGAGCAGGCCTTTAATCCTAGCACTTGGGAGGCAAAGGCAGGCGGATCTTTGTGAATTCTAGGCCAGCTTGGTCTACAGAGTGAGTTCCAGGACAGCTGGGGCTACAGGGAGACCCTGTCTCAAAAAGACCAAGAATAAAATATAAAATAAATAAAATAAAATAAAATAAAATATTCTTATTTTGTTGATTTAAAAGAAAAGATCATATTTTCAACCCATTATTAGCCTATGTTAGTCAATTCAAATGTAGGATGCAGGGTTCAGTTGGTCTCCCTAAGGATATGCCTTTAGAGAGGAAATCTGACTCTCTTCCTGGAAAACACTAAAGACATTTTCCCTCTAACTTTACTTTCTACTTTGTTGGGCTTTCTAAAGAGACAAAAGTAACCTTTAATAATAACTCCTATTGATAACCTTATATATCAATTTTGCTGTTCTTTTTAAATATTTAACAAATGTAAATTTTTATTCTGTAGTCTTTGCTAGAGGCACAGGCAAGCTTGCTCATGATTGGCCTTTTGAAATTGTTTAGTTTACAAAACTCTGATATTTTAGTCTGATCATTACAGAGTTCACACAAATAAGTTTCTATACAATACAATTATCAAACTAAATAAATTATAAATAGATGAATCAATATCTGTTAAATATTTTTAAAGTGAGTATAAATGGAGTGGGAGAGATGGCTCAGCTTTTAAGAGTGCTGGCTGCTCTTGCAGAGAATCCAGGTTTGGATTTCAACACCCACACAGTGGCTAGCACCATCTGTAACTCCCCCAGAGGATCCAGTACCCTCTTCTGGCCTCCATGGGTGTTGCACAACACAGGTTAACTTACATACATGCAGATAAAACAGTCATACATGTAAAATAAAAATTTAAAATTTAATAAATAATAAGCAATTCCCTTAAAAATACAGAAATGTGTAAAAAATCAAAGAACTTTGGAAGGGTCAGAAGTTATAAGTAATGCAGTAGCTTTCTAATAAGTTAAAATTTTTAGAAAACAATGGTTAAAATATTGTAAATCACAAAGAAACAAAATTTACATATACAACATTCACCTATTATAAAGAGAAGCATTTGATAGAAAGTTCACAAAATTTCAATAAAGTTTACCAAGACATTATTTCTAATCAAATAATATAAGCACTTGAATAGCAAATTTCTTTTCAACTCAATTTACATAATTAGAGTGAATTCATCAGTTTCAATGGGATATACTTTTAAAAAAATGTCTAAATTCATCCAGCAGAATAACAATGCAAGCACAGGCAGTGAGAGTATTGAGGTTCTGAAGGATATTAATGTAGTAAATATTAAACAAACTAGAAATTAATAAAACTGAAACTTTCCTTTATACCTCAAAATATAGAAAATAGAACAATAAACAGAGTCTCAAGTTTGCATGGCTAGAAAATGAATACTTAAAACTTAACCAAGGTTATTGTGGCTGATGGAAGAAAAATATGCAAGGAAAAATGTTAGTACTTAAATATTAGAATTAATAGTGTGCTGTAACACTGGCAGCTTATAAAGCATTGGGGATGGTCAGTTTTAGATATGCATCTATCAATGCGTCATGGTGACATCTGACTTCCATTTTATACTATAATATGGACTGAATAGAAGATACGTTCACTGTTAGAAAATGATCTTGCCATATTTATATTTTCTCCACCTTTTTATTTTTTTGTTTTGTTCCTCTATTCATGTATACTTCTATGTTTTCCGAAATTTTTGACATTCAGTTTAAATATCTCTTGTGTATTTTTATATATTGCTAGTTGTATACATGTTAATGTGCTTTTTCCTTACAAATGATATCATGAGACATGGTTGTTAAGCAGGCATCCTCTGTATTCTCTATTAATTGTAATGGTTTCATTGTGTCTAAGAAAGTAGAGCTGCGGGGCTGGAGAGATGGCCTAGCGGTTAGGAGCGCCGACCGCTCTTGCAGAGGACCCGGGTTCGATCACCAGCACCCACATGGCGGCGAGAACCGTCTGAAATTCCGATTCCAGGAGAACTCCAGTTCCAGGGGAATCCGACGCCCTCTTCTGACCTCCGCGGCATTGCACGACACGGGTGCACAGACTTGCATGCAGACAGTACATTCATACACATACAGAAATAAATAAAATTAATAAAAAAAAGAAAAAAAAGAAAGTAGAGCTGCAAAAATGCTATAGAGGAACCTAGGTTGAGATTCCAGACAATGGTGGCTAAACACTGTGGTCATAAAAGAATATATCTATAAATACTACATAGAGTATATGGCAAAATTTCTCATCAAATTCAACATTAAATTAATATAGATTATTATTGATGCTTTACTTGTGAATGTTTCATTTATTTTTATTGGCAAACACATAATATTTTAAACGTATTTCACATTAAAAATGCAGATTTTTGTCAAAAAAAGAAAATTATCTTAATTCTTGAATTCATGTGTGAAGGACCTACTGAGCTTAAATGTTATTAGAAAGCAATCGTACTCTAGTCATTACATCCTAACAGGTTGTGAGTTAGTGCCTGTTGTTCCTCTGAGAAGAACTACTAAGCCAGAAATCCTTCTGATGGCCAGGAGCACTGATTGATTTGTAAGCTAGCACTATGATATCTTCTTTCTAAACAAAACTGCATCCTACAGCTAAGGTGCCATCTGAGATTAAAATTGTAGAGCATTGAAAAGGATGTTACAGAACTAATTAAAAGCAAATGGGCTTTTTTACTCCCTTCTTAAGAATTCAGCCTCCTGCATTTGAAAAAAAATTAAAATTAAATATTAAAAAGATAAACAAAATATAATAATAAAAGTGCAAGTACAGTAGACTACAAAGCAGTAAAACAATGAAACATCTTGCTTTGGTTAAAAATCTAAAAGGTAAAGGGCCTACGAAGTCACTTTATTTAGTACAAATTGGCTAAAGGTGATGGCTGGATATTCTATGCATTTGATCAATTGTTAACTAAGCCCACATTCTTCTAAGGGGAAAAGCTTGTGGTATTTTCAATCATTGCTCAGTGTCCCCTGACACGGTGTTGGATAGAGCTGAGTCACTGGCTCCGTCCACAGTCCTGAATGACACATTATTTAATAGGGGAAATGAAAAGGTTAAAATAATACAAGGGTGTTTCAGCTGATGCTGAGTCAGACCATCAAAGGCAAAACTGGAAGCATTTCCAATCCTCACTCTTTGTTCTTCTCACAAAGAGAAGAAAAGGAATTTTTTTTGCATTTTGTTTCTACAGGAAAAAAATACTGTTTTAAATAGTTCATACAGAATGATTGATTTCCATGCTAATGAACTTTTCATTTATTTATTTCAAATTATAATGATGGAAAGATTCTCAAGGACCCTCTAAATTCACCATTAAATTAAACTCAGGATGACTTTTAATCTATATCTTTTAAATGACATCATGTTATAGAAAACATTCATATAATTAAATATTTTATAATATATTAGTATGATATCATTTAAAATAAATTACAACTGTGCATGATATTCTATTTAATTTTAATGAAAAATACTTAACTACTATATGTTATGAAAAAATGCACAATGCTTTTACCAAGCACCCAAATTAACAGAAACTATACAACACAGAATTTTCTCTTTTGTTTGCAGCCTGTTTTGAATCAAGGAAACCCCTTAGGATCTTATTTGCTGATAATAATTGACATTTGTTTATAAGGGTATTACATGATTTTTATATTTCATTAAACATATTATTTAATCCATGTACTGTGCTTGATGTGTAATAATCTGGTATATTATAAATAAATATTTTACTTGATTTTCAGCAATGTTACAAATGGGGAAGAAGGAGGAGCAATACTAATAAAATTAAATAAAAGAGAAAATGGTAAAAGATTGTCTTTCGTTTGTAATATAATGATACTAGAAATCAAACTAGTTCCATATATGATGGGTGTGAAAGATATCTTTTTCCTTTGTTTTCAATAAGAAGACACTGAGTGACAAGTTTTTGTTTGTTTGTTTATTTGATTGATTTTTCCCTCCATGCAAACTGGAAAATTAGGGCATGCAGTCCTACCAGACCTTCATAACGTATTCTCTCATTTTGGTAAAAAAAAAAAAAAGTAAATAAATAAATGAATAAACAAACAAACAAAAGAACACCGTATCCTAGGCGTGGTGGTGCATGCCTTTAATCCCAGCACTCCTAGGCAGAAGCAGACAAATCTCTGTTAGTTCAAGGACAGCCTGATCTACAGAATGAGCTCCAGGCCAGCTGGGACTAAAGGAGTCCCTGTCTCAAAAAATAAAAAACAAAAAACAAAGCAAAAACAAAAAACCCTAAAACCACCACATTTTTTCCAGTGTTCTGTCTTAAGCATTCATAAGCATTTCCTTTCTACATTGATACCAATGGTTTTACACCTGAGATTTTGTTTGTATATTTTGAACAGATGCTAGGACTATAAGTGACTGTAGTGACTTCTCTTGTTCTATTGGAAAGAGCCCATGTGTTAGGCCTCCAAATGTTCACTGCAGTGGTTACGATATAGGAAGAAAAGTTCAAGTGTGACTATCATTTAAGTGCTGCTAATTACAAGTTGAAAAATAAATATGCATGAAAGTTTTCAGAGAAGAGGTCAATTTACTATTATTTTTATGTGATATACTTACATGCCTTACAGTTCCAAAGAATCCGCTCAAAAGCTAACATAAACAGAAAAGGACTTTGACAAAATGACTGCATTAACATTGTTGTACATGCAGAGACAAATACAGACAGATAAATAAGATGTTTGTATGCATATTTCAGTCAGTTATGAAAATGGGGGTGATGCATTTAGGTTTTCATGTAAAAAATAAAGTACATGCATAGAAAACATGCAAGAACAGAAGAAAATTTACATGCACATATAGGTATTACTAATATTACAAACATTATTCTCCTTATAATTAAAACAATTCATTTCAAAATTCTTATAAGAAAAATGTAATTTGTATTAGAAACCAAATCAGAATTTAGTTTTTTAAATATTTTATTTATTACTTTTATTTTATGCGTATGAATGTACGGCCTGCATGTGTATACGTGCATCTGTGTTGTGTAATGGTGTAATGTCTATGGAGGTCAGAAGGGAGCTTTGTATTCCCCTGGAAGTAGAGTTCTGGACAGTTGTTAGCCATTGCATGGGTGCTAGGAATCAAACCTCAGTCCTCTGAAAGAGCAACTGGTGTTTGTAACTACTGAGCCATCTCTCCAGCCCTCCAGACAGTAGTCCTTCCCAGTTAGTAAAACATTTTTAAACAAACAGAGTAGTGCAGGAACATGGAGACTTAATCCAATGGTATTAAGAAATAAGCAGAAGAGAAAAATACGCAGCAAATAAGAGTATGTCATTTCAATCAAGATTTAATAAGTGACTTGTTGTAAATGGTAGTGTTGGAGAGAATAAAATCTATAGCACCCCATTGTGTAAGAATAACACACACTTATGAAAGCATGATACTTATTAATGACTCTAAGATATTGGAAGCTATGTAGTGTCTTCTAAACGTGACAGGGAATTTGCACCCATGAAATCGCAACAATATATTATAGTTACCTGAACAAGACCTGCATAATGACAGCACTAACTGACATGCCAAAGTAGATGGGAAAAATTCACAAGGCCCTACCCTTAGAGGAAGAATTACAGGTGATAGAGAAAGAATCAGGGTGTTTGTTTTTTTGTTTGTTTGTTTTAGTGGGAGGTAATAATTCAGCTAGTGATATGTGTATGAGACATTTGGGTAGAGATACCAGTTTGAGAAGACTATTGGAAGATAAATGAACTCAGTCCTTTGAGGAGAGGGGGAAAAAAGTGTTACAAGTTGCCCAAGTAGTTTAAAGATTTAAGTAGGTGCTTGGAACTCCAAATATAAACCCTGTAAATCCTAGAAAGACCAAGAACTTCTGAGATAACTATACTAAAACTAATAATTATGGAGACTTAAAACTTAAGGTGAAATGCGAATAAATATAAAAATTGAGACTATCTAAATAGGCATCACAACAGAATAGACTACTAAAACTCAAATCCTGACTGTTGGTTCCATCTCTCATTACTGTCCTTGATGTGGTACTGGAAAGTTTGGTTCCTTGTTTACTACTTTGAATGGAAATGAGATTATTTATCTCCTAGACTTTTCATTTGTTTGTTTTTTGTGGTATGACTTAAAAACACACTCTGCAAAATTATACCACAGCTTGGCATACAGAGAACTCTCCAAATTTGCTGACACCAGTCTAGGTAGCATGTTATGATTTCAGAGTGCTTAGATTCCAGTTTTGGTTCCAACACTGGCAAATGTTAAGACATATTCAATTCATTTAAAGCCATGACTTACTTCCCCTGAAATGTGGAGAACATTACAACAGTAGTGACCTACTGTTGCTTCAAAACAAATTACCATAGTCTTAGAAGAATAAATAACACCAGTTTAGTAGCTCACAAGTCTATAAGGTCAGAAATCTACTTGTTCTTGGCTAAGCTGATAGTAATATTCAGGGATGGTGGTTTAGCTCAGTGGTATAATGCTAGCTTGAATAACGTATACCAAAGATCTAGGTCTGACCTTCAGTACTAAGAAGTATTTGATTTAATACTCCAAGATTCTATCCATATTTAATTTACTTAATATTTTTAAGTGACAGAAATAATAAGAAATACTTATCTTGGGATTGGTTTTATTTTCCTGATGAATTATGAAATAAGCCCCAAACTTCCAAATAATGGAATGGAATGGAAACCATGAGAAAGAAGGATAATCATCTAATGGAGGAAGGGTCTTCTCTTACTTGGTATATGATTAGTGTTCTTGTTTTGTTACCATCTTCCATTTTCATCACTCTGAATATTACTAGCCTCCATTCTTTGATGCAACACACATCTTTCACTACATAATGCACTGTAACTAATTCCATTATATGGATGACAATATTGATGCTGAACCATTGACTGACTTTGAGGTAAATGAGTGATAATTTAAGTACAATTCGGATAACTTGGCCTGAATCCAAGTTATACATGAATTCAGCATGCCACAGAATTTAAACTCTTGGTTAATTAGAATAGTTCCTGAAAATGGTTGTACTCAGTTTAACCTAACTGATAAATCAAATTAACATAACAAAGGTGGATTAAATAGTGTTTATTTCTCACAGTTATGATAACTGTGATGTCCAAAATAAGGCTACTAGGAGACTCAATAGTGAAAGTATGCTTACTGGTTCAAGATGGCCATTGACTTAGTATGACCTAGTGTCAGTGAACAGAATGATATCATATCTACCCTATATGGACACTAATTCCATTTATGGTTGCTCCAACTTTGTGACCTAATTATCTCCAAAGACTCCACATTCAGAACTCATTGCTGTCCTGTTGCCCTGATAAAATACCATTACTTAATGCAACTCAAGTAAAGAGTTTGCTTCAGTTCATGGTAAGGTTATAGTCCACCTTAGCAGAGAAATCGCAGTGGCAGGAACTTAGACATGTTTTCACATTATTTTCACAGCAAAGAAGAAAGTACTGCATCTTAGTGCTCAGCTCACTTTCTCCTTTTCAGAGGTTAGGATCTCATCTTGGAATGGTGACACTTCCTGTGGGCTAATCTTCCCACTTCAACCTTATCAGATAACTCTCCACATGCATTATCAGAGATCTATCTCCTAATGATTCTTGACATTATGAGTTGGCAATTGAGACTAATTATTACAACTCCACCTGTATTAGTTACTTTTCTATGTGATAAAACACAGGACCAAGCCACTTAACACAGTAGAATTTATTTGGTTCATGATTTCAGGGGGATTAGAGTCCATAATGGTGTGGGAGGTCAGATGGCAGATGTGGCCAGAGCAGAAAGCTGAGTGATCATATGTTCAAGTCATCACAGGACACAGAGCAATAGGAAATCCAGCAAGCCTTAGGGACATTCTAAGCCTCTCCCTAGTGGCAAGCTTCCTCCAGGAAGTCTGCATTTCCTAAAACCTCTGGAAACAGTGCCACCACCTAGAGACAAAATGTCCAAATAATTAGGGGCCCTAGGGGACATTCCTATTCAAACCACCATAATATGTGCATTGGCCCCCATAGGCTCAAGAACATATATAAAATGCAAAATGCAAAAGTACTCATAGTCTTTACCAGTCTCAATAATATTCAAATATTCAGTGTCCAATATATCTTTTCTGAGGATCAAGGTAATCTCTTAACTGTAAGCTCCTGTAAAAGGAAAAAAAAAATTGAAAATATCCAGCATTCAACTAAACAAAATATACATTCCCATTCTAAAAGGGAGCAGTGGAGGCATAACGAGTAAATATTGGACTAAACATGATCTAAACCTAGCAGGGAAAACAGCAAATCCAACAGTTCCATCTCCAATTTCTGGGACAGCCCCTCCAGCATTGCTGCATACATCAAACATCTCTTTCTTGGGCTGGTACCCCTCCTAGCAAGCAGCTCTACTTGGCAGATGTCACTGTTTTAGCTCCTCCAGCATCTTTTGTTTCCACTGCCAACCAGGCTTCACCTTCGCAGCTTCACCCAATGGCCTGTCAGGGGATTCTTGGCTTCTCAGGGCCTTCTTTATGCAGTCAGTCTCTAAAGCCAGCACCTGGTGATAGATGCTGACAAGTGGTTGCCAGCCTGGGAGATACATTCTGGCCTGCTTCATCCTCATAGCAGCTTTTGTCCATAGCAGTTTTCTGGAAGCAGGACCCTCCTTAAGCTTTTTTCCCTTCATGAGTTAGAAGCTTAACTGGGTGGGGCCTTGCCCTGAAGGTAACTTTCCACTGTTCAGTGAAAATATAGGGATTTCTCCTTAATGACTCTAGTTTTGTCAAAGGCTTCCTCTCTTTTAGCACATGATTTGGCTTCAACATTAACCTTCCTAGTGCTCTGTTTCAATCCAAACTACATTTTGCATTTCTTTCTGCCCCATTTGCTCTTTTTCACTGTGTATTTGCATATTCACCATTAATAGCCATACCACCATCTCTACATTTGGCTGTCTTGAAATTTCTTCAACTGAAAAAATTATTTCCTTACTTTTCAACTTAGCCTTATGCTGTGGGCAGATTATAGCCAGCTGCTTTGCCAAAACATTGGAGTTGTGAAGTTTTTATTTTCCTCTGGAACCATTTTACTCTCCACACTACTGTGAGGATCTTACTAGAAAGGCCCATTAATCTCTGCTTACAGTAATCAATGGCTTTTATAGTCCAAACTTCCAAAGTATTCCACATTCCTCAAAAAACTCACATGGCTAGTTCTCCACAGAAATACCCCACTCCTGGTATCAACCTCTGTATTTGTTACTTTTCTGTGTTTCTGATAAAACATGGTCATGATCCAGGCAATTTTCAGAAGTAATACTCTATTTGGCTTATGATTCTGGAGGGATTAGAGTCCATAATGGTAGGGGAGACATGGAGTCAGAGGTGGCTGGGGTTGAAAGCTGAATGATCACATCTTTAAGCAAGCACAGGAACCAGAGCATCTAGAGATCCAGCAATGCTTAAAAATCTCCAAGACTGTCCCTAATGCCATACTTCCTACAACAAGGCCACATCTCCTAAAAACCTCTCAAAACAGTGCCACCACCTGGGGACAGAATGTCCAAATACTTGGAGCCTATAGAGGACATTCTCATTTGAACTGCCACACTGCCCTATGCCAAATTGTCACCACTTTAAATGTAACTTTTCACCATTTGTCCCCCAAATCTCCTCTTTATCCCATAATGTAAAATATAATACAAGTTATGAAGCTCACATAGTCTTTAAAAATTCCTACAGTTTAAAAGTCCTAATAACATATCTCATCTGAAATTCAAGGCAATCTTAATTTTGAGGTCCTAGAAAATAAAAACAACACACTGGGCATGGTAGCATATGCTTTTAATCCCAGCACTAAGGAGGCAGAGGCAGGCAGATCACTGTGAGTTCAAAGCCAGCCTGGTCTACAAAGTGAGTTCCAAGACAGCTGGGGCTACAGTGAGACCCTGTCTCAAAAAGACCAAATAAACAAAGAAACAAACAAAAACTTCAAACATACAATGGCATTCCAAAATGGAAGTGTCTGGGCACAGCAAAGAAATTCTGAACCAAAGAGAAAACAAAACAAAACAAAACAAACAAACAAACAAAAAAACAGTGGAAAAACACCAAATCCTTGAAATCAATGTTCAAATTTTGAGCACATGATGAAATCAATTGGATCCCTAGATTAGGTTGCTTTACCTCTCCATCTATGCTGCCTGTAGCACCCACCTCTCTCTTGAATCTGTTCCACTCTGTGTATATAACTCTCCTTGACAGACTTCCCATGATTAAAGCATCTCCAACATCTTGGGCCCTCTACTGTGACTTAGACTTAAGCTTCTCACAGCTTCTCAGATGGTCCCTACAGAGACTCCAACTTTGCTACTCATTGACTGCCCTCAGCTGCTCTCTGAAACCATGAAGCAACATTCCATGATACCCTTACATCGTTCATGTCTGCAAAACTAATTCCACCTGCATGACAATATGAAGTGCTGCTGCCACCTTGAGACTGAACCTAGCCTACTTGGACCACATGAGTATCAGGTTCTGTGTGATGATCCTGGGTAATCTCTTCTCTAGGCTGCAGCTTCTGAGGAGCAGGGCATCAGGTCATCGGTGATCTATAATTCATGAAATTGAAAGTATATCTTTCTTGAAATGAATTTATGACACCTTTGTTACTGTTCCAGTGCAGCCAAGGAAGTTTCTCTGCCAAGGTCCTGAAATCGTTAACAATTAGAGGTTCTGTATCATCAATATCGTAATGCTACTCTGTCTTAAAGTTCCTCTTACTGAATATTAGTGGATTGACTTTATTTTATGTATTTGAGTGTTTTCCCTATGTGCACATAGGTGTACCATATGTGTGCTAGTATAGGCCTAAAGAAGGCTGAGGATACACTTGGAGCTGGAGTTACAGAAGGTTGTTAACTATCAGGTGGTATTTGGGGCTAGAAAAGCCTTAGCATATGGGAAACAAGAGTTTATAAAGCTATTCTGATTGGAGTTTCGAAGATAAGACTGAAGAAAAGACTGTAGATAGTGGAGACAGGGCTCATGAGGTTTCAGAGGGGAGCAAGGATTTTTATCAGAAACTGATCCAGAAGCCTTTTATTTGATATTTTGGCTGCTCACAACAGAACTCATGTCCTCTGGAAGAAAATTCAATGCTGTTATCCACAGAACCATCTCCCCAGCCCCAGTGCATTACCTGTAAATTCAACTTTATTGAAGTTCACAGGACAGAATAAGAATAAAACTAAGTTCTCAGCCAAAATATCAAATAAATGGCCACTGGATCAGTTCCTGATAAAACTTTTGCTCCCTTCTGAAACCTCATGAGCCTGCCCTCCACCATCTCGTCTTTTATGCATACTTGTCTTCGAAACTCTGATCAGAATAGCCTGTTAAGCTCTTGTTTCCCACAAGGCTTTTCTAGCCCCAAATCCCAATATCTTCCCCACTCTAGAGAGCATCTTTGGATCTTATAATCTTTCCACACCCCTTTGCAGGGAGGTCCCTGTGCCTCAAAGAATGGGGTGTGATAGTGATGTCCCATTTGGGGATGAATACTCCAGATTTTCTTACTCTATGTATGTTGACAGAGTTGGAGTCCATGTGGTAATTGCCTTCTATTACAATAAGAAGTCTTTCTGTTAGGGTTGAGAGATCAATTAATCTATGGGTACAGCAATAATTCACAAGCAGTCATTTGAATACCTTGTCCATTTCACAGAATGCTAGTAGTAACTTGTCTCCTAGGGCCTATAACCTATCTAGCTACAGGTTCTTGGCCCTAATAGCCATGCAATGTATATGTTTTTCTAATGGAAAAACCCTGAAATTCAATCAAAGGGTGGTTAGTTACGACCATAATATTTTTTGCCCCTTTTGCACGAGTGGGCAAGATGAAGATATTGACTCAGACATTTCATCCTACTGGTTAGCTTACATAGTGCTGGAAGGTGCCGTGCATACTATCAGAGAAGATAAGTAATCGTCAATCTTATTGCTTTGTTGCAAGGCAACAGTATTTTCCTTAAAGCACTAAAATATATTAACAACATTAAGAAAAAATATGTCAATATGCAAAAATAACAAAATAAAAAGATGTTTGCAAAACTTGTTTGGTTATCCAAAATACCTTCAGAGTATTTAATATGCAAGCATTCACCAAGAATATTCAACAAGGAGCTGGAAAGATGGCTCATGGTTTAAGAGCTTTTGCAGAGGACCCAGAATCTGTTCCCAGCACTGGCAGTTGCAGAGGATCCGGGCCCCCTTCTAGCCTCTGTTGGCATTGCAGGACATGGGTACATTTACATACATACAGGCAAAACACCCATACACATAAAATAAAAGTAATACATTTTCAAAAGTATCTGCATGATATTTCTCAAAATTGCATGTGTAATGTGACACATACTTTTATCTTTTCCCAGAAACTATTAAAATACTGAGGATAAGGAAGCCTGTAGGAAACAATATGGGAAAAGCTATCTTCATGTGATGCATAGATCATTTTCAGTACTTTAGGCACATATTTGGAGAAGCTGTAAAACCATGGACTGGATCATATGTGATTAGTAAAGGTCTCTTAACATTTTATGTGAAGGAAAAGATTCATGACAGCATTTTGTTCTTTTACCTTATCTTTCTTTCTTTTAGTTAGAATTCAATTTGCTCAGTCTTTTAACATTTCTGGTATTCCTCCTCTAGAATCTGTCTATCTATCTATCATCTATATCTATCAACTCTCTCTCTCTCTCTCTCTCTCTCTCTCTCTCTCTCTCTCTGTTCTGAAAAAAAGTGAAACAGACCTTTTTAGGTCTTTTTAGGTTTTAGGGCAAAGGCCTAGAACATTCAAAATGAAAGGCTTGTTTGTCAGTGGTCATTAGCAGTAAGTGGGAAGAAAAGGAGATAATTCTCAGATAGCTAGCTGAGATTTGGACTATACAACAATTTCTAATTGAAAACAAGATGTACAAAAGTAAAGGCATTAAATTAACAACACCCTTCCCAAGTGGTATAGCACCTAACGAAGAATGATGTTTACAGTCATAACTCTTGTTATTTGGTTATGGAATATGCATTTTGATGTGGTTTTATGTTCACTTGTGTTTTAAAAAAATTCTCCTTTGAAAGGAAGATAAATGCTTAGTAACCTACACTTTTGCCAAAAGTTATTTAACTTTCCAACATGCTTATTAGGATTATATATATATGATATATTATAATATTATTATTATTTTTTTTTTTTTTTTTTTTAAATAAATAAAATAAGAAACTAAAACAGCAGCTTAGCCCATTCTCCCCCCACCCCCCCTTGGCTATCAGCACACAGAGTGGTTCTGGGTTTGGTGTTTTCTGGGTTTGCTACAATAGTTTAGAAGTAAGGTTTTAAAAATAACTGGCCACTTCATAAGTTAAAGACGTCCTTTGTGCTCATGTCACAGCATGACTGCATTTCTAGAGTTAAATAATAATGATGTGCCAGGATGCAGGAATATGATTGTTTGAAATGACTGCAATAACTCTGGACAGTATCGGCTTGTTCAAAGAAGGATGAGTTTAAACCTAAAAGCACAAAGCAAATTAATGAATCATCTTTCCCTTAACAAAATATCCTCTTAAGCACACGTTGTCACCCCTACACCCAATAAGAGCAGCCGTGTTTTTCAAGGTTACTGGTTGCCCCTGAAACACCTTAGTTGCCCCTCACAGTTATCTGGTATTATTTTCCCATGGGCTTTAAATCCTTCATCTCACTTCAAACACCAGAAAGAAGATAAAAGTTGAAGCTCAAAGAACTTTAGGAAAATGAAGATGAAATTTCATGATTATTTTTTCTCTCAGTAAAATTTCCTTACAACCTCTTACTCTATAATGGATATTTTCTTCAGTTTCTCTGCCTGTGTTTCCGTCTCTCTATATCCCTCTTTAAAGGGAGGAAGAAAAGAACTCGGGTTTCATTTCAGTACTTGCAACTGCTGGAATTGAATCTGTGTAAAGTTAAGCAATCATTCTAACCGAAAACAGAGGAGAAAGCACAATTGTAAGGCAGGAACTATATTTTTGGTTCAATAATTTTCACTGCAAAATGGGCCCATTCATTTTAGTTTTGGTGGACAGCAGCGAAATTTGATCCACCTGAGTGATGCTTCCAGAATCTGCCCTAGCCTTCTGTTTTTCTGCATGCTCCCCAAACTTGTCTCTATTTCTCATCTGAAACAGATGTCCTGCTTAAGGAAAAGCGTGTTTGCTGCTTGTTTCTGTCCTTTCCCTGTGAGAACAGAGGAGGCAGGACCTCGCCTCATCCCTAAGCTCACTCAAGTGCAGACAAAACAGAAGAGCCTCCTGTCTTGCCTAATTAGGGCTTGGCTCTTGACTAAGTCCCATTGTCTGAGAAATCCTCACAATTCTTTAGCAGAAATAGGTCTTAACGCAGCTCCGTGCTCCGGAGTCACTTTCTAAAATCTCTTAACTTCTTTTCCTGACAGTGCTAAGAAGTTCAGGGAACCCTTTTGCATGGTTAATTATAATGCCAATCCCTGCATGGGCATCAGAACTACATATCAGGGTCTTTCGGTAACCCCAGAGTCCCAAGAGGGTGCAGAGAAGGCTCATTCACTGTAAGAACTTCACAGATGGTGGCAGGTACCAGGGTGTGGCTGCAGCTGTCTCCCTTTCTCTTCCAGCTGAAGGAGCCAAGGAGCCACCACATAGGGGGAAGGAGGGTAGAGGTGAGAGAAAGGGAGAGAAGGAGAGAGAAGGGGGCGCAGGCACCAGAGGACGGAATAGGGAGGGAAGGAGGGGAGGAGGGTGGGGGGGGGTAGGAGCAGGCGCCTGGGGAGCCCTGAGCCTGCCTCCTAGGCTCCAGCTCACAGGCACGCCGCCTCTGTTTGTACACAGTGCGCACTCGGCCGCCGGCTTGCGCCCCACCAGCTCACGCTTCATTGTTCTCCAAGTCAGAAGACCTGCAGCCTCCGCGGCGAGAACAGCGCCAGTCCCCCGCTTCGCCCACAGTGCGCCGCCCTCCCGGGCGGCAGCGCGCGAGCCTGAGAGCCCCGGAACCAAGGCAGGAGCCCACGCCCCGCCTGGCGCGCCTCAGCCAGGACCCTCCGCAGCGCAGGCTGAGCCCTAGCAGCTACCCAGCTCACCAACCTCCACGCACTCCGGCGCAGGCAAAAGGGGAGGAACCCTTCTCTTGGGCCATCACTCTTTATTACCCTCTCCAAGAATCTGAGAAAGCGCTGCGGGAAGAAGACATCTTCTTGAATTCTGTGACAGGGGCGGGGTCTACTGCTGTCCTGCGGTGCCACCTCCACAACAGTGCCCTCCTCGAACGACCACCCCGGGTCACGTCCAGAGGACGAGATCATGAAGCACTTGGTAGCAGCCTGGCTCTTGGTTGGGCTCAGCCTCGGTGTACCCCAGTTCAACAAAGGTGAGGTGGTAGGGCCTGGGTCGCTGAATGCGGGACGGGAGGGGAGTCTCCTGGGAAACGCCGCGCAGATATCCAGAGTAGGTCCTCAGTGCTTGTCCCAGATAGCGAGTTCCGCGGGTGGCTCGGAAGAGGAGAAGCGCCCTGGTTGCCCGGAGAAAGTGCTAGCAAAGTCAGAGTGGAGTGCTCCAGGGTTAAGCGAGGAGGACAGTGCGATCTAGGAAAAGAAGATTGGGGTGGGGGTTCCCGACACCAGCTACTCTGGGTTTCATTTGGCCACCGGGTTGACCGGCGACAGACAATTAGCAAGTGTGGATGATCCTGGCTCGGGACACCAGACTAGGCTGTGATGAGGGGCCTGGTGGAGAGCAGTGTGCTGGGCTGTAGTCTAGCAAATGCGGGAAAAGCCTGCGCCTGCTTGGGCGCTGTGCTCCTGGATGCTGGGCTCTGGTGCAGGGCGGGGGCTGAGCGGTCTGCAAACCTGGACCTGAGATTAAGAGTTTGGACTATTAGAGAGATGGAGCGGGTTCTACAGAGTCAGGGTTTTTTTCTCTGCTTTCCTTCTCCTGTGCACCAATTACCTAGAACCGCTTCTCATTCTAACCCCAGGGGGCCTGAGCTTTGCTGTGCACTCCCTCTGGAGGTGAGCCTCTAACTCTGGTAATGGACAACGGTGCGGTGCAATCCAGTCTTCCCACCTCCAACCCAGTAGCTGAAAAGTTGTTAGAGGTGGTCCAGCTGTGCCTATCTTGACTTGCATGGAAATAGAAAACAAGGAAACAAACCAAACGATATTTTAAAAAGTCCCTGCTGAGTTGCTTAGGTGACTTTCTGGTCCTCTGAGAGATAAGTCTTGACAATAAAAACCTGGTCTTGACTTTGGTCCAGAAGCTGACGGGGTCTGAGTTAGTGTCCGGGAGGGGCAGAGGATGAAGAAGGGGCTCAAAGAGGTTTTAGGGAGCTCTGCCCTTTCTGCTCTCGCTGAGACTGGAGGTCCCTTCTGAAAGATCCGCAGGTAACAAAATCCTCTGCAGACAGGTTTAAGTGGAGAGCTGAGTGTATTAAACAGCATTAAAACACTGCGGGTCTAGAAGAGGTAGTTGGGATAAAAATGCATTGATTCGAATCCATTTGAGGTTAGACACTGCGTGGATATTCTGTAAGATCCACCATTCACCACCTACATGCTTTAGAGTTGGGCTCTTAGGCGACTCCTGCTTGGAAGCCGAGTGTTTCTGGCCAGATGCCCTCTCCTCCCGGCGGGTTGGGATCAACAGTGGTGCCTGGTCTAGTCTTCCCCTCTCATCCAGAATGTGGCTGTTTTCTTGGGGTATAAGCGTGCGTGTAGGTTCTTGTTTCTCTTGTATTTGCCCAACTGCCCAGATAGTTATCCTCAGAGACTACCCCACTACCCTACTGAAGGTTAAGGAATGGAAATAATTCTCGAGTTGTTTGCTTAGTCCCCGCCATAAGGAAAAGAAAAAACCTCAATGCCAGTATCTTCCCATTCTTTTATTTCTTGTTTGGATTCCTTCTGCACTTTGATTCCTTACCAGGAAGGAAAAGGAAGAATTCTAGGCACTAACTACCCTCTTCTCCTTCCTTCCACGCCTCCGTTCCTACCCCAAATATGAACACACACACACACACACACACACACACACACACACACGCACACACACACAACGCAAACACACACAAACTCACACTCACATTCACAAGCACATCCCCTTACCGCCTCTACCATCTGTTCTCTATTATAAGAGGGGGGCGACAGGTTTGCCAGGGGGACCTACTGAGTGAGCGCTCTTGCCTGAAGGCTCCTAGTTACAGGATCAGGGATTCGGAGAATCCCAACCGCCCTGAGCTGAGCTCTTTCTTGAAGATGCCCATGCTGAGGACACCACTAATGCCACTAATCAAGATGACCACGGAGGTATTGCTTGAGCTTTCCATTTTGGTCCTCTAGACAAAGCTGGGCACTGGGCAGACTAATCCTCTGATTCTTCAGCAGATTCCTCCTTTTGTAAACCACCCAGTGGGGGGAGGGCTAGAGCTTTTAGGAAAGAAACGGACTATTTTGCATTAAGCTCTCACGGTTAAACTTGTATCTCTTTCAGTTCTTTTTTTTTTTTTTTCTTTCTCCCAGAGCTCTGCAGAAGGCAGAGTACAGCTTGCCTGACAGTTCCAAACAATTAAACTTTGTGAAAACTTACCGAGCCTAGTGTCAACACCGATTTTTTACTCTGCTTCTCTCCTCCCATCAGCTACTTCTAAGGTCTTACAGGAATTACTGTTTTCCCTTTGCGTGGGATACAGTTTACATGTATTAGTGCCTGGAATGTGATAATGATGCATAATTCCTTTTATTAGTCATCTTTATTTTGAAATTAAACCAATGGATCAATCAGATTGGATATTTTATTAACTCCTAAATTATTCATCATTGTGGGTTGCTCTAAGAGAAATCCAATAACATGCATACAGTTGCAACAAGCACGTGACATCTTATGCAATCTGTCCCTGTGCCTGCAGTTTGTGCTTGAAATCTTTTAGCAAATGGCACTATCTAAAAATGTCTAGACATAACCTAAATACTATGAATCAGTGGCAGTTGCACTTCTATCTTTTAATCAATGGTGATTTTAGTTAAAACTACATGAGAAGAAATTAATCCTAGAACAATCTCAGTCGGGACGACATTCTGCCTCTGTGATTAACACAAAACATTTAAGCTGAATAACAGGTATCTGTGGGGCTGTGTGTGCTCTCAGTACCAAATTGGCATGGCCATTACCTTTATACATTAAGGTAAAAGTGGTAGTATCAGATACAAGGTGAAATATTGAAAATTAATTTTGAAATATTGACTTAGAGTAGAAAAGTGAACATGGAGTACCCTGCTCTGATTGTTTGACACTAATGCAAAGTCTTGGCTAAGCTATGCAATTCCATGAGAAGCAGACTCCTCCTTTGGCACTGATGAAGTTCTGATTATTTCTTCAATGTTTCCTCAGCATTGACATGTATTTTGCTTAACAATGTATATGATTTGGGAAAAAATATCTACAATAAAAATGGTGAAGTGAAATGAAATTGTTCATTCTTCCTTCCTTGATCTTAAAGTTATAAACATTTTCCAAACAAGGCAAATTTAGGCATTTCTAAACTCATCCTCAAATGAAAACTGTTGTATTTTCATCAAATATCTTAAACTTAAGACTATATAAAGCATGTATTTAGAATATAATATATTTTAATAAATATTATTAAAGTTGACCTATCTTTCTAGGTTCTTAGGATTTTTCTTACTAACAAGATTATAACAATATAAAGGAATAAAGTATAAATGACAATAACAAAATAGCATAGTTACTCAATGCCACTACAAAGCACAATTAATGGATTTTATGCCTAAATGACTTCAAGCTCTTGATTTCTTGATAGTTATTAAAATAGTATTGTTAATTGGGTCATTGATTCTTGAGATGTTTCATCTATTAAATGGTTTGTGATAATATCATGAACTGTATATGTTATCGCCTTTGTACATATTTTAAACCATTGGAGAGTTTTCTAAAGTCTAAGAAAGTGATGCCAATATTGTTTATTGCACACACTTTCAAGTGCAATATCTTTGAGTATGATTTATGATGTAGTAGTTTTATTGTATCCTTGCCAAAAAATAAAAACTGTGTAAGCTTCAGAACTCAGTTTAAACCAGAAGTAAATCACGAGTTAACACTGAACACATAGTAACAAATTTTAAAAAATCTGTAATCAGTACTAAGGCTTCTACCAGAGCTAATCAAATTTACTCTTTTTATTCATTAACAGATGAAATTTGGCACTTTTATGCAAAGGTATAAAACCAAAGTCATGCTCTTCTTGCTATTTCATTTTTATCTGTGTTTCCATAAAGATACTGAGATATTTCTCCTTGTTTTTGTGTTTTATCTCAGTCTTTGTACTGACTGTGATATCTTTTAAACAAAGCAAACGTGTATGGGCACAGAATCAAATAACTGTTTATGTGAAGTGGGGGGTAATTCTTAAGGTGTTTGTTAAAGTTTCTAAGAAAGCTAAAAAAGAACACTTAATTGTTCCTGGATATATGTATAAAAAAACTTTGGTTCCAAAGTTGTTGAAGGGAGAAGACTAGAATCAGTGTGCCCTCACCAGCAGGTGTCAGAATAATCAATGGAGATATTTTAAAGACCTTTGACAAAAGTAAAAGAAATAAACAGGAAATGCTAACCACAAATTCACATAACATATTTTCTACTGTCTATGAAACTAATGATCTCTCTCATCCCTCCACTGAGAAAGACCTGTGAAGAGTGAGTTGTAAGGACTGATTGCTTGAACCATAGAATCTTAAAAACCTGGAAAAGGCACCACTCTGTCATAAACAATGAAGCACATACTTTAACCAAAATATTACTTTTCAAAGGTCTCCTGAGTGCTTTCCAAGGAATTGGGCATAGAACTAAGATGTACTTGTCATCCAACAATTATTACTGAAATTTCTAGCATGGTTTCTAACCTTCTTCTCTGTACCCACTCTTAAGTATCAATAGGAAGAAATTCTATTATAATGATTTGCCTGCATTTATGTGTTCTGCCGTATTTGTACACTTCCGATGTGTGGAAGGAGATGAATGCTTATCCTTTTTCTAAGGTGGTGATTTTCTGGAGTTTGAAAGTTTCTATCTCGTATAAATCATATAGTCAAAGGAGATTAAATGGGATTATGGAAATATCTTCTTTATTTCAGGCAGTTATTAAAGTGCATATACACATGGCTGTTATATAACAATATCTATCAGTGATTTGAAATCATTTTAATTGATCATTATCAAAAATTTATCTTAGCATATACTAATATTGCCCTTAAAGATCATTAAATAAGAGGGTCATTCTCTTCTCCATACTTCTTTTCTGATGTTTAGAAAATAGCAGTTTATGTTTGTGTTATTGAAAGCTTATACATTAGGACATCAAAGCAACCAGGCCTCTGCTATTGTTAACCAGACCTTCAGAAAAAAAAAATGGCTAAATTTAAATATTAAAAAAAGATTCACCGTTACATACTCACTATGAATTATCTGGTTTTTGTTTTGTTTTGTTTTTAATGTGGTTACTGACATTCCAAATGGCCTATTCCTTACTAGGAATTCTTTCGTTGTGAAAGCCCCCTAATTAATTTTTAAAATAATCTCTCATTCCATCTCTCTTTTTTTTCTCACAACTGGGACACATCACTCAGGTTAAATCAATATAACACTCTGTCATCAGTATTAAAACACTGCATATTCACAAAACAATGAAATTTGCAATTTTTTTTCCTAGAAAGAAAAAAAAAATGAAGTTGAGACCATAAAGCTCTACCTACCATGCCCTGATATTTAAAATATTTAAAATTAAAATCATTTGGAATGCAAATTAAAGAATAACTGAGATTTATGGCTCAATTTGATCACAATCTCCTGCCTAAAACTATCAAATGGGCATTAATCCATCTGCACCAAAGGTGCAGACCTCACTTACCACGCAGTTTTATCCATATAACACATAGAAGGGAACACAGAAGAAATTATCAGAAACTCCTGACAACCTAGAGTAGATGTCACATTAGGCTCTTAGATTATGTGTTGCATTTATCTTGACTTGCAAATTCCCAAGCTGTCTAGGAATGACATTCAAAAATTGAAAGACATATGAAGTGATAGACCTGGCTCTGTCTGCCAGTGTTTAAGTAAAGCAGAGAAATATACATAGAAAGAGAAATACTTTACAAAGTATTAGGAACATTTAATGAGAGAGTGGGAGAAAGTGAAGGTTTAAAAGCTTTACCCTGGGGCTGGAGAAATGGTCTAGCAGGGACTTCTATTACAGAGGATCTGGCTTCGATTCCCAGAACCCACATGGAGGCTGAGAACCGTCTGTAACTCCAATTCCAGGAGAACTCCAGTTCCAGGGGAATCCGACCTCCGTGGCATTGCACGACATGGGTGCACAAACCTACATGCAGAAAATACATTCAAATAAATAAATAAATGCAGACAATACATTCAAATAAATAAATAAATAAATAAATAAATAAAATAAAAATAAATAAATAGAAAAAATTTTAAAAAGCTTTACTCTATGAAGAGTATTATAACTGTGTCAGTAGTAGTCATGCATCCTAGAGAAAACCTCACTGGTTATTTTAATCATTTAGGGTTATAAAGACATAGACATATCTGTCATAGTAACATATTTTGATCAACTTATTTAAACTTGGAAATCTGCTGAACTGTGAAAGAAATGGAAATCTGAGAAATGTCCCTGTTGAATAACTTTTATTTTCCCATTAAGCCAGAGAAAATATTCTTTACCTGGAATAATCAAAGTACTATAAAACAGTTAAGTTTTGTTAAGTTTTGTTGAAAAGAAGTAGACCAGAATTCTGATAAGATGTGCTATAATCATTGCATTATATTTTATAAGAAAATATACAAATATTTTCTGTTTTAAAATATACATTAATACAGTGACAATGACTGTGTCAAGTTTGCCTAACAGATTTACCATATGTCACTAAGAAAGGATTTATATGCAAGAATATAGATGAAGGCCTCTTTTATTTGGGGAGGGGTCTTTTTGAGACAGGGTCTCTCTGCAGCCCTAGCTATCCTGGACCTCACTCAGTAGACCAGGCTGGCCTTGAACTCACAGAGATTCACCTGCCTCTGCCTCCCAATTGCCCAGCTTAGTTAAAGACCTCTTAATACACTAAAGCACTCTAGAATGTAATGATTTTACGTAGAAAGAAGACTGACTTTCTTCATAGTTTCTCTTTTCTAAAACAGATCTGTATCAAACTGATTGACCTGTTTTTTCAAGACACCACTTATTTCATAAGTATAAAGAACAAGGTTTAAATAGCTTATATGACAATGTGCTCAGAATGAAGGCAAACATTAAATGGGGTTAGGCCACTATGCAGTCTTTCACATTTATGCTTCGTATTTGACAAAGTGGTTTATTTTTAGGTGAAGAATAATCCTTTAAGTCCCTTTTTATACTGAGCTCATGATGACCATTTCGATTTTGCTCATATTGGCAAGTATGAGGCCAGCTATGGTAAAATGGGCTCCTGACATCTAGTAGAAAAATCCAGAGTCATCAAGTAGAATCGTTGGATTGGAGCGTATTCATATTGGAAATAAATGGATTAATCCCTCCATGTAATGCATAGATGTTTCTGACCTATGCATTTGAGTCTGTCTGTCCTAAATCTGTGGAAACCTTCTCCTATCAGTTTTTCTTCAGAAGCTACTTGAACTACAATGTTAGACACTTTTCTTTTCCCATTATCTTTTTTATTTCCAAAGTGTAACTCATATATTATAAACACTAATCTTATGGAATCCTTTCTGATAAGCAAAAGCCTAGTTATAATTCAGATGCTTTACTATTATTATTATTTCTAGTTATCATTTCATGTTGTCTGTTTTCTGTAGAGCCAGGACTGAGGATAGAGCTGGGTGAAATAACAACAATGAAAAAATAATAAAAACATAAATACCCAAAAATAGAGTCCCAACTTTCTTTTAATTGAATGAAGCTATCATTCACACCCAAACCCACATTTCCTTAGAAATAAATGCACACTTTAAATAGAAGTACACATATATCATATGTGCGTACTTTATATATATATATATATATATATATATATATCTGTATATGTGTCTTATGCATGCATGTATATTATATATAAAACTTAAAAACTATTTCAAGAACTTTAAATTATATTTCTCACTTTTTTATATAACCATTTCTTACAATTAACCTATTTGAAAGCATTTCTCAACACTTCTGCCAGAGCACTGATATAAAATAATATTAAATCACAGGGAGGATTTAAATTGATTTTTAAATTTGTTGTGAATCTTCAATTAAAAGAAATGCTACTTCTAAGTAACAGAGTCCTTCATTAGAGATGAAATTCTGACACTTTTCCTATATGTAATTTTATCCAAAACAATAATTTTTCAAGCATCAACCTGTATCATTTATTTATCCTTTTAATTCGAAGCCTGCCGCCATGTCAAGAAAACCTCTTGCTAGATAACTTAATAAGAGATCTCTATTCAAATTACTTTGTTAAGTGTGGTAAATAAGCCTAGCAGCTGCACACTGCATGTTGCTGTGTTTTAGATACCCTGTTTAATTCTCATACTTAACCTGGTCGGTGCTGCTCTTATTGAGAAATTAATGAGAAATGGACACAAAGATAACTGCCCTGATCACACAGCAAATAAGCTATTTGTAAGTTAGATTCTAGACAAAGTCTACACTATTCTTAACTACTAAGTGATATGATGTGGCAATAAGAGGAGAAGTTTATTTTGGAGATATCTTGTATGATGATTTTATTATTTATAAAACACCTGTATGCCATACAACAACCAACTAACCAGTAATTATTTTGGAAGGTGAAAACTATACTTATTCTTTTGGGAAAGTAATTCAAATTTTAAATGACTAAAGCATTTTTAAATGATTTAAAGTAAACAAATTCAGGGCTGGAGAGATGGCCTAGTGGTTAAGAGTGCCAACTGCTCTTGCTGAGGACCCAGGTTCGATCCCCAGAACCCACATGGTGGCTGAGAACCATCTTTAACTCCAGTTCCAGGGGAATTTGATGTCTTCCTCTGACCTCTGCGCCATTCCACGAGACAGGTGCACCAACCTACATGCAGACAGTACATTCATACACGTAAAAAATAAATAATAAAAAAATAAAGTAAACCTATTCAATAAGTTAAACTTTGAGTAGCAAAGTGTCACAAAGCTATTCCAACATGCACAAATAAACAAGCAAGCTCTTTTAGTCACAAAGTCTTATTTTTGATTTTAGTTTGTATAACTAGTAAGAATACAGGAGAAGGGAGGAAGGGAAGTAGCACTTGGGACTTGTTTGTAGCACATGAATTTTGGTCAATATCTTGCCATTCAATTTTATTCTAAGATTAATTTTATGATTCTTTTGTATTACTTTTTCCATCCTCCAGCTTTATTCCACTGCTATAGAATATAATGTGTAGGAGTTGGATTTGGGTGTAAATTTCAATTATATAATACTATGAAAAGTGAATTTGTTCGATATTTTTTGCTACTGTAACAAAAGCATTTACTTTCTTTATATTCCAGCTTCATTTAAACTTATATCTAAGTAACTCATTAAGAAATTATAGTCTGGACACTTATTTGATCAACTTGATTGAACATACAAGCCCCCCCCTCCCCCGCCAGCTGGATGGTGGGACCCTTTGGCTGTGTGGGTTTGGGCACAACTGCTTGCAAATTGGTTTTACATGAAGGATGCTGTACTCATAAATTATTACTTATTGTTAAAAAATGAAAAAAAAAACAAAGAAGTAATTGAAAAAAAAAAAAGAAAAGAAAAGCTACACAAGGAAAAAAAAAAAAAAAAGAAGACCTGGGTTTGATTCCCAGCACCAACATGGCAGCTAAGAACTGTCTTTAACTCCACTTCCAGGGGAATCCAATGCACTCTTCTTACCTCTGAAACATTGCAAGACACGAGTGCACAGACCTATATGCAGACAGTACACTCATACACATTCAAAATAATAAATAAAAATTTTAAAAAGAATAAAAAAAGAAATAATAACTTTCACTGGGTTGGAGAGATAGCTCAGCTGTTAAGAGTACTGACTGCTCTTTCAGAGGACCCGGGTTCGATTCCCAGCACCCACATGGCAACTATGAACTGCCTTTAATTCCAGTTCCAGGAAATCTGATGCCCTCTTCTGACCTCCTTGGCATTGCACAACATGGGTGCACCGACCTACATGTAGACAGTACACTCATACACACAAAAATAATAAATAAATAAATAAATAAATAACTTGTTTTTATACATAACTATATATATACATATATATCGTGCAGTAATTATACATAACAATGATAAGAAATTGAGAGGGAGTTTGGAAGGGGAATGGGAGGAAGGAAAATAGTATAAAGACAATACCCATGTGTAAAATTTCCTGAAATAAAATTAAAAAAAATAAAGAAATATTTATTACATCGTCAAGTATAGTGGCTTATGCCTGTAATCTATGTAATTTCAAGACTGGACTTGGTTACATAGTGATTTGCTTTCCAAAAAACTAAACCCTTTGTCAGATGTGGTTGTGCATGCCTTTAATCTCGGGAGGTAGAGGCAGATGGATCTCTGTGAGTTCAAGCCTATCCTGGTCTATGGAGTGAGTTCAGTAATGGCTGGGGCTACAGGGAGACCCTGTCTCAAAAAGACCCAAAAGAAAAAAACAACAACAACAACAACAAAAAAACTAAACCCTTTTTATGTGACACAGTAGTAGCTAGATTACCAGGAAAGTAATGTCTTGGTTTCCTTTCCCTGCTCCAGAACATAAGAACCAAACAGGTACTGAATGTTCTAAAATGATCTCAACCAGAAAATTATTTTTTTCTGGTTTAGTTAACTATTATTTGACCCAAACATGTTTTTTTAAAGCATCTTCAAGCTAGAATAATATGAAGTCTATTTAAAGTAGTGGAAATTTCACAAAGCAAAAAGATTCTGAATTTGATGCTACAAGTTCCACTTCTATCTGTTCAGGTATGCTATTCCATACTGCTAGAGGTAGTTTTATGTTCTGCTGTTTTCTTAAGTTATTGGGAAAAGGAGATGAGAAAGGATTGGGGTTAATTTTCCAAAACTATTCTTAATGGCTTCCCAGTCTGTCATTAACATATGAGTTCTTCATCTTTAATTTTTTATTTGTTTATTTTTAAGGGATTCTACAATATAATGACACAGTTGTTTGCAGATGACATTGATGTTACACAGTTTGTCATACAATTAGATAACTGGTGGATTTTGCAAGTATCTATGTTCAATTTTTGAACACCCAATGTTCCCATAGTCCAGTTGGAGAAACTTGTATGCACAGGCATGTTGATCAATTAGGAGTCCAGACTATATTCCTGTAGTCTCATGATTCACCCCTTTCTCTCCACAGCCCTTACATTCTACCACACCTCCTCTTCCACAGTTTGTTCCCTGGGCTTTGGTAAAGGGGCACAAGTGGATGAGAAGAAAATAGTCCACTTTCTTTGGAGTTATCATTTTGGACTCTAGTCTGTTCAGGTTGTTTCCCTTCAGGGGTTGACAGCTTTTCCAGTGATACCTTTTTGTCATACTAACAAAGCACAAGCAATTGGGTGTACAGGCATTTAAGCAGTACTAATTATTATGTCAAGCTAAGCTGTGAGCATAGACACAGATGCTTGGATGGTATGCTAATCTGCAAACTGTGGTTTCTCTATAAAGGGTGACAAGTTCTTACTGTGGCTTATAACATCTCCTAACCACTAGAGGACATAAGCTTGTGGCATCCACTGTGAGTTATTCCTCCAAGGAGAGAGCTAATAGCCAATTAGATTTGGGATATATATATATATATATACACATGGCTGCCACCGTTACACAGTATCTCCAGGCAGTTGAGGTGTAGCTGAAACTGA